>VZTU01032671.1:153785-205013 GCA_013400835.1 Zapornia atra
CAGAATATTGTCATAACATTTTCTATCAAGTTGGTTGAAGGCTGGCAGGTGGATACTCTGCTGCTACACCCCTTGTGCCAAGGCGGTGGGGAGAGGGGGGTAGAAGGGAGTTCCAGACATGTTGGTTCAGCAGCAAACCAAAGCAAAGCTTTGCCTGCCTGTGGTATCGCTTCCCTTTAAATTTTGCTCTTTGTTGATAAAACGCTTGATTGCAAGCCCAGCTGTTGAGAGCAGCTATCAGTCCTCAGCCTCTTCCACACGCAAGACTTAAACACACATCAATTAATTATCAGGAGAACGGAAAAGCTTTGTGTCACTATTGATATCATTTCCATACTAAGCCAGGCCTAAAATTAGACTTGCCAGCTTTGTTTTGGTTTGCAAAAATATGTCAGAGGCTCCACTTCCCTCTGCCTAATCCATTCACGGGGAGTGTGGAAATTTCCAACAGCAGCAGGAGCACAGCGGGGTGCCCGGCACCCTCGGGAGCAGAGGAGGGTGGCAATCAATGCAGGGAGGTGCCCTGAGACACACATACTTGCCTGACACAGCCAGCCCAGTGCTCTGGGCTTACTGCTCTTCTCAAATGGTAGTTTTTGAAGACAAACCTTGCTGGGTTCTGATTTTTCCTCCTGTAATGCCTAAAGCCGCAGAGTTTTCCAGCTCAGAACATGACTCCCTACACCACAACACTGTTTCTTTAACATTTTCCCTGCGTCAGGCAGGGGCTGAGGACAGGAAACAAAGCCGGTTGTAAAGGCGATCGGGGTGACAAGCTCTTCCCAGGGTCCTTAGGATGCCGCGGAGATGTGCCCCGTGGATGTTAGTCATGGGGGGCCGGCGGTGGGAACACAAGAGCAGCACACCCATGGTCACCCTGGGGAGGAGCTCCCACATCTGGCTTTCACTGAAGTTACCATGGCTGGTCAACAAAACACCGCCCAAGCGCTTGTGTAATGACATAAATAACTCAAGTTACTCTCTACCCGATGAGAAGAAATTAAGGATGGACAGGACTGGAAAACATCCAGTTTCCCTCCAAGCCTGTTCAAACCAGAATGAAAACAAACATCTGCTGACGGTACAGAATGGCATGCTGTCCGGCCGAGCGCAAGCGGCACCACCGCTTGCCTGGCCCTGGAGCTCCTGTCTCCAGACCTGGGACTCTTCTGCAGGTTCATTTATCTCCACTGAGATTGGGCCTACAGGAAAACCTGGGCCACATCCAGCTGCACAAAGAGATCCTGTAGTACATCATGAGGAACATATTCCCCCCCCATCCTGGGGGGCTGCGTGACAGCCCCTTGCCCCAAGAAAGGACACCTGGTAAGGCCTGGGAGAGGATTCAGACTGGACTCATCACTAGGCTTTGTACCCCCAAGTAGGGAATTTTGTAACAAGTGGTGAGCAAGATACCACACACAGGAAAATGTGGGGAAGGAACGGGGCTCAGCACACATCAACAGTGCCACGCTAAGTACTTCTGCCCAGACAGAAAAGTAAGACTACTTTTTTTATTCCATAAAAGTGAAGCAAAGCATCTACTCTTAAAGCCTGGCATCCTGATGCCATAAGAGCCCTAATCTCTAACTATGTTCTTGTCTCCTATGGATCACTCCTCCTCAGGGGGCTCCTCTTGTTTAACATCTTCATCGATGACCTTGATGAGGGAATAGCATCCACCCTCAGCAAGTAGGCCGATGATACAAAGCTGGGAGGAGTGGCTGACACGCAGGAACACTGCGCTGCCATCCAGAGAGACCTGGACAGGCTGGAGAGCTGGGCAGGGAGAAACCAGGTGAGGTCCAACCAAAGCAAGTGTAGAGTCTTGCACCTGGGAAGGAATAACCGCTTGAATCAGTACAGGCTGGGGGATGACCTGCTGGAGAGGAGCTCTGCAGAGAAGGACTTGATGATCTCTGGACGTCCCTTCCAACCCCTACAATTCTGTGATTATGTGATTCCTAGGAGTCCCTGCTTCAAGGTACTTTTCCCTCTGCTCTGGGGAAGAGCTTCAGCCCCTGTCTGAAGGCTCCCCAGCCAAGGCCCGAAGTCCGTAAAGGCCCTGATCTACTGGCCAGGCCTGATGCCTGCGTCAGTATATTATCTACAGTTATTTGCACACTCTTTGCACAGGCCTCCACATCTCCTCCCTCTGATTACTCTGAGCTGTAATCTCAAATAGTTTATTTTTATGCCCACTTGCCTCCTAAAACTTCTGAAGAGTAGCACCAACAGCCCCAACTCCCAAGGATCCCTTCGGAGCAGCCACCCTAAAATAGCAGCTTTCCTATACGAAGCTCCAAGCACCCAAAGTGCAACATCTAACCAGGGACACATCTATCAGTGCGTCAGACAGCCGGTTCACAGCTCTCATTACACTTAATGAGCTGTCAGTAGCTGATTTTTCTGTCACTGCCTGCAAAATTTGAAAGAAATATCCCTTCCCAGGCAAATAACTTTGATATGCTGCTCTTGGTGCGCGTCAGGTCCCCATATGAAAAATTAAAGGAGCTTTTTATAGTCCCACGATGCAGCTCCCCATGTGCTGATCTACTCCAGGTCATCACAGATGGAGGCTGGATACTTCCAGGAGTTGGACCATGGTAAGTCCCAGTCATCTGGACAAGCCTCCTTTGAGAAAGGCAGTACATTAGCCTACGACCAGGGATGAGGAAACTAACTGCAACAGATCTGCACTGAAAGTTTGAAATTTTAGAGTTCAGTTCTCTCTTTGTGACCAGAAGAAATGAAGCAAATACACTGACAGGACCCACACTTTCAGAAATAACCTGATTACAGCCTGACCTTGACGTGCCAAATATCTTCCTTCAGTGAATACTGGGTTTCCTTATAAAGATAACTGAGGGCTGATGCTCGAGATGAAGAAATCTCAATCATTCTCCTAGTAAAAGCTACCTGGTTTGCAAACAGAACTGGAAACCTAGTAGGTGCCGGCGTTTCATATTGGTCCTACAACTAGTATTACTGCAGCAAAGAATAAAATAACTTAGTTTAATAGAAGATATCACATCCTGTTTATCTTCCTGCTCAATTATTTACAGATTATAATCTTCCCCTTGCAAAACTGTCAAACCCAACATTCAAACAAAGATCATCTCGGCTCCCAGTCTTGCTCAGTGTCAACAGGGACTCATGAAGAGAAAATGCTAAAGGACCAGAAAATTCCTGCCTAAGCAAACAGAATCAGTTCTGCCAGTGTCAACTAATAGGCTTCACAAAGCCCAGGATTAGGACCACCATGAGGCTTTTCCTCTTAAAAGAGTGCCCCACACTCAGAACTCTCTATTGTCACAGAGGAGGAGATGAACCCCAGAAATCCTTAGTAGCATGATCTGAAACATTTCTACTAAAATGAAGTATAACTGAAGCTAAAACACTTCACAGGGAACTTTGTTTCACCTGTGGTTTTATTATGAAAGGCTGTGTGTTCTAGAGCACTTAATTCAGATATCTGAGCTGGAGACCAAAATAAAGAGAGCACTCATACTGAAATTCCACCTCTAAAAATAGCCCTTTCAGCACAGTCCCATTTTGTGAATATTTGCAAAAGGCCTGGAATGAAAATCAACCCTAAAGCTTCAAAAGCTGTCCAAGGTGGAACTGTTGCTCTCTTCTTCATTAAAAGTCAGGATTTCTTCAACCAAAATACCACAAAAATCACTTGATCAGAGAATGTGACCAAAACCACTTGATTAGAGAATCTGACCTTGTTTCCTTTAACTAATAACCAGACATCACCGCCCTCTGGGGCTATAGCAGGGCAAAACCCATTACAGAGGTTGGATACCCAGGACTGGGCATTTTAAGACTTACTCAGTCTTAAAATTTGGGCATTTTAATACTTACACAGTCTTCCTGTGTCAGCAAAATGCCCACAGAAATGCTGTCCAGTTCATGTTGCTTATAGAATAGTGCTTCATATAAACATTTCTTTTGCCCTATGAACTCTCCAGCTAAGACACAGAGAGGACACATCCCTACAGACATGGCTTCAGCTTTGTACCAAGGAGAAACAGTCAAATTACATGCACTCATTTGGAGAGCAAGCTGCAGGAGGTAGCGCTGTAATGTGCGTGAAAGAGAATGGAAAAATGAAACTAAGGTCACACAACACCGTGTACCCATTCTATTTTTAGATTCCAACAGTAGAATGTATCTTGCTAAATGTCTGCTTAAGAAGAAGAATGTTGCATAATCCAAATTCACCACTACAGGGTGTTTTCTTCAAATAATCCAGTTGTTTATGTGAAAGACACGAGAGCTTGTTATTAGGCTTTACTGGTAAATGCATAAGGTCAGAGAAATCCCTGCACCATGTTCACCTATGTCTGAAAGCTTTGCTCTTCACTACAGGCAAACTCAAAGCAGCCTCTGCTAATAACTCTCACAAATCCATCAGAGGAGCTGAAGAGCCCTGCCCAACATTTGGTCACAGAATCACTGAATGGGTTGGAAGGGACTTCTGGAGACCACATAGTCCAACCCCTCGGCTAAAGCAGGATCGCCTAGAGCAGGTCACACAGGTTTTGAGTACTTCCAGAGGAGACTCCACAACACTCTGGGCAGCCTGTTCCAGTGCTCTGTCACCCTCAAAGTGAAGGCCTTTCTCATATTGAGATGGAACTTCCTGTGCTCCAGTTTGTGCCCATTGCCCCTTGTCCTGTCACTGGGTACCACGGAGAAGAGTCTGGTCCCATCCTCTCGACATCCACCCTTTAGATATTTGTAAGTATTGATGAGCTCCCCTCTTGGTCTTCTCCAGGCTAAACAGACCCAGCTCTCTCAGCCTTTCCTCATACAAGGGATGCTCCAGTCCCCTCATCACCTTTGTAGACCCCTTTAGACTCTATCCAGTAGTTGCCTTTTTAAACAGGGTAGCCCAGAAGTTCCTCAAAGGGCACCTGCTCAAGACTGGGACCTTGCCACTGGAATCAATAGGTAGAAGAACTGGTGACTCTCGAAGCCCACAACTCTGGGCAAACCCATTGGATTATTTGCAGTGGAGGAGGAAAGGGGTGAGGTGTGTTAGACTGTCTTAATGATTAAATATTGGCTAATCCTCATGCACACATTGCCTGGGACATCCAGCTTTACAAAGCAGCTGGAGGCCTTTAGGATGGTGCTGCAGGGCAGAAGCTCCATTTTGTTCAGGCAAAAAGAAGAGAAGGTGCTGGAGCTAGGAGGAAAATCAAGCATTTCCTCGACAGAGAATGGAAGGAGGCACTGCAAGTGGGCACTCTGTCTTCTATTTCCCATCCAAAGCATCCTGGATGAGTGAAATGATTCATAGATTCACAGAATCATAGGGGTTGGAAGGGACCTCTGGAGATCACGAAGTCCAACCCTCCTGCCAAAGCAGGTTCCCTAGGACAGGTCGCACAGGTAGGTATCTAGACTTTGAATGTCTCCAGAGAAGGAGACTCCACAGCCCCCCTGGGCAGCCTGTCCCAGGGCTCTGTCACCCTCACTGTGTAAAAGTTCTTCTGCATGTTGGTGCGGAACTTCCTGTGGTCCAACTTGAAGCCATTGCCCCTAGTCCTGTCCCCACAGACAACTTAAAAGATGCTGGCTATTTCCCTTTGTCAAAAGAGGCTGGCTATTTCCCTCAGAGCTTGCAGGAGTACTGGGTATTTTCAGGCACAAAATGCTCCTGCAAAATATTTTTGCACTAGAGGTGCTCATCATTTTCATCTCTAACAGTTCCAAATCTTCAGTGATTAGAAATTGCCTCAGGGAGGTACGAGTCATATGTCTTCCCTGGGGTGAGCTGGGGCATGGGAGTGCTGGAATCTGGATGCTTACAAAACAAGCACTTCTTCATTTCAAATGTCTAACTGGTGAAACATCTAAATCAGGTAATTTAAACCCAAATCTTTTGGCAGCTTAGGCAGAGCAGCAAATACCCACTTCTCAGCAGACCTGTGATTTCACATCACTGTGGTTAGTCTACTGTAATTCCAACCAGGACTGCACCAGTATTTTGCAAGCACAGTTTAAAAATGCAGGCATGGTTTAAAATTTATGAGGTTAAAAGCTGAGGACAAGAATCCTCCCCCAGTTACATTAGCATGGAATTATTACAGCTGACAAGAGAACCGGGCTGAGGGACACTAACCCAGAAACAGGAGGCAGGGACACCGTGGGACAGGGCACAACCAGCCCATAGTGGTTTTCCTCATTCTCTTGAACTTTTAAGGATTTTTTTTTAGTCATTCTCAAGAAGTTAGAATTCCATTTAAGAAGTGAAATGAGAGGAAAACACTCTTCTCTGACCCACTCTACAAATCTAATTCACGGTGCATCTTTTATAAGGTACCCTATACCTACCCTGCCCACTGGGGAGAAGCTGACTGCTTCTGCACCCAGCTGACCCAGATCCTCAGTGAGGACCTAGAAGGGGAGCTCTGCTGCACCTCTGAAGCTCCTCTAGTGTGCTGCCAGTGGTTAGAAACCAGCAATTTTCAGCTGATCTGGTTCTGCTCCCAGTCCACGGCTTTCCCACAACAATGTCCACATGACAGCAATTGCAAGTGGTCAAGCAAGGGTGAGCCTACAATGTCTCCACTCTAACTGGAAATGAGATGCAACATACTGGAAAAGGAAAGGAAGGGAGGAATGGGAAGGCAGAATGGGAGAAACAGCAATGCGTGACATGGTTGCACACTGGAATCCTTTCAAGTTATTCCAAATCCTTTTGAAATGCCTCTTAAAACAAGCAAAATCAGCTTTTCCCAAGGCCTGGACCATGCCTGTCATTAATTTAGGAACAGCAACTCATGTGTTTCATACAAAAACCCCTGGCGTTTATTCACAGAGTGGCTAAGAGAGCCCAATCCTCTCATGCCTTCCCTCCATAGGCATCTCGAAGCCTGCAAGTGGTTTGAGCCTGACTGCTCTCTTATCTTGGAGCCACATACCTCCTGATAAGGAGGAGGAGGAGAAGTTACCGTGGTTCAGTTGACTATGAAGGAAGTCAGCAAGGGAACAGCTTACAAAGCTGCTTATTTTTTTGGGGGGGGAAGGGGGGGAATTCTTTTTTTAATCCTCCTTGAAGCTTTATTTTTTTAACTAAAAGCTTTTTGGAGAGCTGTCCATCCTGTAAACCTCCACACTGGAGATCTGAAAGCTTTTTTTTTTTTCCATATCAGAAATGGCAGAAGTGCAAAACTCAACAAGTCACCCTGAATTTGTGGAGGGTGATGTAACCTTTTTGCAATAGCACACATGCCTTTTGGTGTGATCTGGTATCTTTCTTAACCATCTTGGGGAAGGATATCCTTACAGGCTCAATATTCCTCTTCTGAAAATCATTAGCAATGCTATTTACATAGTTTGAAATTAAATGTGTCCATTCCAAATTAAAAGTAGTTTTGCAAATAACAATCCAACTCCCACTCTGTTGCAGAGCAGTGAACTCTTTTGGTAGGAAAATGGTAAACTTTTCACTTATTAACATTAATCTTCATGAAAAAAAGGTCACGGGTTTGGCCTGGTAATTAAGACTGCATTAATAACAACTGCAAAAGGACAGAAGGATTAAACTGATTTCAAACTCAGATTTACCACAACTTTTTAATACCTTTAAAGGCAAATTGTGTTAATGCTGATGCACAGCCCCAGCACCACCTACTTTTGGTGTTCGTGTACAGCTTTAAGATTTCTTTTTTTTCTTATCTTTGCCTACAGTCACACAGTAAAATGACCTAAGAGTTGGGGGAAGGTACCCTGGATATTACCTAGAAGCTGTGTATCTTGTTACCTGTAGCATTCACCTCATCGCTACTTGAGTGACAACCCTCAGCCCAACCCAAAATGATGCTTCTTTGGATCTCACCTGAAGGAAGTGTCCTGGTTTCAGCTGGGATAGAGTTAGTTTTCTTCCTAGTAGCTGGTATCATGGTGTGTTATGAATTTAGCATGAGAATAATGTTGATAACACACCGATGTTTTAGTTGTTTCTAAGTAGTCCTTATACTAAGTCAGCTCCTGCCCTGGCAACGAAAAGGCTGGGGTTGCACAAGAAGCTGTGAGGAGGTGCAGCTGGAACAGCTGGCCCAAACTGGCCAAGGGGATATTCCACACCATATGACGTCATGCTCAGCATGGGGATTGCTGCTTGGGGATGGGATGGTCATCAGTATTTTCCTTTGCTGTCCTATAAACTGTCCTTATCTCAAGCCATAAGTTTCACTTTTTTTCCCCCCCTCAATTCTTTGCCTCATTCCACTGGGGCAGGGGGGAAAGTGAGCGAATGGCTGTGTGGTGTTTAGCTGCCTGCCAGGTTAAACCACAACAAGGCAAACAGAAATGAGAGGCTGAGTGATAGAAAGGTTTTCAGTTAAGACATTCTCAAATGCTGGAAGTGACTGTATAAACCCCATCCTTCCCCATAATTTTCTGGGCTTTCTCTTGCCCACCTTGAAAAACACTTTTATGAGGAAAAGAGAAAGTCTGCTACATCTACAGCACATACAAGCTCACCTTGAACACATGGAATGCTTCAAACTGAATGTTGGGGCTTTTATCTCGCAGCAAGTTCATCATCAGCTTCAGGTTTTCTGGTTTGCTGATGTATTTTGTCATGATGGCAAAGTTGTGTCGGTCTAGAATCAGCTCACCCAGCAGCTAGAAACATGAGTACAAAAAAGAAAAAATAATAATTTTTTTTTTTCAGTTTCCCATGTTAATTGGAATGCAAAGAAAGCAGCAAGATACCAGAACTCTTGTCTAGATTTCATTGTCACTACCGTTAAAAAAGGAAGTAGCTAGACTTGTTACCATGCAGTGAGATGCTTAATGACCAGCAATACTCTCTAAATACTACAGAGAGGGTTCCCACATATTGGCTGGGTATGGTAGGACCTGGTATGAGCCAGCTAGGACAGAAGCCAGTGTAGCGCAGTGGTCCCACAAAGATACTTCCATTTTATTGGGATGTTAGATTAACGCGCCTGTCTGGTCCCATCTGCAGGTCATGTCAGGCTTGGTGCTGTAGCAGCACCAGAAACTATCACATTACTCTGAAGTTCCTTTTAACCTCCTGAACCAACGTACAGATTTGAGGTCAGGGGAAAAACCACAGGGCTTGATCCATAGAAACAGCCCAATGCTTCACCAGGGATCCAGGAGATATGAGTCACAGCCAGCTCTTGTGCACCCTAAGAGCAGCTTCCCCAAGCATTCTTTTTTGTTAGAAAGTAGGAGGTTGCTCCATTGCCATACAAGCATCATGGTGTTCTGCCTAACATGGAGTTCAACTTAAGAAGGAACGTGCTGAGAAACCTTACTTTACCTTCAAAGATTGTCTCTTTGTTACATAATTCTCAGAATGAAGGAGTTTTTCGTAATCCTCAAAGATCTAGAGTAACAAGAAAACACAAACTCATTTGATTTGTGTCCATCCTTCCTCCTCCCAGCCCTTCCCACCCCAGAGGAGCAGCAGAGGCCACAGCAGTGCCATTCTCCAACATATCACTGCAATGCCAGGCCCAGCTCTCATGGCCTTTTTCTTGGCTGGTTATCACACAGTGAATTACGGCCCAGGAATACTCCTCTTCCAAATACTGCAGAGAGGGATACCACATATGGACTGGATGTAACAGGAGCTGGTGCGAGCCAACTAGGACAGAAGTAAGCCAGTGCCTGTTCAGCCTTCTCTCACAAGAGGGTGAACCTGCTGCCAGGGCACATGGGTCCAGCATGTAACATCCACTCACCCATATCATGGTCACGACTTGCCTTGTGATTTAATGCACTACCCCAAAATAACGCCAACGCATCCCATGCAGGTGTATGCCAACAGCTCCTTTTGTGATGTGCCACCTGCCTTCAGCACCCTCACAGTCACAGAATCACAGGCTGGTTTGGGTTGGAAGGGACCTCAAAGATCATCCAGTTCCAACCCCCTGCCATGGGCAGGGACGCCCTCCTCTAGACCAGGTTGCCCGAAGCCCCATCCAGTCTGGCCTTGAACACTGCCAGGGAGGGGTAGGCACAGCTTCTCTGGGCAATCTGCGCCAGTGCCTCACCAACCTCACTGGGAAGAATTTCTTCCCAATATCTAAACTAAATCCCTCTTTCAGTTTAAAACCATTACCCCTTGTCCTATCACTCCATGCCCTTGTAAACAGTCCCTCTCCAGCCTTCCTGTAGGCCTGGGCATGTGCTGGCTTTTGTGGGATCAGACCAAGGGAATCTTGTGTTCAAGAAGACTGAGTGAGAAGACTCCAGTATGTTCAAACCATCTACCAAGTAAGCAAAAAACCCAACACTGCTACCCAAGAATCATCTTTTTTAAATGCTTACTTTCCACAATTCATACTTAAAATTTTAAATGTTAAATAAGGGTAGAACAGGGACGGTTCTAATGCCAGTATTTCAGTACTAAGAGAAAAGATTAGCAGAGACACTAATTTTGCTCCAGTTAAGCTGTATTTGTGACTCAGCAATAACAACCCTGATCTTTATTTAACCTTGGTAACTCTAGCATGAAAGAAACAGTCTTCAGCTTTTTCGCTCTGGCAACGAAATAAAGAATACCTCAGGTACCATGAGAACACAGCCTGTAGTCTAATTCCATGATCCTTATCAGTCCAGTTTTAGTTGATTGCAGTGGAATTTTTCTGACCCACATTTGGTTCAAAACCAAGCCAAAAAATCAAAGTGAATAATGGCAGCAAACCAAGGGACTAATTTGCCTGAAGATGGTAAGAGGAGCACTCATACCTCAGTCCCCACTTAGGTACCTGTAATTTCCAGTGATGCTAAAAATTCTTCCAGTGACTCTTCTCCTCTGGCCCAGAGTATTACAAATGACACTGGTATGGTCCCATCAGTGCTGGCACACCACAAAACTCTTTAAAAATCTACACCTTTTTTTCCTCACAGTCTATTTACAAAGTTGACAGCTCTGTTCACATATGAGGGGATAAGGGGCACTCAGAGAGGAATGAAACTTGCTCTTAAACTTGATATCAAGTTCTCCTGAAACCTTGGCATGTGTCCCCCTGTGTGTGCAGAGGGGGTACCTGCATTTCAAACACCATGTGAGGATTCTGCTTTAAGTAAAAGCAAGGCTTATCTTTGCAGTCCTGGGTGACTGTGTGTTCTGTGGAGCATGAAACCTTACTGAAAGTGCACTTTTGCCAGCTGAGCACAAGCAGTTTTACAAATCTGTTGCATCCTTTACACTTACAGCATCATAATTTTGTTCCAGAAATTCTGCTACCAACAATTTGTGTCGCGTTAACAGGTCCTGGGGAAGAACAGAGAAAGGTTACTTAAAAGACCACGCTCATTGGACTGTCCCTTGATTCTCAGATGTATTCTAGCTTGGGTTTTTTTTACCAGGTCATCTTTTAGAAGGTATTTCCAACATAATTTCTATAAGCAGAAAGCATGTAAAAACAAAACTGCGTTGTGTGTTTGCTAGGATTTTAAGGAGAACTCAGTTAATGCTAACAGTATCAATATAAAACTATTCTAGCTCTTTCTTTATATTCCTTTCCCCTCCCACCTTTCTTATGGTCATTGTGCATGGTACTTACAATAAACTGGGGTGGGGGAAAGGAAGAAGGTAAATTAACCCTTTATGGAAGGATCAGCTGTAGCCCCAAAGCCAAAAGTGATCTACACACTACCCCACAGCTGGAAGAATAGGTTAAACGTGATCATCTGCTCTCGCTCATCTCCAATGAGGACAACAGCAGCACAGACTCAAATTCAACCACTATATATGTACATTTATTTTTTTAAAGCCCTAAAGTTAGGCACCAATCTAAGCAGGCCATCCAGGCTCCTTCCACAGCCACTCTCTCCCCAGAAAGGGGTCTCAGGTAGGTGGGGTGAACCCCTTCTGCAGTTCTTTTCCTGTCCAAGGCGAGCTTACTGGCACAAGCCATAGCACACCTTCTAGACAGCTGAACGGGATGCTTCCCATGCTAAAAGGCCAACTAACTCAAATTTAAATCAAAGCCACCTCTCCCACAGACTGGGAGTGCTGGTTCACAGTGACAGAGATGCAAATGTTCAGCTCCAGTGGAAATCAAGTCTCTTTACTGGATGAATAGCTATGAAATGAAGTGGCCAGTTTGAAGCATTTAATTTTTATCTCACTGCCTCCTTTAAAACATAACACTGATCACAGTAAATGCCTGATGAAGCCCATTCAAGTTGATGTATTTTTGGTGAATCGGTTGCTCTCCTTTTCATCATCGTTTCCTTGGTTTCCTTACCCACAGTCAGAACCTGAAGCTGACGAGCAGCTGAAGCAGATGCACAGGCACATCCTCTATAGCACCGCAAGAAAACCTTTACATACTAATCCTTTAATTTATTTTTGCCATCAATTATAAGAGGAAAGCAGAGTGCTGTAAAATCCAGTACATGTTTTTAATCCGTTCCTTTGTTTGGCAGGACTGGGGTGAGAGCAGCTTCAAACACGACTCACAAGCTTTTTACCAGGGCACTTGGGAAGCAAGTACAACAGCTTTCAATAGGGGGCACAAACGGAATATAATCCAAAATTAGGTTTTCATCTGAAATCGTGGGAGAGCAGGGAGCAGCAGTGTTCAGTTGCAACTCTTCCCAAGCGCTGCTGGTACCCTCCACAGCCGACTGTATCTCTCAACACAAGCTGCCTTCCTAATTTTCAGCAGCTCTGTTTCCTCTCTGCAGTGCACCTGATGACTTTAATTAAGAACTACATCTCCAGATCATAAAAAATCCCAATACTTCCCTACTATAAATATCCCCAGACTTTAATGCACATTTAATTAAGCCCTCCTCTGGTGCACAGACTATCCAGGGCTCTCAGCTTTGATCCAGACACCCCAGTGGCAACACTGCAAACCCAATGTGGGGGGAAACAGAACCAAAAATGGAAGTTTGGTAATCCAGCCAGCCAGCGATTGCAGCACTGATTTTTATGGTATTAGAAATGAAGTGAATCCCTATTTCACGATTCAATCACTTCCACATCACTTCTCGCTGTCCCAGCTCTTCAGAGTAACAGGCAAATAGGAGATGGGGTGAGCAGAACTGACTGTGTATCAGGTCAGGCCATTTAAAAACAAATGCAGTTTATAGACTTTCCCCAAGCATTTTACAAGGTGATTTCTCCCCTGTGTCTGAGGATGAACTGCCCTCATGCTCCTCTCTTTCCAGTGCACGTGAGGATGTAGAGCCCTATTTTTAAATCCTGCTAAAAATACACTCTGTCCACAGGGGACAGAAGTTTCACAGCTGTAGATCCAGGAACGATATCAATCCCTCTTTTTTGGGAGGGTGATAGCAGCCTGTGGTCCTTGCTGAAGCTTCACTGACCCTTGTCTCCATCGTGCCTCCTCGCTGGGGCGAAGAATGTCCATCACCAACCAAACATTTCCCATTCATTAGGCTGGTGAAAACCGAGGCTGGGTTTCAGTATGTGCTGAATTGCTGAGCTGAACTCTATCTAACATTCCTCACAGTTATTCCTAAGGTCTCTCTAATCATGTTTCTAATTAGCTTTCAGAAGAAAGAATGAACAACTTGTTTCTATGACAGCAAGGAACTCAATGATAGAAGGAAAAAAGAGTTATGTCTATATTTAGAAAAGTCTTTACCTGAAAAGAATTCTCCCCAGCCCTCTTAAATTATTTTTCAGAAATAAATCTTTCCCGTGCATTCAGCTCACACCAAATTTTTGCTCAAAGACTATACCAGCACCTTGCAGGAGAGATGATGGTCACATACAAACTCCAAGAAACTTGGCAAGTTTCACCCCACTTCAATTAGAGGATTTTAAAAGCTAATTCTAAGCAATTCTCTCTGCTTAATGGTTGTTGTTGTGATGGGTAGAGGTTTTGTCTCCCAAGGAAGGTAGGGAGTGAGAAAGGTTATGTGTTTTACAAGACCGTACGTGATTCATTTGAGTTTTAAATGGTTGCATAAAAGGCCATGGTTTATCAAGATGAAAAACATTAGTGAAATGTAAATCTCTATTGAATTAAAGATTCTCTGCAGACCTGACCACCATTTTAAAAACTGTTATGAACAGACCAAAGATAGATTATATCCTTTACTGAACAATAAAAAGCCACCCAGTTTAAAGGCAACACGACATTCAGTGGTGATTACTGATGGAGTGCCGTTTTTGACACAATGCTAGGATGCAGGCATCGAATAACTTACCTTGAATGTAGCGAAGGCATCAGAAGCTATATCAAACGTTGACATTTCCACATATTTAAAAAAGTCTCTAAACTGTTCCGAAAAAAGTATGATTTTGGCCAAGGGCTCGTGGCGGATGCACTCTCTCAGCATAATTCCACAGCGTAAGGCGATACTGGGGGATTCATAGCTGAAAAATGAAAAGAAACAGGAACGATCAAAACCTGGAAGAACAAAGATAAACAGGCCCTTTTCTAGCAAGGAGGAGCTCTGTAGCACAGGGAGCCCATGTGCCAGAGGGGACACAGAATCACAGAATCACAGAATCTTAGGGGTTGGAAGGGACCTTGAGAGATCATCGGGTCTAACCCCCTGCCAAAGTAGGCTCCCTATCCCATATTACACAGATAGGCATCCAGACGAGACTTGAATATCTCCAGAGAAGGAGACTCCACCACCTCCCTGGGCAGCCTGTCCCAGGGCTCTGTCACCCTCACTGGGAAAAAGTTCTTCCCTATGTTGGTGCGGAACTTCCTGTGCTCCAGTTTACAGCCATTGCCCCTTGTCCTGTCCCCACAGACCACTGAAAAGGGGCTGGCCAATTCCCCCTGCATCCCACGTCTAAGATATTTATAAACATTAATTAGGTCCCCCCTAAGTCTTCTTTTCTCGAGACTAAACAGTCCCAGGTCACTCAGCCTGTCCTCATATGGGACATGCGTCATACATGACGCAGGGATGGCAGCTCCCAGCCACAGCACTGTACCCAGCCTCAGGACCTCAGCCCAAAGGTAAGGAGCAGGCACACAGAGCAGGCTGGCAGCGGTTTCCATCGCAAACCTCTGCCTTTGGGAGCCAGAACACATTTGGTGCCTTACACCTCCTCCTCTGCAGAAAGACTGTGGGGAGCAGGGAATGCTTCAGAGCTCCTTCACCCTTTTCAATTGATGAGGCAGTAAAGTCCATACAACATAACAATCTCCCTTTTCAGATTTGATTATTAGCTCTTGAGTTTACCCAAGAAAAATATAACATCTCATGACCATTCATCACCTCCCACTCTTCTAAAGAACGTCGCTCCAGAATATTAATGTCTGCCAAGGAAGGTAGGACAAATCTATCCAGGCAGTCTACACAGGGCTAAGCCTTCCATAGCTGTGAAGATTGTTTTTTTGCCATTTAGGAAGAAGTATGCTCAATCCCTCCTCTGCAGAGGCTACAATTTTGTTCAGGAGATAAGTATTTGTTCCTCAAGTTACAATCCTGTTAGGGCACAAGCATTGCAATAGCCAGAAGCCAGGACACTTCTCACTCTTGGAAAGGGAGGGGAGGGGGGGCAATTCAGGTCATCTTCTGTTTCTGTAAAGTCCTGATTTTTTTTAAAGCTGAAATTAATCTGAAACAAAACTGTTAGAAACACAATTAAAAAAAAAAAAAAAAAGGAAGGATGAAATCCAACAGTCAGGAAGGACTTAAAATAAACTTCTTCCAGCAATCTTCAGTCATGTGAAAGTGATGAAGTCCAAGGGGACAGAAAGCACGCTCTGTTTCAATAAGCTGGTCATACTATATCAGAACTGTGCATTATCACCCAGAGCTTATCAGCATCATTTTTCCTTTGTACAATTAATTCCTATCACTAAGCCAAAAGAAAAAGAAAAAAAAGAGAAAAGAAGAAGAAAAACACAAACTGCCATCTGTGCTGTAAACGAGTGGGCCCTCAAATTTACCACCAGCTTGCAATTTAAAAGAATGGTAGTGTTTTGCGAGCATACCAGAGCTGCATACTTCAACCTGATGTCAACAATAGTTGGCTTAATGAAAAATGGGCTACTATTCCAAACAGGCAAACGAAACTTCCCACCCTCAAGGAAATGCAGACACTCAAGCCCCTGTTTGTTTCCTCTTGGGAAACATTTGCAAATGTGAATTTATTAAAAGTCTTCAGACAATGGAGATTCGCTGATGTTTTCCGTTGAGGCGTACCTCTCCCCGACTCTATTAACAGGAACACTAATTTTCAAGCAAAAAGAGGCGGAGTTGCTCCTAGGAGCACAGCCAGGAAAATATTTAACAGTTGGCTAAGGAATATTTTGGTTGGAGTAAAAGCAAATTACATTGTTTCCAGCACAATAACTTTTTAGAACGTAAGTATCAACAGAGTCATTCTTAGTCAAATGCTCCATTATCTGGAAGTGGGCTACGGACCTCTTCGGCCGCTCACATAAGCGAGGGAAGTTGGGTTTGGCTCCTGGAATATGCCTGGAAGAAGTTTACAGGCTGTCCAGTCATAACTGGCGTGTTCTCTGCACCCACACTTACATGCAAAGCCACCAGGCAGGAATGATAGAGATGTTTCAAAATCACTTCTAATGGGCAGTTGGTGCTCTGTGTTGACATACTGCCACAGCAGAAAAAAATACCAAGTTCTCTAAGTTCATCTCTGTTCAGACGAACTTAAAACCTAAAGAAATCCTCACGTACTGACTACTGGGGGCAAGCAGAGAAGGAAATAACAGACTTGAATTATTAGTTAGTTCTTGTTGTGGAGGCTGAAAGAGGCAAGAGTGAAAACAAAGGGAAGTGCAAAGGAAATTTTACTTGTGTGGCTAATGCAGAAGACAGTACAAGGTAAGAAGCATGGTTAGGAGATGATAAAGCCTGGGAGACACAAGGTCTTCACAAACAGCTGTATTCTGATCTGATTTTACACTAACTTCTGTAGTTGAGTTTATCCTTGGATTAGGAGTTGGATAAACTCAAGGTGAATTCTGCAATTTCAGCCAATATCACAGAATCACAGAATCATAGAATCACAGAATCATAGGGGTTGGAAGGGACCTCGAGAGATCATCGGGTCCAACCCCCCTGCCAAAGCAGGCTCCCTAGGACAGATAGCACAGATAGGTGTCCAGACGGGTCTTGAATATCTCCAGGAATTGGTATGAATATACCATTAAGGTTCTAACTGCACTGTGATATGAAAACTGTATCGATCGCAAAACAGATTAGGGGTGTGACTGAATACCTTAGATAGCTTATGGCATGATACATATTCACAAAGGAACTTATAAATTTGTCCTTCATGAGAAACAATGCAAGCACTTCAAACTTCAAGTCCTCTACAGTCAAAATACCTGAAGTGAAATATTTTATATTACAAAGGACCAAACTTATTTCTGGGCTGATGTAATATGCTGAAAAAGTTTGGCCCAAATATATATGATACTCTGTATACACCAAACTTTGTATGCATCTGAAATGCTACTCACACACAAAGCCTTCATGCACAGAATCACAAAGGGACCTCAAAAGATCATCTAGTCAAACCCCCCTGCCAGAGCAGGAGCACCCAGACTAAATCACACAAGAACACATCCAGGAGGGTTTTGAATGTCTCCAGAGAAGACGACGCTACAACCTCTCTGGGCAGCCTGTTCCAGTGCTCTGTCACCCTCACTGTGAAAAAGTTTCTCCTTACATTCACATGGAACCACCTCTGCTCCAGCCTGCACCCGTTGCCCCTTGTCCTGTCATTGGCCTGAGAAGACTGAGAAGAGCCTGGCTCCATCCCCCAGACTCTCACCCTTTACATATTTACAAACATTAATAAGGTCACCCCTCACTCTCCTCTTCTCCAAGCTAACAGTCCCAGCTCCCTCAGCCTCTCCTCATAAGGAAGGTGTTCCACTCCCACAGAAAACAATATACGATCAAAGCAAGCCTTAATGCTGCAGGAAGGTCCATTAAACTAAAAAAAATTAAAATAAAATAGTGAAGCATGTGCTGTATGTTTTCCTGAAGCTGAGAAGCTGGAAGGAAGCAGCCAACAAGAAAAACGAAGCCTACAAGGTAAGAACAGTTATCTCAAGCTGGCAGTGCTGCTGGGGCATTAGGCAGGAAACATTGGGCGGGAGCTCTGATTCAGGGTCCTTCCCACTCAACATTCACATTATGCAATGAAAAAGCAACCTTTTGTTGATGCTGTTGGGAACTGACTGTCAGGGGGCAGAGGAAATTTTGCACCCAGTACAAGTAAAACAATGACAAGCCTTCACAATAGTCCTGGGCCGTTACTGTTACAGGCATGGTTGATTTGTTTTTTAATCCTTCTCTCCAAATAATGTCATATCAAAACCACCAAATGGTACAAGCACCCAAATCTCCTTTCCTTTAAGTGGATTTTAATATTGTGTATTTCTTTCTGCCTATTTCATTCTGCTCATTTCATTCTGTTCATTTCATTCTGCCCACAATTACCTGCAGGGAGGTTGTGGAGAGGTGGGTGATGGTCTTTTCAGCCAGGTGACAGGAGATAGGACAAGGGGAAATGGCACAAAGCTGCACCAGGGCAGGGTCAGATTAGATGTTAGGAAAAAATTCTTCACTGAAAGAGTTGTCAGGGCCTGGAACAGGCTGCCCAGGGGAGGGGATTGAGTCACCATCCCTGGATGTGTTTAAAAGATGGGTAGATGTGGTACTTAGAGAGATGGTTTAGTAGAGGAGAGGTATGGTTGGACTCGATGATCTTAAAGGTCATTTCCAACCTCGTGATTCTGTGATCTAACTTCATCCTCAAGTCACGTTTTCAAGTGGTGGTGTCTAACATGACATGTGTGTTTCTGAAGTCTCATAGCTGATTGCACACAAGCGCTGCACGCTGCCTGCTCACAGCAAGCTGCGATTTTGGGGCCCTGCCCTCGCTTTAGGCACATATTTTAAGTATTGCTTTTAGCCAGTCCTGGCAGCAGGACATAGGGGCAGGTAAGACAGTGTTGTGTATGACGTCATTACACTGTCCTGCAGCAACTGCTCAGACACCATCAGTGCTGGATAGGACTGTCTGCTGGGCTACTGCTGCTGAATTCAACAGCACTTTCTAACCAGAAACTCCAGAAACAGCAATTCCGCTACAGTGCGGTGCTGTGGAGAGGTGACGGCCAAAAAATCAGCTACAAGAAGCCAGGGGCCGAAACTGACACAGACATGCCGCTGCACGCAGGAGCAGTCTCCAGAAAGCACATAGATGATGCCATTTAAATACCTCCACTGGCTCAGGTCACCTACAGTAAAATGTCTGTCAGCAGTACATACGCATAACATAAAATCTTTAACATCATCTTAATATTCTTGGTCGTTACAGATGCCAAAGAATATCTGGGACGTGATCCAAAAATATTCTTTAGCTTTAAATAAAGCCCAGGCATATGGTAGCGATACACACGCAACGTGCAGAAACAAAGTGAGGGGAAAATCAAGAAAGCAAAGACAGAGCAAAGGGTAGAAAATGATTGTATCTGTACATTAAATTGAAAACAGTTGGACGACCTAACGACAACTGAGGGAATTATCATCACTGTCCTGAAATGCCGAGTTTGAGGTCTGTATACATGGTGGAACAAATGAACCCCAAATTCCCTTAACTAGCTTACTGGTTCCTTCTCTGAGGAAGATGGCACTTTGTAACACAAAACAAGTCAGGAGTTTTGAAGTGAAAGCTGAATCACAACAAATCACTGTACTTGGAAGAGCAAGAAGTAGCTCAGCCCAGCCACCTGCCCAGGATCCCCACCACTCTCCCTGCAAGGAAGGCAGCGGGTCCAGACCTCCTCCTGTAGTAGCAACCAAGGGCTTTGCCACCATGTTCAACCACAAGCTCACAGTTCTTGAAATTCCTGGTACTGACTAGTTCTCTTGGTTCTTTTTTTCCCCTGCTCAGCTGTGCTGGCATGCAGCCGATTTTGAAGGAAATAATTGTTTTGGAGGACACCCATGCCTACTTCCTAGCTCAAAGAGTGGGGAGACTAAAGGGAATTTTACCCTTGGGACTGAAGCCTTGTCATGCATGAACCTTAGATGGTGTTTAAGTATCTTCCTAACTCTGGCTGTGGAGCAAGTGGTAAAACTGATAATCTTAAGCCTCAAGAGCAAGCAAGATTTTAAAAAAAAATTCATTCTTTCAGAAACATCAGTGCAAAGGGCTTATGTCATGTTTATGAATGGCTGTTGCTAGCATGACCATACAACGACCATGAAAGTCCACGTTGTTTCATACTCATCAGCTAATAAATTAGCTTATTTCTACATCAGTTCTTTAATCCCAATCACATATGTGCTTCTTATTTCAGGAAGAAAAATAGTCTGAAGTTTTGGCTTCTGTGGTTTAGAATATCACAGAAGACTGAGCAGAAAGCAGTGGCCTTCAAGGGTTGGAAAAGCAAAGCTTCTCACTGCACAGAAGGTGCCTTTGGCCAAAAGTAAAGGGGACAGAAAGAAACCTCACAAGTTTTAGGCCAACACTTAACACACTGCTGAATGCAACTACAGCCCATGTTCTCTCAGTCTATTCCCCCTCCTTGGCAAGCTTACCTTGGAATCACAGGGTTATAGCTGAGCACTGACTCCCCCAAGATTAAAAGACCAAAAAAAAAGATTTAATGCTGAAAGCTGTGGGGCTCATTACCAAATTGAAGTTCACATGCATCTACAAGTGTTGGAGAAGTCTGCCCCACAGACACAACTGTTCTTTTGATGCCTTTCTCCTTCTCACTGTTCCACCACGTGGTGACCCAGCATTTAACTTCATTTATTTATTTAACAGACACTGCTGTAAGTCACCCCTGCAATGCCAAAAGGTCTAAATGAAACTCAGTGGTTATCAACAAAGCTAACCAAGAGTTCAGGGCAAGAACTGAAGTACACATCACAAGGGGAGCAGTCAAAAATAGTCAGAACATAATTATTCCAACATGAAGCTTGGTGAAGATAGAACAGCCAAATAAAATAGTTCAGTCAGTAAAAAGTATACAGTTAAGTAGCATGGAGATCAATATGAAAGAAACAAAATAAGAAATCTGGAACAAAACCTGAAAAATCCTTTTTTTTTTTTTTTTAATCTAGAAGTGAGAAAGTAGATCAACTGCAATGACACTATGTTCCAGGCAATGTTCTTTAATGAAAATAAAATTAAAACACCCACCCTTTTAGAAGCATGAATAGGATATGTGGATGGGCACTAATGTATTCCACAGTAGGGCTGCGGGTGCCAATTTGTCTTCTCAAGATGTTGTTAAATATCTGGGAAACGTCCTTTTTGCCCTGTTAAAGAAGCAAAATATATATTCAGTTGGAAAAAACATGAACAAATGACCATTTACTATAATCTCTATTTAAAGCAGAAATTAAATTGAAAACAAAAGATAGTTTCTTTTGGGGGTTTCTCCACAGTCCCACCACCTCATACTTGCTGTTTCTTCAACGCCAAAAGAAGACTTTGTCAGGTGACTCTGCAGACTACTGGTCCCCCACTCCCACTTGTACCTCTCCCTCTCCAAATGAAGATGTGCAGCCCCCTTATTCTGTCAGGCACGTCCTTGGTTATCTTAAACATCAACAAAAAAAGCAAGCCACTTCCCTGAGCCAAACATGTTTTTGCAGCACGTACTAATTGCTCTCACAGCCTCCCAATTGACCTCGTCAAGTTAGTAGCAAGTACCAGGGCCCCACAGCTTAGACTTACAAAGCTAAAACTTCTCCTTGTTCCAATGCAGCCAAGGCCAAGTGTGACTTTTGAAAATTGGGGTAAAATTCAGAACTACTCCCATTGTTGAACCATGAGGAATGAATAATTGCTGCTGATAGAAAGGCTGCAGCACATACATGTCTCTCCCTCAGTCAGAACTGCCATCCTTCACTTTATCCTAATTTTCTCTTGTATACACACATCTGCACAATCCTGTTTTGTCTTCGAATGCTTCCCTGTGCAAACAGCTTTTCAGAAGGCCCTTCCAAAGTATGTGCTATTCAGCCACAGGGTTTGCCAATACATCTTGCATTAGAAGTCCTCTTCTCCCCCCCACTGCTTTCTCCCTTGGCCACGGGAGACAAATTGATTTCTGAAATTGCTGGAGGGGAGACACCACCACACTAATGACCAGTAACCAAGGCAGTGAGTCAACAGTGGGTCACTATGCACAGGGCAAGCTAAAGCAAAAGGTTACTTATAATCTGCTCAATGATCTGCCTCGAGAGGACAAACATTCCTTGGCGGAGAACTCATTGAACGTTTGAAGCCAAGGAGCAGATAGTTTCACACAGAGAGAAATTCCCTGGTTTCACCTCTACAAATAAATCACTGCTGAGAAACACAAAATATTCTGCTTTCCTACTCATTCCAACCCAGCTGGCTTGGAGACTCAGGAACCTGGGGAATTAAATAGGAGAATCAAGTCAGAGCAGGCCTTTGTCTGCAACACTTTTGACCCTTGGACTCTCTCAACTAGGCTAATTCCTGATAAAGTCATCCCATTCTCCTCTATCTTTACAACACCTGTAATGCATGTCTGGAATCCTGGGATCCCCAGTGGCTTTAGCAGTTACTCCAAGACAAAAACAATCCAGACAGAGAAGAGCTGTTGAAAGGGCGAGGTGAAAATGGCCAAAAATTAAGTGATCCTCTCTTCTATGCCAAATTTTTCATTAGTTACTTAATATTAGGTGCACTGCAGCATTATATCCAATACAAAGAGGAGATAATGTATATGTTATATGTGTGTGTATACATGCAATGCAATTACATCCAATTTTCTAGGAACCAGCAATGGTGAAAGCCAAAGAAGTTGTCTTCTCCTCAGGGAATTGAGGCAGATGGGAGGGAATCAAGGCAGACTTCCCTCAATCCCAGACATCTATAAAAATTGTAGGAATACTTTTGCAACACTTCTCACTTGGATCTGAAATTCAATTTTGCCTTATAATGAAATACATATGGCCAGGGAAGCACAAGATAAGGCAACACAGACAGCAAGTGGCTAGACAAGAACAAAAAATCTGAAATGATGCCCTTATATAAGTAACAAATTGCACGATACCTATAGCATAATTTAGTTTCTGTTACAAGGCAAAGCAGAGGGAGGTTTCTAACACCATCAGTCCTGAGGTCATGGCTAGTTACTTTTTCTCTGAGTAGCTTTACAGTTTGTCAAACTTTAGGCTCTCATGCACTTAGTAACATAATTTTTTCTTTAACTAACTCTTCCTCTGTGCATACTTTCTTCTTTTCTTCAAAGTTCAACAATAAATTTAGTATTTTAAATTTTTTTAAAAATCTAGTCTGACCTTGATTCTGGGCTCCTGCCCAGACCCAACTTTAGTGCTTCATAACAGTATCACCACCAGAAATATATCTTCTTTCTCAAGTGGCAGAAGCAATAAACCTGTGTTTTCCAAAGATGTGTGATGGACATACAGAAGGTCATGACAGTCTCCCCTGTGTGCACACCCACCCGCAGCCACATGTGCTGTACGTGTACTGGCAGATGAAAATACAAAGGAGATAGGAATAGAGACAGCATCTGCCTTTTTCTTGGTGGGGGCATTAGGTCTGGTCTCATTTTTCTAAACAGCCATCAAGTGCCATAAAGTCTTAGAAAACACATAGAATCACTGAATGTGTAACGTTGGAAGGGACCTTTATAGGTCATCTAGTCCAACCCCCCTGCAGTGAGCAGGGACACCTTCACTAGATCAGGTTGCTCAGAGCCGCACCAAGCCTGACCTTGAATGCCTCCAGGGGTGGGGCCTCCACTATCTCTCTGTTCCAGTGAACCACCACCCTCATATTGAAGAACTTTTTCCTAATATCCAACCTAAATCTCCTCTTTTTGGGTTTAAAACCATTACCCCTTATCCTACTGCTACAAGCTCTCATGAACAGTCCTTCCCCAGCTTTCTTATATAGGCACCTTTCAGGTACTGGAAGTCCACTATAAGGTCCTTCCGGAACCTTCTCTTCTCCAAGCTGAACAAGCCCAACTCTCTCAGCCTGTCTTCATAGGAGAGTTGCTCAAACTCTTTGACCCTCCTCTGGACCTGCTCCAAGAGGTCCATGTCCTTCTTGTGTTGAGGGCTCCAAAGCTGTACACAGTACTCCAGGTGAGGTCTCCCCAGAGCAGAACAGAGGGGCAGAATCACCTCTCTCAATCTGTTGGCCACACTTCTTTTGATGCAGCCCAGGATGCAGTTGGCCTTCTGGGCTGCAGATGCACATTGGTGGCTCATGTCCAGCTTCTCATCCACAATACTCCCAAATCCTTCCCCTCCAGGCGGCATTCAAGCACATCATCTCCTAACCTGTATGGATAACAGGGATTGTGCCAACCCAGGTGCAGGACCCTGCACTTGGCTTTGTTGAACCTCATGAGGTTACCTGGGCCCACTTCTCCACCCTGTCCAGATCCCTCTGGATGGCATCCCATCCCTCCTGCACATTAACACATCTTCAAAACTTAAGGGATCAAAGTGGGTAGAAGTGAGGAGGAGACAGGGAGTCAGGACAAAACAAAACAACCTATATGAGCACTATTCCCTTCATTAATGAGATTTTCAAGTAATTTATTGTTTTGCTTTCCACTGTTACATACAGATCAAAAAATTAATTTGCGTGATATAAAGTGGTGAAATTGCTTATTCAACAAAGAAACCTAGATGCCAACAGTGGATACCAATGTAACAAAATGGAAGCAAAAGAGCAGATAAACTGAAAAAATCAATGGGAATATGAAGACAGAGCAGAACATGCTCTGGCTACCCTCTTGTTCAGTGACATTTTGTTTCTCTGTTTTGCTAAAAAGAGTATGTGTCACAGTTTTGCTAAATGATTTAAAAGGAAAAATCTATTTTGCAATAAAAACTATTAGAATTGTTTGTAATAACAGTAATTCAGCAGCAGAGTTGATACTTCATTCAGGGCTTGCGTTTGAAGACACTGGGTTCAGTATGTCAGGACAGAAGTTTTTGTCCGACAAAAGCAATGCAGGCTGTCAGGGAACTAAAATAAAGCAGTAGCTTCCCTCCTGTGATGTATTTACTAACAGCATCTTTTCTTCTCTTTTCTATTTTTCTTAAGAACAAAGTACTGGGATATTAGGGGGTTGGGTTGTTCGGTTGGTTTGGGTTTGTTTTTTTTTGTAGTTAAGACATTGTAAAATTAACCAGGGGTAGCAGGGAGAAGACCAAAGAAAGCATCTGAAGAAATTCTAGCCCAAACCCCCCCCCCCCCGCCCAAAACCTGCTGAACTTGAGGCCCAAGGAAGAGAGAACTCCACTAATGACATTTTCAAAAATTAACATTAAAGAAATAAGTCAGTCCCTTGAATCCTGGCTTCACTGGGGGTGAGAAGAAGAGGGGGAAAAAGAAAACATCCATCTCTCATCATTCTTCCCTTTCATTCATTTACAAAATGGAAGGAAAAGTAAAGTAACAACACGACTTCAATATCGTGAAAAATCTTCCACAAGAAAGTAGGTCCCAGAAAAGGTGGCTCTGAGAGCATCAGTCTCTCCAGGGAACTGGTTTTTTAAATGCAGTGGTCTTCCTGAGTACTGTCCTGGCTTCAGACCTCAGTGGTGGAGGTTTGGTTCCTGGGAGCTGGAGATTTCTCACTGCTCATAGATGCCTGCACACTTGTGATGATTCTCCAGCACCCAGGAGACACAGAAATCACAGAACTCATAACAACAGTCCCTGGGGACCAGTATCCTGGCTGACTGCAGACCACAGGAATATAATGACCTGCCAGTGATGAAGTTTCTTTTCAGTTCCTGCCAGTCAAAGGTCAGCTAAACTGTTTTATATTTATCCTGGATTACTGCAATCTTTTCTACCATAACTCTTCCTCTCTTTCGTTATAAGTAAATCAGTTTTCTTAGTAGTTCTCTACTAAGTTAGGTCACACTAGTAGTCTGATCTAGTTAAAGATGTCCCTGCTTACTGCAGGGGGGTTGGACTAGGTGGCCTTTAAATGTCCCTTCCAACCTAATGCATTCTGAGATTCTAAATTCTTGTCTTTAACCAGAGAATATGTAATTATTTTTATATATACATTTTTCCCCATATTAATCTTTTTCCTAGCAAAAAAAAAGTTATATCTCTTTCCTCTTTTAATCCAAAGAACTAAAGTGGAGGCTACTCAATTTACCTTACCACCATCTGTTAGTTTTTAACATCTTTTTCAACTCCTTTCCTCTCAAATAAAATAAACCATCCCAATTCTTTTTCCCCAGTCTTTTTCACATGAGATTTTCCCATGGTTCCAGTTATTTTTATTCCATGTCCCTGGACCCCTTCTAAATTGGACACACTCTTCAGAGACGGTGGCTGACTCTAGTTGTACTATCCCAAAGTAAGAGGTTAATCACTGCAGCTTACAAGGTCAGTCATGGACAGTATTCTCAGCATCATTTCCTATCTTTCTTGGATATACATGGCAATATTTCTTTCTTGGTTTTGTTTTAAGAAAAACAAGAGATTTCCATCAGATACATTGCATTTACTTACAGTATATGAGCACAAACCTACAGTAGCTACCCGCTTCAGCACACAAACCACCCCCAGTTTTGAATACAATAAAATTACTTATGCTTCAGGAAACTACAGCAATACTGACTGACAACACTGAGACTGAGGAGATGAAAGGGCTCATGGATGCTGACCTACCTCGAAATCTATCAGCTGCAGGTTGGCAATAAGTGTCACCAGAAGGCCACTGTTGTAGAGCTCTTGCGCCAGCTGAGCCACAATTTCTGTGGGTGGCTCCTTGTCTGTGGTCCCACAGAGAATCTCCTTCATTGCTTGCAGTGATTTTGACACTTCCTCCGATGCCTGTTCACCAGCAGACAGGGGTTTTGTTTAAAAGGAAGAAAAAAGAAGTAACATTTATTTTTAAAAGACAGTTCAAAACAAAAGCTTCCAACCATGCTTCCAATGATCATTACCTATTGCAAGAGAGTTTCATAATTTTATGTAATCTCTGGGGCTGGGGCACCCACACTGAATCCTGCAAGTTCTACGTAAGCACACAGCTATATGCAATTTAAACATGCCATGCCATCACTTACAGACCATGGGAATAAAATAGGGGCAGGAGTGCAATTCCTAAGTAGCATCAGCAAGATCCTTCACAGGTTTGGAGACAGATGCTGCCCCACAGAAGTGGCAGCACTTTCACCATTGCCTCCCCTTTCCTCTCCAGTGAGATCCAGCAACACACACAGGGCGAGAGATGGAGGTACCCAACTGGCTTCTCCTGCTGGCAGGATGCCTGCTGTGCTGCTTCCCCATCAATTACTTGCTGATGGACCGTCCCAGCTCCTCTACTGGCAACCCAAGCAAACCCTTGTACCTCTCCCAGCTTTGCATTGCCACCACCTATTTATCCTCATCACGTGTGGTCTGAGCCAGCATCTTCCAGGAGGGATTTGCTGACTGACTGCACAGGCGCTTTAGTCTCAGGATGGGACAAGAATTAAATTATTCAATTTGCTTTAGTAAAGTTCCACAGGTGCCATCAAGCAAAGTAAAACAAGCCTTTTGATTTTACTCCCACCTAGCACATGCTAATTCCATGCAATGTTTCAGGTACCTAATGTAGGGGGAATATCAGGAATTACCTTACAAAATATCGACCAGAAAGCTTACAACAGGAAAATGAAAGAGAAACACATATAAACAGGCAATAACGTGGTGTTCATGGCAATCAGCAGGTTTAAATCAGATGTGAATGATCACATCCAACATCCCAACGGAAACGACCGCTGGCCATAGCGCAGCAGCTGCAGCTCCCACTGTCCTCCCAGGTTTGCTCCACTTTGTATAAATATAGATTCTGTAGAGCAAAGGCTTTATTTTTTCATGTGTGTGCATGTGTGTGTGTGCTTTATATCCCACCTGCCTTATCCATGGGGCTGTGGAGGTAATGGCTCTTTCTTTAAGTATATTTAACACAGGTATGACCCGCAGCAAGGGTGGCTGAATTCCTTTGGCATACAGTGGAAAGGGAGTAAGGGAGAGGTTTGAAAGCCAAGCTGAGGATGACAGGGAAAGTGCCAGGCAAGATGGTTAAAGAGGCTGAAGACAGGACAGCATTTCACATCTATATTGCAAAATGTTCATTTGAAATAAGTGTTTCATCAGCTTAGTGGGGAGGAAAAAAAATAATCAAGGCACACACAGAAAATCCAAGAGTCATTTTTAAAAGCTAACTGGACATTAATGGATGTTCAAAGGCAGATCAATAATTCCAATTCATCTCTCACATAAAATGAAAGAGAAAATGTCATGCTTTCAAATACCACCCCATCAATCTGCATATAACCCCACAGTGCTCTGGAGAGGCATCTCTTAACTGTTGCCACCCTCCCAACACTTTGATACTGAATTAAACCATAGATTTTATTCCCATTAGTGAATAAAAATCCTAGAAAAAGCCTAGAGAAATCCTAAAAACCAACCAAAACCCAACACCCCCCCCCAAAAAAAACCCCAAAAACAGAAACAAAAACCAAGCATAAAGCCACTTTCACATTCATCTACCTGGAAGATTCAAGCCTTGATCTTGCACAGCATAAGGAAAAGTTCTCCCCCAAAGTGTACCTACTGTCCATTTCCTGCTAGTTGACATAGGTCATCATGAGGGGCATGTAAATGAATACAACTATGTGATAACTTCAACAAGAGAAGTCTCCTTGTTCCTTACCATCACTCAGCAAAAGAGCCTATTTTTACCTCAAACGTTAGTGGCATGTCACTAGAGATATCCCACAGAGTACAGATGGGATTAACAACAGGGGTGCTCTATTGGAAACTAATGCTCTAAATCTTTATGAGAGTTGTGCAAGTATTTTCATACCAAAGGAAAAACCCATATGTTTTTGGCTCTTTACCCATTCTGCTGAGCAGGGTGTGAATATTTCTGGCATTCTGTTGTTAAAAAAAAACAACCACCACCTTTTCTTTCAAGTAGTCCTTTCTGATATGTACAGAAAGGCCTGCAAGACACAGCTTTAGGTTTAATTCTCAAAAAGGAGGCTGAAAAGGACTGCAAGAGGGAAAAAAAAACCAACCCTACAGAACACTGTGGTGTTGATGGGCACAACTGGGCACTACAGCCATATTTCTCTAATCATCTGCCATCCCATTTGCTCATCTTCTTGGCAAATTTACATTTTGTGTTTAACTACCTCCCTGTTCATATCCTCTGGATAGTCTGTGGTTTGACATTCAACCTGCCAGCAAGAGCTATTCCTGGTCAAATCTAAGGATCCCTCTTCTGTGCCTATCCCTCATAATCTACCTGGAGGAAAAAGATAGATAATACTGGACACAGATTCTTAAATTAATTGCCACTTCTAGCCTCCTCTTTGACATTTCCACTTAATGTCACAGCAGTTTTAGAATACTACCCTAAGTATGCAAGCACTGTTTCTGGGATGGAAATTTGCTCAAGACTCAAAAAAAAAAAAAAAAAAAAAAAAAAAAAAAAAAAAAAAAAAAAATAGAAAGAAAAAGGAAAAAAAAAAAAGAGGAGAAAAAAAAAAGCATTCCAAGATCCAAAGACCCAAGATCTGTCCAAAATAAACAACAAAGCAAATACATTCACTTGAATACATGGAAAATAGAAGGCGACAGAAACATAGTTGCAGAACAGCTTGTAAGAATCCAGACTGGCCTTGACCCCCTTTAGGAAAATTTGCAAAAACCAACAAAAAAACCTCAGGAAGACTCCCTTCCCCACAACAATGCCATGAACAGAATTTCAGTGACCAAAAAAGAGAGATTTGATAGGAAATCTATTATGGCTTCCATACTATTATTTATTCTCCATCAGCGGCAACAGCAACAATGGCAAAGGGCTGCACCTCTCACTTCAGCAGGAGTCAGAGAGCAGAAGTTTTAATGAAATATCTGAGCACTCTAAGCCATTTGTCTTGTCCCTGCAATTAGACACAATCTTCTTTCCAGAAGATTTTCCTTCTATCCTCTAGCTGTGAGTCTGAATTGATGCCGTTATATTTAGAGAAGCTGGTGTGAGCAGAGGGGAAAAAGAGGGAGAGGAGATAACTGAATACAAAATCCCAAGCAGAACAGCTGATGTATATATATTATACACAAACAGCAAAAGGGTAACTAAAGTTGCAGGCAGGGATAACAAAGCAGAAGATGAAATGCAAAGCGATTCCCAGCAAACACATCAATGTAACACTTGTGTTGCTGTCACTGTGAGAATGTCAGGATCTTCATCTCCTAAAGCAATTCACAGGTTTCCAGCCTACAGGCTCTCAGTTCACAACATCCAAACATGGGAGGATCCAATTCCACCATAGAACACGAAAGTTCAGGGTGGGTACATGGGCAAGTGACAAACGAGTTACAAGGCTGATTTGCAGCGGTTGCGTAAGAGGAGTCAAGGAGACCATAACCCACACCTGTGGACCAGTGCAGTGAAGGTAATTTTTTCAGTGATACCCATTCTTCACGACTTTGGCCCAACACAGGACTAACAAGTTATTTCCAGCAAGAAACAACTCCTTATCCACAGAACATAATTTATAGTGACTGGCAACCCACAAGAGGTTTCTGGGTCCACTTTGAAAACTAAACATTTTCTGTAAATGTTGAAGTCTAAGAATTCCTGGATTACTTTGCCATCTCTACTGGGCTAGATCACCTACTCCAATAGCCTGGGGTCTTGAGAAGCAAAAGTACAGATAAGCTTATAAAACCTCTCTATGTTAAATTATAAACATACTCAATCATCCCTGTTTGCAACATTGGGAGTTCATCAGCATTAATGTATCTCTCCAAACCTATCAACGACTTTGGCTCAAGAGCTGTCTGGGGGTGCTGATCAACAGCCAGCTGGCAGTGTGCCGAGGTAGCCAAAAAGGCCAATGGCATCCTGGCCTGCATCAGGAACAGTGTGGCCAGCTGGAGTAAGGAAGAGATACTTATGTGGTACCCAGCTTTGGTGAGGCCACACCTGGAGTACTGTGTTCAGTTTTGTGTCCCTCACCACAAGAAGGACATCGAGATGCTTGAGTATGTCCAGAGAAGGGCTGCAAAGCTGGTGGAGGGTTTAGAAGACAAATCTTATGAGAAGCAGCTGAGGGAGCTGGGATTGTTTAGTCTGGAGAAAAGGAGACTGAGGGGAGATCTCATCGCTCTCTAAAACTACCTAAAAGGTGGCTGTGTGAGGTAGGGGTCAGTCTCTTCTCCCTGGTAGCTAATGATGGGAGAAGTTTAGGTGGGATATGAGGAAATAATTCTTTACTGAAAGGGTAGATAGATATTGGAACAGGCTGCCCAGGGAGGTGATTGAGTCACCATCCCTGGAGGTGTTTAAAGGAAGAGGAGATGTTATACTTGGTGACGTGGTCTAGCGTTGGACCTAGTAGGGCTGGATAGATGGTTGGACTCGATGCTCTTGAAGGTCTTTTCCAACCAAAACCACTCTATGAGCTGGAAACTTTACGAATGAAGATACTTGATATCAAGGGGGGTTTTTTCTCCTCATAGATCAAAGTCTTGCTATTGTTGACTTAACGGGATTATGACACCAAAGAAAGGAGCTTATGAAGGCATTATTCCCTGAAATTCTATATGAAAAAAAATCCTCCCTGAAAGACCTCAGAACTCTCCACAGCATAATGCACACATGAAGATCTGCCAATTCTGTTGCAAAGGTCCGGTCTTTATTAAAGAATGGGTAACACTACTATGCCTCTACTGAAATCTCTACGGTTGATCTTCTTTTCCCACAGTGCTAATGTTGGGTTCTTTAGTTTGACTTGTTTTGCCAGGTCTAGAAGACAATTTCTGGGTTTCAGCTAATTTTTTTGACTGATCTCTACAGGAGGGCCAAAGAGCGTGACAGCAGTCTTAGGGCAGTAATTTAGAATTATCAAGGAATGCTGCAAAACAGTTACATTTTTCTCTATATTCCACAATTATGCAAGACAATTCAATTAGGAGTTTCCTGGGGTTTTTTTAATTAAAGGATTACAAATAAATCCTCCAAGTCTTAATTTTTTTCTATTCCTCTAAAATCTTCTAGAGAGATTTCAGAGAGTAGCATGGAAGGGCAAAACAAAGGTCTTATCAGCTGTCCACAAATAAAACTGAATTTTTATTTCCATGACTACATGAGTTGGGACTTTCAATATTCAAAGCTGTTTTATCTCCCACACTGCTTGTCTGTGATGTAGCAAAACAAACAAAGCAGATCTTCTGCATCAAAAACCAAAACTATATAAAAGCAGTTTTGGAAAAACCCTATTAGCACACCACAGAGATACTTTGCCAAGATTCCCCAACTTCAGTAACTTACATTTCTATTGATTCCAACTGGCTTAATAAAAATTACCTCAACTTACAAACCTCGTCCTTCCCCTCTCCTTAGCTACGTCATGACAATTTCACATCTATGTGCCAATATAAGTGCTCAAGATCCAAATCTATTACGCTTTCCAGAGAGACAGAGGGACAGATCTCCTGTTATTCAATGCAGATGCATTTCACCTTTTTAGTCCTCTCTAGGGAAGATGGCAAAAAACATAAGGAGAAAAGTATCAAGCCTGGAGTAAACAACAGCCTGAGCTCCTACATCTGAACTACAACTTTTCAAAGCTTTCAGCAAGTTGTCTCTCTTTTACCCCTTTTTCACCAACAGGTAAGAGCTTTCTCATGTGACACATCAGAAGGACATTCATCTGGAGACTTAATATAACATTTATGATCAACCAAAAACAGTGAAGGAAAATTACATTAACTTTTCCCAAATTCGGAAAACAAATGTACATAAGAAAAATGCTGGATGCACGGCATCTGCACACCCATCAGGGAACCCTCAAATGTTCACAAGAATACGGTGAACAGCATGGTACAGCTTCTATTTGGGTACCTAGCATATTTCCAGGGCAAAAATATCTTCTTAAACTGTTGCTATCTTGCACAGCAGCAGACAGTAACACACACAGATGCCTGCCAGCGTGATGTTAAATACTCCAATGTGTGATTCAGTGAACTGCCAGTACTCCACACTATACATTACAACCAAAACCATAAGGCTCCTTGTTTTGGCTTTGTCTTGTTTTAGCTCCCAGTCCCGCTTAAAAATATTTGCACTGTGTGATTGAAACCAATTCTTCTCCTAAAAGAAAAGCGCCAACACAACGCTCTCTATTTGCATCTGTGTTCATGTGTGATTTAGTCTAGGTGACCCTGGTCTGGCAGGGAGGTTGGACTAGATGATCTTTCGAGGTCCCTTCCAACTCCTAATGCTCTGTGACTCTGTGATCTGTAAGGACACCCAAAAACACCCATTAGCAGAATCCAACATTATGTAGCTTCGGGATCATCCCAACTGACCTATTCTTAATACAATTTAATGCTAAACAGATATATAGGAACAAATTGTGGGCATTTCGGATCAGGAGGCGTGAACTCTGTCGTTTAGCAAAATATTATGGCCTAGAACTCAAGGAAGCTGGCAAAGGCAATTTGGCCAAGTAGGCGCAACAGGGAAACGCCTTTTAAAAGGCTGTATGATTAAATGGAAGAGACAGGTTTGCCCCACCTGGACATAAATTCCTTTCCCACTGTTAATTCTGCATTTAAAACATAACTAAAGGTTGTCAGGTCTGTAAAAATTTAAAACAAAAAAAAAAAAAAGCACAACCAGATGAGGCTGGGTTTAAACTCTTGGCACCAGCACCTGATAGTATCTGGAACTTCTCCCATCTCTAGAGCAGTATCAAGCCTTGGGAGAGTGGGGAAGCTGAAACATGAAACGCTCTACAAAAGCCTAGGACACGCAGGGCTACAGCAAAGGGGTGCCAAGCCCTTCTTATCTCATTCCCTCGGTTTCAGCGCGCAGCAATGAAGTCAAAAGCAATTTTGCAACTGACTTTGGCAGCTGCAGACTCACATCCATGGGTATTCGTGCTCAGAGTAGTCACGCAACCGTTCTTCCATGCAAACGTGCATTGTGTCCTCTGCATGCACCTCACCTCACGCACCTCACCTCACGCACCTCACCTCACCCCATGCACCGGTCCCCAGCCGCTTTATCAGTGCAGGCGCAAAGTGAACAGGAGCTGATAAGGGCTTTATTGTTGCTATGTAAAAAAGTGGGATTTCTTGATACAGATACTTGTTCTGGAATTCTTGTGGTCTTTTAACTGCAGCTTTATGTAAAGGCATCTCTCCTAGCCCTTCTGAACAGTACCAAATTTGTTGCAGTGCACTGAGATGAAGCAGATGACAGATACAGTGACCTACCCAAGCAAGCAGACTCGTTAGATGTATTTAAGTAAAAGGGGAAGAAAGCAGACACTTCAGGTTATTTTAAAACTAGTTCCACTATATTTCTGAATACTGACTAAGGGCATTGCAGCCTGCAGTTCTGCCCACCGAGAAAACACTCAGCACAGCACCCTGAACCAGGTCTAACTCACTTGGGTTCAGCTACCACCACAAAACCCAATTCTTGGGCCAGCCATATCAGAAATTTCACATCTTTCAGCCCGTCTAGGACAAATGCAAAGGTTGGCCAAGTTTCAACCGACCCCAGATCTGTTTGCTATTCTAAATTAAAAGCCTGTGACACTCTGAAGGCTTTTGTGGCAGAGCGGATTCAGAAAATGTTACCAAACCTGTAGCACTGCAGATGGCACTGACTCATGGGTGCAGCGCCCAGAGGTGTTTGGTTAGCAGCAAGTAGGTGATGTGTTCAAGGACATCCTTCAGTGACATACTGGATGCCACCTGCACTACTTTGTGCTGCCCAGGCTCAGTGGCTGAAGACTTTAGGAAGTCAGGAGGTCACCCCCTCACCGTTTTTGTGAGATAGGTCAGGTATCTTTTCTATTTTAATGCTCTTTTACAACATGCATCAACAGAAGACATGGCGGCGTATCAGTACTAAATGCAGCAGCATGGCCAGTGTGTTGCATGACAACAATTCTTCCTTAGGTTCAACACCAGGGTTTCTCCCCTCTTGCTCCCTATTTATTATGGGCATCCTCCAAATACTCCAGGAGCTCATGAGAGAAAGAAGGAAGAGAGTCTAAACTCTGAAGGCTTCATTTTCTAGGTATTTAAATACCTCCCTGCTTTTCTAGCTAATTCCACAATGGGTGTTTCTCACAGAATCCAAGAACAATTTGGTTCCACATGACCAAAATTAAATTGGCATTTCTAGAATTCTGTAATAAAACTTAATTAATTGTTCTTCACCACATCAAATTCTGAACAGGATGTCAGCACTTGTACATGTCACAAGAACACCTTATTTATTTCAGATGTTGGAAGAGAGGAGAATGCTTCACTCCAACTTCCAGCTCTGTCTTATCCTTCTTAATCCCCCAGTTGTTACATTTCATTTGCCAGTGCTGCAATACTTTATTTTAAATATCTGTTTGGGTGGTTGGTTTGGTTTTTTTAATAAAAGAAACCCAGAACATTTAAAAAGAAGATATTAAAAAAAGCACTTCAGAGGAAGAAGAGCCACATGTGGTAGTACTTCTCAACCTATGGTCTACCATCCATTAGAATATAGCTGAGACAATGGCAATGCTTTAAGCAAACATACATTCATGCAAGCAAACAAATAAAAAAACAACCCATAGTATAATAGAACCAAACATTAAAACCTAGCCTATTTTTCAGCTGAGGGTGTTTAGAAAGCATTATGGCAATACTACACACTTTAATAGGTTTTAAAAATAATAATAAAAAGAAGGCACATGGAGGAACTGGGTCAAATTCAATCCTTATCTAAGAAGACAGATGCTAGCAGAGTCCATAGAGTTTAGTCGAAGTCTGTCTGGGTCCTATTCTATGCCTAGCAAAAAGTGTCATTACAAAGGAGTGCAAACTTCTGCACATCATCTGTGCACATGGAAACATGTCTCAGAAAAGATGCAAAACTGCTTCTCTGCGTCCTGTGGATCAAGTTGTGTCCTTCTCCCTCTTCCTATTACTCAGAGTTTTAACTGGTCTGCTGCAAGGCTCCCTATACCTGCTTCCTGCTCAGTTTGGTAGGAACGAGCGTTCCTGCATTATTTAAAAACAGCCTCTCCAAGGCACAGACAGTTCCTGCTGGAAGTTGCACAAAGTTGTATTAAAACCATCAAGCCTCTCCCTGTCCAACCTCCCACCCAAAAACCCCCAGCTGTCCAGGGCATCTTCACCTCATACTTATGATTTCTCAACTGGGAAAGGAAACGAGGAGGTTCTCCACTAGCCCTGCAGTTAATTTAGGCTTTGCCACACTTCTTTGCCAATTCCAGCTGTATTAGCAGCTTTTAGCTGTCTCAGCCCACATACCACATTGGCTCTACTACAATAACAGCTCAATTGTCACAGGATAAATCTTCTTGTTTAAGCATCTGAGGCAAGCCCTACTTGGAAGCTATTCTGCATGCAAGTAACGTCAGGGACTCTCTGGAGTTGCACCCCAGAAGTCCTGGGAATCTCAGTTTTATGGTGAGGCACAACAGTAGCCCTCCGGTTCTTCTAGCAGACTAGAAGACAGAAATCTGAAAGCAGAGAGTCCTGATTCCCAAGCTTCAGCATTCACAGTCCCACAGGGTTAAAAACCAGTCCTTGCAGGAGCCAGATTCGTGTCCCTTTGGAAACTAAGCCAGAGGTAGATTTAAAAACCTTACCAGGTTTTGAAGAGCTCAGAGTGCACTGTGCTTTGGCTTTCTTTGCTTTTGTTTCCAGTTAAAATTCTCTAATCATACTCGTGAAAAGACAAGATGCAACTCATTAGTGCCATTCAAAGTGTCCCCACCATCTTTTCTTCTCCAATTCACAATGCAAACAACACTTAAGAGTGGTTTTACTCAGCCGACAAACCTGTATGTATAGTAAAAGTTCTGATGGGGCAAGAGTTACTTTTCCTGCCATTTTTTAAAATCACTGTCACAGTACTGAAGATATTCCATATGATTTACTTCCCTAAACTCAGGAATCCTCCTACTGAGGAGTCTCATATCTGTGCTGAAGGGAGAAAGGCCTTACAGAATCACAGAATTACAAGGCTGGAAAAGACCTTTAAGATTATTGAGTCCAACCAGTCCTGTCCTATGCTAAACCCTATCCATAAGTACCTCATCTACCCTTTTTTTAAACACATTACGCGCTGCTTCTGCATGGGAGCGCCAAGTCCTGAGTCATCGGGCCACGTAAAGCCTATGTATAAATAGCGTGCAAAAAAAGGCTGCTTTCTTCACTTTCTGCCTTGCTGATGAAGCAACTGCCTGGTGTGTCATGTGTGTCCCCCCTCCTTCCTCCATCACCCACATTCACCCCAGGAACAGCCTCCATCCCACAGCGATAACGCACCGCAGAAAATACTGAAAATCAACCTCCCCTGCAAGAGAAGTGTCGTCATTGAATTCGCAAGCTGTTGCCATCCTAATATGCTGGGGGAACACTCCCCTATCTTTTGCTTTGTGGGGAAAACACGGGCCAGCTGTTCTGACTTGTATGAAAAATTTACACTGAGTTCTTCATTTTCTAAGAACTCTGAATTTCTCGTCCTTTGTCACTGACACCCAAATAAATAAACCAGCTCAAAGACAAAAATCCTCAAGACCACAACCCAGAGGAGTCATGCTGCAAAGCAAATCAAAAAGAGACTCAAGTCTAGAGCATCTGCTTTGAATGTCTTCTTTAATCAGGTTCCAAAGGATGAATTCAGCAGGGGAGGGCAGACTCTGTTAGTTTATTTAGTTACTTATTTTAAGTTTTAGTTCGGAGTCAAATTCTCTCAGTGCTTTTCAGTTAACTTGAAGGTATTTCAACATGAGACATCAAATACCAGAGGCCTCCCTGAGTTCCCAGTGACTGACCTTACATAATTAACACACTCTGAGCTACCTCCTTTGAACCAAAAAGTTTCAAGAGGGTTTCACTAAGAGCCAAAGGGCTCGTGCTTACCTTTGGGATTGGATTTGTTCTAATACAGACTTCTGCACAGGGTGGGGGAAGCACAACATGCACGCACACACAAACATCAGCTGCAGGAAAACTGTGTTAATGTTACCTGCTCTGTTTCCACTGATGTTAACCTTAAAAGTATGTTGCTTATTAAAATCACAGAATCAGAGAACGTTGGGTGTTAGATGGGACCTTGAAAGACCATCTAGTCCAACCCCCCTGACACAGCAGGACCACCTAGAGTAGGTCACACAGGAACATATCCAGGCAGGTTTTGAATCTCTCCAGAGAAGGAGACTCCAGAACCTCTCTGGGCAGCCTGTTCCAGTGATCTGTCACCCTCATGGTTACCCTCACATATGCTCCAGCTACAGAAACAGAGAGGCAGAGTCTCAGGTGCAAAAACAAACAAACAAACAAACAAACAAACAAACAAACAAGACCAAACCCAAGCAAACAAAAAAATTGATCGTTTGGTTCTCTGTAAGCACAAGGTCCCAATCGGGAGCGTTTTGTATGCTGGGGTACATCTTCTCAACTGGTCACTGGAAAAGTGGCAAAAGTAACTCAGGACTGTGTCACCGAGTTAGAGGAGAGCAATAGTATTAAGAAAAGTGAGTAGCACAGCTCATTTAGGAAGTGCTGGCATCCAGAAGACTGGAAAGGATCCGTAGAGTGAGACCTCCTTTATATACATCTGAATGCACACGATGAATGCATAGAATGTGAACAACGCTCATCAGAAATAAGCTTTGTTCTGTGGGTACCTGTGCATTACTTTACAGTCTCATTTGCTATCCTGTGGAACAAATTAACAGGATTATAGTTTTCAAATAGCCTTCCAGGCTGGTTTGCTAGATGCATTACAGTTTGAAGTAGGTGATCGCCCTTTGTTTTGGCCAAGGCTCCTAAATCTCAACATTTTCTGTTTGACCCCCAGATCTGTTGTACTTTATTGATGCAAAAGCCCCCTGATTTCAACAGGATCATTCAAACACAAGGCTACTTGCATGTGCAAATGCAGATCTAGGACAGTGAGCGAACACAATTTTATTCCCTGTATTTATCCCCGTTTCCCTGGCATAAAAAGCTTATTGGCCTTCTACAACATTACTTCATACCTTGTCTGTCTTTTTGTCTTGTTTTTCCAATATGGCCATGTTTTCTTTCAGAATTTTCACAATCTCAGCAGGATTTTTGTGTGATTTACTAAACAAAGGCATGTTTTTTCTTCACCTGGATTTCTTCCTTCAGGGTAGAAGAGGACCACCTTAAATCAAACAAGAAACAAAAACAGCTTTTAAGGATTATACAAAAACGCAATAAAAAATCCACACAAAGACATTATGAACATGAAAATGTTATGCCTTGGGTACTCTATTTTGTTTCAGCTACTCAGCAGAGCAGTAAAAGTTCTCATAAGCCACCATTAGCACGTGGAGAGCAACTACTCCAGCACTTTTGTGGGAGCTGGATGCTTCCTAAAGCCCCTGACCTACAGGTCATCGCTCCACTGAGTCTACACTTGAGTCCAACATTTTTTGGGCACTGCATATCTGGCAAGGTCCTCTAGATTTCTGATAGAGGTTTCTGCCAAACTTCACTGGCTTCATCACGATGGAGGTAACTGTAGATGCTAGCATACTGAAAGTGCCCTTTGTTGAGAGCAACGCAAGATAAGGTCCCAGCTTCTCCATCATCGGTCCTTCTGCTGCTTTTCTTTTACAGCCCAAAGCCTTGCAAGAAGGAGCAGCTAAAGCTACCCCCTAAATCTGAACAGACTTGAAGAATCTGTGGGTCAGATCTCACTTGTAAAAAACATTGTCTGAATTAAATAAGGGACAGAGGATCAGGCCCAAATACGGACACAAATGTTTTCATGACACTTAAATGAAAGACAGCATTTTACCAAAAATGGGCTGGTTTGTTTAATTTAAAACATTCTTTCTCTGTATGGTAGGAAAGGCAAATAACACTTCTCTGCATTTATACATGAAAGAAACCAAATAGCTTCGTTCCTGATCCTACATAGCATTAAGTTGTGAATTTACACGGGAGCTGCTGGGATCTGATACAAAAGGCCTACTGAAGTGAATGGGAATATGCTCTGGTTAAGGCAGCATGGCTTTCCAGGGAGAGCCCAGCGCTATTCTGCACTGCATTCCAGTTTGTACAGTTAATGAAGAAAAGGTAAGAGAACAAACCCCAAAATAACATCAAAACTTTCACCTCTTTCCACAACAAAAGATAACCATCACCATTCCTCCCCACACACATTTGCAAGAGTAGTTGTGAAACCATAAATATACACACAAACCACTTCAATCACCTTATTCTTCTTTAACTTTTACAATTAAAAAAGCTCAACCAACCAATCAAACCCAAAAGCTTTATAAAAGAGATTTTAAAGGAGAGGATTAAACAAACACAATGCACACGGTATAAAGAAGAAAACAGGACAGTGCAATATTTTCCCAGTGGTCCCAAAGAACCCAGTCCCCTCTTGCTTCATTGTTCCTACTGACATGCCATGGAGTCCACCACGAAGTATGACCCCATTTGTACCATCCACCCATGTGCTACTAATCCCCAAATATCCTATGGAATTAATACCCAGATTTGATATGCATTCTATTATGACTATAAATAGCAGCCATCTACAAGAGCCAAGCACAAAATTCAAACCATGGAGATGTACTTTAAAAGAAAATTTATAGATGAAAAATATATATAGGTTCTGTCCTAGCATCTTATTAAAGACATTTTAAAACATGTTTGCAGATTACCTTTACAAGAACAGTTTATATGAAACACAGGAAATATTTTTAAATGCCTTATTTAAATCAAAAGTGTCTTTATAGTTTCCAGAGCAGGGGAATTTGTATACAGCTTCTCCTTTGCTGCTAGGTCAGTTTTACAGAATATTTGAAACCTCACCTCTTTCAGATTTCCATTTTCAAGCTCCTCCTGGTCCCATTCAAACTCCTTTTTATTTCTGTAGTTTTGGCTACGTAACCTTCACTACTTGGCTGAGCTCTGAGCTGGGAAGTCCTGCTCCCATGGAGCTCACAACTGCGAGCTTTGACAGCGCCATCTGACCAGCAACGGGGCAGAGTCACACCTCAACCTGCCAACACGCAAGTCTGAAGACTGGGTATACTAATCACTAACTTACTGGGGCACCTTCAGCTACACACAACAACTGAAGACTGTGAATGCCAGTGTTACACAGTGAATCTGTTTAAACACTGCCAGCAAGGGCGAAGCACCCTGTAAAGTCACACGTGCTGCAATTAGAAGATTAGAAATTCACAATGTGCTTTGGGAAGGACCTGATTCTGCACATTTTTATTAGCTGTGAAGACACAGCATGAGGATGTGAAGGTGCAAGAGAGTCTGAGAGCAGGGGCTTAACAGCCACATTGCATTTCAGACAAGAAGTATATTCATCCAAGGTGGGGTAGGTTTGATTATTTGGTTTTTAAATTTAAAATATAATTTGATTTTAAATTGAATAATAATATTTTATTATTAGTAGTGTAGATAATTTTACTTTTAAATTAAAGTACTCATGAGCAATAAATTCTGAGATTTAAAAAAATTAAATCCACATTCATAACGGAAATGTTGACTATAAATTGTAAACACATTTTCCTCCCAGAAAGCAACTTACATAGCTGTCTAGAGTATGGCATCTGCATTTAAATAAGCACAATTTTGCCATAAAACTCCAACAGCCAGACAAGCACTCTTCCACTGTATAGTTCCAGTTCGACCACCAAGTCACCACAGCACTGCTCAGTGATAAAATACCATTTCTCTTCACTACATACCCTACCTGCACACTAATCCCAACAGCAAAATCACTGATAATCAGGCAGGGAGGGGCTCAAGAGACTGTTTATTTCATCCTTCCACTGAACAGAGCCAAGTTTCTGCTTTGCTTCATTTATCAGTCTTCTTACATACAAAGCAAAGCATCTGCTGTATGCAAGCAGAGGGAGACAGAGGGGAAAAGGGGAAGAAGCCTAAATGTGCATCAAAGAACATTCCTGGATTTCCCCCTTTTCCGGACACAGTTTTCAACCCATCAGCATCTGCAAAAAGGTGTTCCATTACTTTAAAATATACATACTGGCAGTTGCAGGCTATGGTCCCTTTTGCTTCTCCATGCAGGAGTCTCTTAGAGGGCACGTGCCATTCACCATTACAGGTAGAAGCAAATGGGGGGGTGAATTCACTTTCCTGAGATTTGGAACTTATATTCCTTAGTCTTATGGTTGACTATTCCATAAGGCACAAGGAAAAACAAAGATTCCTCTCCTCGAGCTTTACTCTTCATGATTGGATTCTCTAGCATCAAAGAAAGCATGAGCTCTTGCTCTTAACGCAGCTGGGGCATTTCTTCCCTGTCCTCCTCCTTCTATTAGCCCTCTGCTTTCTAATTGTTACTTAGAAGGTCTTCTCTTCAGTAGAGGCACTAATTTGATTCAAACTCTCTATTCCTTTCATCACCTATTCTCAGTTTGGTTTTTGGAACTCGGTATTTTCAAGGTGTCTAGCCTTCTGTCAAAGTTGCTTGAAATCAGCCAACAGGTTCAGAAGTTACCACACAAAAAGAAGTAGCATGAGAGATGGGCAGCATGACCATATAAGCTTTGTTTCCTCAAGAAACCAGCCCAATATTAACTGAAAAACCAAAGATGAATGGCAACTTAAAAAAAAAGCACTACAGGCTTACCAAAGGTAGCTCATACTGCAATTCCTTATTAACATATTTTTAGACAGAGAAAACACTGAAACCCAGGCATCTGATGTGGAAATACACTAAATTGAATATAATACAAAATAAACTACTTGAAGGAGAATTACCACGTAAAGCGAGACTGGTCATCTGAGAAGATAAGGACAATTTGGAGATGGGATCTTGTTTAGAGAGGCACGTGAATAAAGAGCCTACTTCAGAACTGCGGTGACTCAGAATGGGGAAGGTATTATCAACACAGAAGAGGACTGGAATATCATTACCTGAGAAACTGGATGGCCTCGGGGACTGAGATAAGAAAAACAAGATAAAAATTAAGCGTAAAGGGTATCAGATAATGCTGTATGGGAGAAAAGACAGAGACACTGTACATGTCCCATCCCTGGAAACATTCACCGTCAGGTTGGATGGGGCTCTGAGCAACCTGATCTAGCTGAAGGTGTCCCTTCTCACTGCAGGGAGGATGGACTAAGTCATAGAATCGTAGAATACCCTGAGTTGGAAGGGACGCGTTCATTGAGTTGAACTCCTGGCTCCACACAGGGCCAGCCAGGTCAGAGCGTGTGATGGCGCACATCATCCAGACACTTCTTGAACTCAGCCAAGCTGGGTGCTGTGACCGCTTCCCTGAGGAGCCTGTTCCAGTGCCCGACCACCCTCTCAGTAAAAGAACCTCTTCCTAACATCCAACCTAAACCTCCTCTGCCACAGCTTCATACCATTCATACTGTAGGTGCTTACTGCACATGCTTTGCTGTAGATGACCTTTAAAGGTTCCTTCCACCCTAAACCATTCCATGATTCTATGAATATCTGCTTGAAGCTGAGGACTTACCATGAGAAATGACAAATACCCAGTGACTATACTGGTACTTTACAGACAGACCCAAAACCACGACAAATTAAGAAAGCAACCAGTAGAAATACAAAGGTACACATGTCTTCGTACAAAGTCTTGGTGGAATTTCATATGGAACATTGTACACAACCCTGAACACCCACAGCCAAGTAAAACGAAGATTAGAGCGGGTACAGAGAAAGACTCTAGGCTGGCCAGACAAAAGGGAAGACCAGCATCTCTGGGAGGATAAAAGTGCTCACCTTGGTAATCTTAGAATAAAAATACAAGTTATTTCAGCTCAAGTCACGATAACACTTTCTTTATGGAGAAGCAAATGGCTATAAACCATTGATGAATAAACGTTAGCTGAAAATGTAAAGGTTTCCAACCATTGGAGCTTTGAGATTTTGGAATGACCTGCTCTACCAGGCACGTTACAGAGCATCTGTTCATAATTTTTTGACACTGCTGTCTTGCAGCAAGGGACAGGGCTGAATGAACCCTTTTCTTTACTGCTTTCTAGGAAAACTTTTTCCATGTAATGGTTACTCAACAGCATATGATTTTATAACATCAGAAACACATTGTGGACACTCCTGAATTTGTAATGGGGGGATCAGCCAACTCCTGAAACATTTAGTTGTGATGATGTTATTTCACCAGTGCTTTTGTGAGGAGCTTACAAGACTTGAGTTAAAAAGCAGCTGTACCTCACCAGACTGACTCTCCCAGCCTCAGAGATTGTCTCTCCCAGTCATGGGGGAATGCCCCAGCAGCGCTGTAGGAGGAACAGTGGTTTCCAAAGCCTGCTGTTGCCCTCAGTATGAACAGGACTTTTCAGCAACCAGAGATGGAGTCCAGCACATTTTACAAGCCACACGTTTCTACAAAAATATTTTCAGGAAATTTAATTCCATGTTTGTTTGGGAGGGAAAAAAAAGTGGCATTAATTTAATTTAGGTAAGTGACCAAAACAGCAAGAGGCAATTTTAAAGCACCAATTTCCAAATGGTTGGATGTTTCTGTTCAAGTCAGGAACAAAAAAGAAAAAAATAATTACACAGAGTAAGTTTAATCCAGAGGTGGCCGAGGTTTAGAAGATAGGAGTTTTAGGGTATTCAGTAGCCTGTCAAAGGTAACATAACACCCCTTCATGCTCAAGGAATGCCTTCCCCCAGAGGCCTCCAACTCTGCAAACATTTAACCAAGATGGAAAACACACTTCCAAAAAAAACCCTATGTACCTGCTACTGCTCTGCCCCTTCTGCTAAGGTGAAGCACAGAAAAATTAGAAGACTTGCCCATGGACACACACACAAAAAAAAACCCAAACCAAACAACAAAACAATGGTTGTGTCAGGAATGAAAGCTAGATCATTGAACACCTAAGCCTTTAGCAGTCTTCAAAATACCTCTTCTTCCACTCTATCTGCTCATAAAGGAAATACACTAAAAAAAAAAAATTTAAAAAAAATTTTAATCAGTGTAACTTGAGATCTTTAATACAAGTAGAAAGTACACTAAAAGATCCAGTTCTGTTTATAGACACTCTCCCCAATTTCTTTGCTCTTAATCACATATTTTCTCAAAAGCTTACAGCACAACTGAGCTTGTGTGATGAAGGAAAAATGCAGGTGGCAACGTCACTGTACTCACTGGCCCATCCCACCGTGAAGTGACGCAGTTAAGCAGCTCAGTAACAAACACTTCCTCCTGTCCACAAAGGCAATGGTGAGGTGGACCTGTGAGCCCATCCATGCACTCCTTGCAGACGTTCCTCCAGACAGTCCATTTGGACTTCAAAAATGAATGAGTGGAAAAATTCCCTTCCCTTCAAGCATCAGACATCTGTCTTGTCTCCGTTCCTAGACTTCATCTACTTACTGATCAGAATTAAACACTGCAGTAACTCATATTGGGTGAGAGCTTCTTTAATGGAAAAAAAAAGACCTTCATTTTCACCCCAGTGTGCCAGAGACTCATGTATTTTGGGCCTGAATAAGCACACTTTCTTCATAATCTGAATGACCACAGTTTGTCTCTGTAATACAAGGGATGCCTTATTCCCTCATCTACCTCTCCTGCAATAGTTGGGAAAGCTGTTGCAATTACAGAGTCATGTACTCCAACCAGGGGTTGGAAACCATCTAATTACCTGGAGAAGTCCAATCCATCCTACTCCATGCAGTCCCCTCACACAACCCCTGTTTCATGCAGTGCTCAGAAGGAACCAGGGCTACACAACAAACAACTTCTTTGCAAATCTACACGGAGTTGCAGATTTTGGAACATGCATTGCAAATGAGACAAGAGGTGACCATGGAGTGAGGACTGTTTTATGGTTAAGGTGAATGAATGGCGCCTCTGCTTGGCAACAAAATTATTCCAAAAGCTCAAGAATTCACTTGTCATAAACCTTGCTGTTGGCTACTTGTTGCATTACCTGGAATGAAGGTGGATATTGGCTGAAACTTCACCTGAAGACACAAAATATTGTAGTAATGCCTTTTATTAATAGGTGGCAAGCATCCCGAGGATCAGATGTGGCAAATAAGCAGGCAGCTCTGCCCATAATCTGACCAACTCTACAGAATGAGAGCAATAAAAATACCATCTAGTTGTTTGATACTGTTATGAAACTGAAGGCTTTCCTGGTGACGGTCCACTGAAGTATTGTGGTGTAGCTCTATGGAAGCACTCAAAGAAATTAATAATTCTATTTTTAGTTGAGTTCTTGAATGCCCATTAAATCGTAAACAAAAAGCCTATAGAGTTTGTCAGCAAACATGGGGGATAAAATGAAACACCCAATAGCTATATGGTCATGGAGGCCACAGTCTGATAAACACTTTGTTCCAGCATAGTGCCACCCTGCTCCACAACCATTCACATCTCTACAGCTGTTTGCAGGGCCACAGGGTCAGAAAAATGAGGCAGTTTAACAAAAGATAGGCTGCTGGAAGGAAAAAAGGTCACAAGGGTTTCCAGTCCAGCTTCTCCTCACAGCCTTACAAAGAGCTGTGCCAGCACAAGAGGAGAGGAGAATGGATGATGGAAGGAGAGTAGAGGGACAGGGCTGCTGGAGCAGATGCTACAGCTCAGGTGATGACCAGCCAAACCCAGAATGAGGCAGTGATGACGGGAATGGGGGTATAAATGTGTGATGATACAGAACAAGGCTGAAAGTTAATGTAAGTATCCCGAGTGGGGTACAGAGTGCAGACTACATTGGCCTGGACAAATGTCAGAATTAAGGTTCGGAACTTTCTGAGCCTTTGACTCTGCCTCCCAGTATCCTTTTTATTGCAGCAAGTCCTGTGCTACCACATCTGTTATTATTACAGCATATTCATTATAAAATAATATTTGCATACTGCAAAGACTGCCAGGTAGCAATCAGATTCTAAATCCATGAGAAGCGGCATCCTGTAGCACCATACACACACCTACATCAATTATCTCTGTATCACAGGATTATCTGTGATACAGAGATGCTCCCACTCATGCTAATAAACTAAATACCAGTAATGGGTTATTATTTTATGTTAAATAGAACTAGAAGGATAAGAAACAAGCAGATTTAACAGTCACCAAATATGCAGGATTGACGAGTCAAGAACACTCGGGATCCTTCTTTCCGTTTGTCACCATGGAAGTCTTTCAAACCTAAAAAAATTATTACTTCAGTTCCATGCCCAACTGTAGTACATAGCAAAACTCCCACAGGCTCAGTCGTGCAGAAAGAGGTCTCTCAACTAACGTCTCTGAAGTATGCAGAATTCCAAGGTAAAGCTCCTTAACAGCTTTTCAGTTACTTAAGTAAAAGGGAAAGCAAGTTATATTTCCATTCCTAGCAGTAATAATAAGCGTAGAAATAATGGAAGCTGGTAATATAATTTAAATAACATAGCAGCCAAGAGGGAATAGGACTTCCTCTAAATCCATTAGAGGGGAAAGCGAACACTAGTTTTGCTTTTTGTTCAGCATTACCAAAAGCTTCCTCTCTACACAGCACTCAGTTGACCAAGCCTGTAGCAAGCCTGCTGTGTTACTTTCAAGAGCTTCACAATGCATTAAAATAATTTGCTATGGCTGTAATTTCACTTCACTGCTAACATTAGCCCAAGAAAGGGTCTTTCCTCAGGAAAAAAAAAAAAAAGACAAACCCAAAGCCTTCCCTTAAGCTCAGTGAAAGTTCTGCCTGATCACAGCTTCAGGAATGGCATTTCAGGTTGACAAGACTATCAGCTATAAATTCCAAGAACGGTTAGTTGACATACACCATTCCTTGTGACAGTTCCCACACACGCTCTCTACCCGCTTCCCGCTGCCTTATGCAAGTGGCTGCGCTCCCATCCCTCTCCGCATCTCAAGAGCCAGCCCGCAGCTGCGGGCAGGCAGCGGAGGGGAGCGAGAGAGATGATATATTGCAGAGATTTTATTTTTGGAAACCGCACTGTAAATAAAGCCATTTCCAGAGAGATATTCCATGGACGCGGAGAGCGCTTGGTGGAGGAGCCAGCACCTTATGTAACAGGAGGAGTATTGTTTAGGGTTGCCTGCTTTAAAAAGCCACTCCTGGTAACACAGTTTACAAAGCTATAAAAAGCTAACAGCGTTAACTATCGAGAGCGAGCAGGCCAGCGGGGTATTGCGAAAAGGCTGGTGCTAACTGGGGGGAAAAAAAAAAGAGAAGTTTTATTAAATCACTTAACTTTCTGTCCCTGGCAGGACATTGTCGCGGCTGACACTTACTGCGTACGGAAAGGTGGGGGCTCCTAGGCAGCCCTGCGCAGCCCCATGGCCAGGTGCTGAAGACAGCTCTGCCACCTCAAAGCAGCCCACGCCGCCAGCCGCCGCCTTTAGTTCTCTTCCATTTAATTCCGCTTTATTGGCCCCCCGAGACACGCACGCACACACACGCTCCCCTGGCCAATGATCGACACGTGGCAAAGACAAGGGATCCCGCGACTTGGCCTCCTGCTCTTCTGCCGAGCGTCTGTCAGTCAGCCTCTGGAACAAGCGCTAGCAGAGGAAGGATCACTTCAACACGCACAGGCGCTCGCAAGCAGCTGTAAATTTCCACTCCCGGCCTCGCTCCTCGCCGTTCCTGCTCTGACTAGCTCCGTGGCTGGGTGTGCATTTTTCCCTGCTGCCCTTCCCCGCTTCCCACTCCCTCGCTCGTCTCGCTCGCAGGCTCACACACCCCCAAACTCCACGTCAGAGGGACGCGTGGAAAAGCCAAGGGAGACGCGATCGCTCTCGCCGAGAGATCTCTCCGGGGTTAAGGGAGGGAGATGCGCTGATTTCGCATCGCTTCTGTAAGTTTCCATTCCCCTCGGAAGCCCGCCGGTGGAGGGGAGGCATCGCTGACGGGTCCTTGCATCATCACGTGGCGGGGACTGATGGAATTAAATTATTCACCTTGCCTCCCTGCTGCGAATGCAAATGAGGGAGCCCAGCAGCGGGTTGCTGCCATGAGATAATAATAAAATCAACATGTTCGCACACCGCAGCTTTTGGCGGGGTCCTGCCCAGAGAAGCCAAAGTTAAGCTGCTTCCTGCCTGACNGTATACTCTAAGCAAAATTTTAAATGCCACTGAAGAAATGCATTAGCCTGAAGTATTTTTTTTTCCAAAGGCTAATGCGATGAGGGGAAAAAAATGAATCATACAATTAAAATATTCTGAAGCAAGTGCTACCAGCCATTATCCAGCACACACATACGGCAAAATGCAATTAAAGGCATTTTTAATGCTTCGCTCTTCTTTCTTGGCAGCTATTGCTCAGCAAGCGCCGCATATTCCCACAGGGACTATTATGTGCCTTCCACCTCCTCACTACCCCCCACACCCTCCCCAGCTGACTAACAGGCACTGAGAGCAGGGAAAAGAGGATGCTTTACCAGACACCGTGGACACTGCAGGATGGGATTTAAATCCCGATCTCACCTGGATCTCGTCCGAGTCCTGGCAGGGGTAAGAGCCCAGCATGTATTTCTGTTGAGCTCACCAGCTTGGGGAGAGATTTCACCTCCCGTCCCCTCTTCCTCACAGCAAAGCCCAGCCAAAGTCCCACATTATTAAAAATATTTCTGGGCACTACATCTGCATGGGGAGCTAATCTCAGTCCCCACCAGATGCTGGCCCTACAGTCACATCAGATCTTAATTTAGGGCTCACCTGGAGTAGCTATTCACAGCCCTACATTAGAGGCAACCAAAAAAGCATGAGAAACCTCATTTCTGAGGAATACAGATGAAACCACCACCTTTTAAAGGGCTAACATCCTTTGCCAGTGATCCCAGCTCCTAACCAAGGCAACAGGAATATCCCAAATCCTCACTTTGAAGAGCCAAAAACCAGCAATGTGCCCAGCTTCTGTCGCTCCCCATCCCCGCTGAAATCAGCCCTGTTCCCTTAACCTCCCCACGTTTGCTCCTATGGGAGGTGCCAAGCCGACCTCAGATCAGCATATTTGTGCTCTTGACCTATCTATAAAGCACACCGCCATTTGTGCTTACGCTTTACCTAACAGTTCATCACCATACCCCAGCCCCATGTTTCCAGACTGCCCTGGGAACAGACACTGGTGCAGCTCCTGCTGCAACAAGTGACACCAAGTGGCAACTTCTGCCTCAAACCGGTAGAGATATTCCTCCAGTACAGATTTAAAGGCTTCACATCAGACAGCTGGGCCACGTTTCCTCTCTAGGCCACCTCCAGAGAGCTCATAGAGGGATGGTGTGGACACCAAGCTCGGAGTGGGATGAGCTGCCCTCCAAAGCAGCATCTTTCTCCACGAAGCTCACTGGACATGTGGACAAACAGCACAGGCTGGCACTTGGGACACAAAGGACTCAGTGCAGGAGAAATCAGTGCTGTGAACTGATTCATGAGCACCTTGCTCTGCCCCAGCTCACTGTGGAGAGGGACTGGTCAATGCATCATGTGGCATGCTGGCACCTTACACCCTCTCTGGGGTTGGCCCTTTCTCTTTTTATCAGACACCACAGCCTTTAGGTAAACATCATAGAGAAGGTCAAACGATAAAAATTCTGCCCTTGGGCTACTCCTGAAGGTACCAGCTTTTCCTAAGGCAACACAAAAATCTAAGCATGTTATGTTGTTAACTTGCACTGCATGTTTTTAAGAGACCAACTTCATTTTTTCCCTTTCCTGAGGGGAATTACATCTTTTCCATAGAGCACCCACCACCATTTGTACCTCAGCAGGTAAAAAGACACACTCCTGTCACCCCATGGAGTCCAATGCTGGTGGGTGCTACCCGACCCATTAATAGCCACGCAAAAACTAGTTTAGTTGCACATGAAGAGGCCCTGCTGGATAATCTGTGTATTGCCAAGTTCCCTGAAGCATATTCACAGCACACTTGGAGTAGCAGCCCTTTGGAAGCATAAGAACTTTTAACTAGAAAAATCACTATCCTCTGTTTGAGACTCAATATGCCTGTTTTCCCAGTTCTGAGGAGGAAATGTAATCTGCAGTCAATTTACAGGTCAATTCTGCTGGCCTTCTACCTGAGCAGATACCTTTGGACTTTAATGGGAGCCCCACAGATCCTGGGTGAGAGAGAAAGGCGCCTGCCCCCAGCCCTGCGTTGCAGAAGGAAGAAGCAGTGCGAAGCAAAGTAACTAAAGG
>VZTU01032672.1:0-53067 GCA_013400835.1 Zapornia atra
GGTGGTGGGGAGGGTGCAGTGTATAAATCAACTTATGCCCTCTCAAAAGATAGCTTTCTATTTTGAGCACATTCAGGTATGTGTTAAAACTGGTTTTAAAAAGTGTCGGTTTTAAGATAACTCAATGTCGATTTTCAAAGGTTAGGCAAGAAGAAAACTGAAAATCAGATTGTTTAAGATGTTTGGAATTTGACACCTGAAAACAGAAGCTTCCCTTATGAAAACAGAATTGCTTCCCTTATGGACAAATTGATTTGAGTCTTGATTGGTATATCCTTATTAGAACTTAAAATTAAGCACATCTGATAGCCAATACAACTGCATCTTAAAATAATACTGCCCGTTTAATTTGCAAAACTAGATCCTTCTCCAGCTCCAAATGAGCACATAAGCTTCCCCTTGTGCACATCATTTTACATTCTGTGCAATACTGGTAATTGTTATTCAAAACTCTATCGCTTCGTGTCTCTTCACAGAGACATAAACAACGGTGGGCCTTTGGTATACAGAAGATCAACCGAGCAGATTTGTAAAGAAGCAAGCACATGCTGATGGAGCACAATCTTTGAATCGGGTAAGCTCTGGATACTGGTTGCCACACTTATCCATTATCTCCAGACACAACGCCCATAAAGGGTTCAACTTCAGTCCACATCAGTAATGACTAAAAGCCATTAGCGTGGGTAATGGCTGCTCGTTGGCCTGTAGAAACTGAATGGATGGTCTCAGTTCAGTTCAAGCAGGACAGGTGGGTGCATGGCATTGCATGGGGACGGAGAGGCTCAACCTCCCCAGGAGCCCTTTGCTCCCCAGGGCATCCGTGGTGCACCTGGCGAGTGGACAGACAGACTTTTTCCACTATCAGTGAGCTGCCTCTCTCAAAAATGAAGCTCACTTTAAGGAGGGAGGAAGAAAAAAAGTCTGGAGACTCATGATAAGCCCGGAGGATTAATAAAGGCAGTTTGGTTTACAGGATAAAGTAGAGCCTTTATCACCTGCAGTTCAATCTACCAACTTAAAAATACATGAAATCACAGGACTGGCTTCGACACCACATGAAATAAAAAAGCTAAAATAAAGTCTGCATTTGGGGAAGTATTTCTAAGAGATAAAGAAAGGATACCCAAGACTGAAGGTCATGCCAACCATTTCTCCCACCCTGTAAAGCTTAAAGTACTGAACACAGTGTTGAAGCAACAGAGAGAATAATAGTTGTCAGAGATTTTCTTTAAGAACATAGACGAGGGAGAGGGATAGGTCCAGGAGAGAATCTCAGCTACACAGAAGTGGAGGGAGTTATAAAGCTTTCAAATTATCTTCAGTTTGCCTGCTGCTTTGGACACTTTAATTTTTCCCTAAAACTTAAAGCCTCCTTCTAAGCTTCTGGTTTCTTCAGGGTGCAATTTATCACAGTCTTATTTTATTTTGAAACGCACTAAAGCATCAAGGCAAAAAGGGAAGATGAACTCCATTTAATCCCTCTGTTGCGCTGCAGCAAGAGCACGCAAGTAGGGAGGTGTAAGTTTACAAGGAAGGCAGGAGTGGAAATGGGAAGGGAGTAATCTCATTGTAGCTGGTTTTGGAGATCCTGAAAAGGCATTAATAAGTTTCCAGTGCACAGCTGTCTGGTCATAGAGCAGAAAACCACTTCCAACCTCAACTTGACATCGTTTGGCATCTCCTTAATCGGTAGGGCAAAGAACATGCTGTTTTTCTACACAGCTACGAAGTACATGCCACAAGAGATTTCAGCTGCAGTGAGGGCCAAGTACAGACATCAAAGGCTAGCATTTGGATGCAAAGAAGTGAGAAATGCACTTTATTTCTCATAATGAGGAAAGCGACTTAGGCTTTATCAAACCCTAACTTCCAGTAGGAGTTACATAACGAAAAGCTCTGCTCCTCTCTGCTGACTGCCAAAGAGCCATCAAATATTAAAGAGACGAGCGAGAGCTCTGGAAGTGGGTTGTACTGTCAAAGTGTGGCAGCCTTACTGTGCACGTGTGCGTGTGTGTGTGCTTCTGCCTACGTGAGCCAGAGTCTTCATTACGAGGTAGATCCTGGAGGGCAGCTGCTGAATACACCTGTAAACCTTCTTCCCCTGTGCTGCATTCCTACTGTTCCCTGTTGCCCCAGGAGGCAGACATCCCAGAGAGGCCATGTGAGAAGCAGTCTGAGAGAACTGGGTCAAGTGCTGTTAGCAGAATCTGACAATGAAGTTAGCAGGCTGCTAAGAAGAAGCCCGTAAGTCTCACAATGAACGTGGACTCGTAGAGACAGCAGCAGTTACCGACCCTCCCAGTAGCAGGGAGTTTTTGAGAACACTCATGGGCTAACACAAAATCCCAGCTTTCCCCTGCAACACTAGTTGCTTGCTGGTCCTTCTGATTCGAGCAAATCTTGCAGGATTTCCTAGAGAGGAGGGAGGGAAGAGGAGATTGCCTCTTGGATTCTCAACACTTGGGAGTTGGCAATATTGGTATCGTGCCTAGAAGACCCAGAACAAGTGTTGGGAAGAAGATGAAACATGGGGGGCCGGGGGAGGTCTCTGCTGGGCATCTTCAAGACTAACCTTTGGTTTAAATATACTTCCCCATAGTGCTGAGTTAGCAGGGAGGTAAACCCTCCTGACAGTGGATGAGGCTTTTCAAGTGGATCAAAGACCTGGAAGGCAAAGAGGAGTGGGATGTTTCCACTGACTTCCAGGTGGTTTTGTAACAAGATGAAGTATAGTTTGATTCTTTTTGTACTCTCTGCTGACATAGCCGTTTTCACAGAGGGAATAAAAACAACTTCAGGACTTGTGGGGAGCAAGACAGAATTGCTGACTGCTTGATTTCCAAGTAGTTCCCCAATCAGTATAGCCTAGTCATAAAGCACACCGGACGGGTATGAAAAGAAATGCACTACAAAGCAACTCTACTTTTGCAATCTTTTGATCCTGGAGAAGGAAGGGGCAAGGGAAAGGGAAGGAAAGGGAAAGGGCGAGGGGGGAAAGGGAGAAAGGGGTAAGGACAAGAGAGGAGAGGGGAGGAGTGGAGAGGAGGGACTTGAACAACATCACTGTTGGGTAAGTCGAGATCTGAGTGTGAGACATGTGACTCTAACTGTAAGGTGCTTATCCCAGAATTCAGGATATTTACATGTGTGGTTACTGTTCTCTGTGTGGAATTGAGAAAAACTGAAAGGATTTATCACAAAAATTAAATGTAAGTTGCACCTTCTTTGACAAAATATAGACATGTATTGAATAACCCAGGATTTGGTATGTGTAAATGTTAGAATTTCTGGTAATATTATTGTGGCAGAACAGTATTTTATTTATATATTGTGGAGTGTCGTGTGTGGGAAGCCTTTGCAACATGCAGAGTTGCTAGTGAACTACTGAAACTTTGCTTAGTAAAAAATCATCTACAATTACTAAAGAGAGATGAATCCGTTAGTGATTAATGTCACCAACAATTTGGTTGGGAGCACTTCATGAACAAGAATAAGAAGGTAGTCCCATGTTCACATTTTAAAGATCTAAACCAGTTGTTTATATTACTCCAAAGAACCACACCAGAAGAAAAAGAAGAAAGCTGGTGAGAAAAAGCATGCTGATGTGTCCTCCTCTGGAAGGTAATGAATGAATAAACAAAACCCAGAGAATTGAAGGCAGCAATACTTTTGATAAAAGGCAAAAGTGCCCCCAAAAAGTCTCCCCAGCATACTTAACCTTGCACAGCTTTTGACTGTTCAGAGGAAGTTGCTCTTTTAACTGCCCATTTTTGCCATATTATGTAAAACCCAAAGGTGGGCATTGAAAACTGCCCATCTTATGGTCTCCTTTTGAGACAACCAGGCTGCATAATGCAGTCTCCTTACATGAAATAATGTTTCTTCCCAGTTTCTTTGCCCCACCTGTACAACAGGACCTACCATGAGGGTCCTCAACCTAGACTGCTGGGAAGAGGAGACCTGGCTCCACAGAGGCCACTGCCCCTCAGGACTGGAAGCAATGTGGGCCATGGCTAAGGCCATGCTAAGTATGATGTCTCCCACTTCCACAGCCTCCTCCTTGCAGATCCACACCTGATCCCAGCCAAAGCCCGGCACGTACTCTGGAGTAAACCACAAAGTTTGTGCAGCAACATGTTTGTTCTTAAACTCACCTCTTCAGCATATTAGTTCAACTTACATTAAACTAATAATCCAAAAACCCAAGTTCAAGGATTAATTCCATATTTACATAAACAATGGCAAGCCTTTTACAATAAATTAAAGCCCACCAACTTACAGGCTGGTTTAATTTGGCAGTGCTTGCTACAAATAAATGCACTTTAATACTAACTGCTGGCATCACAGCTATGCTCAACTCGGTTTTATAATTCAGCCAGGGTTAGTCCTTTCATCAAGCAGTTTGGTATACTAATGCTTTTTTTCCCCCAAATAATCTGTGCCTTTGGGATTTCTTTGGATTGATTTTCAATAGAAATGAGACATGCTATGAATGGGGTATTAAAGGACAGGCTGGTGACAGAGTGAACTCTCCCTTGTAGGTTTATGGTCAACAGGCAGCAATAAAAAGAGTACAAAGAAAAATGTTGGGGTTTTTTTAACTACCACTTAAAAGCGCCAACTATTCCCTGAAGTTCAGGTACTAGACTTAAATGAGCCAAATAGAAAGAAAACTCCAATGATAACAGTGCAGTGACTGACAGCAGGCAACTCCACATTAAGCGACACACCAAGACTCTGATAGTCTGCAAAGGTCCACAGAGGATTCCCACATTGCTTTGCCCTTCACGTTTTCGAGGGTACTCTGCTCAACACCAACAGGTACTATCACTGTAGTTTCTTCTGCCTCCCTAGAATATGATCAAAGACCCAACAAGTAATTTCTGTAGTCCCACACAATCACAGTCTGAATATCAAGTTTTCTTTCAAGCCCAACTATTTGCACTCAATCGTTTTCAATAGTGCATTAAAAGCCAGCTGGAGCAGAAAGGAAGGATAGAGCAGAGGATATACATATTTTCTACTCCAGACATGTTTAACCCACAGCCCTATTATGCCAGCACTTCAGAGACATTAAGCAAACCTAAGTTGGACATCTATCTTAAAAGCTGTCAGTTATGCTTCATTTGTACTATCCCTCTTTAGTTCCATGTGGTCAGGTATGTGTTTTCCTGTCATAAAGTTGCAAAGAAACTTAATAGATGCCCTAATTACTCAGCATGGCTGCAGGGTGCAGAGCACAGGTCAGGCTGCAGCGCTGGCGGTCACCATCCAATTGTTCCCCTATCATCGGTGCTCTGGCTTGAACTGCCCCTGTTCCCTACCTCTCTTTTTAATTTTCTTTTTCTCTAGGGTAAGTTGTGGGTTTTTTTCCCCCTAACTCATTGCTTCACCTTTAACCACACACACAGAGCTATTGTATGAGCTTGGGCTGATATCTGGGTTTAATTAGCCATACTTGTATAATGTAGCAATACAATTTCGATATGACTGCTATGTTAGGAATAGTGGAGCAATATAATGGTCTACTGAAGCGTAGCATTGTCTGTTAAATTGAAGGTGCAGCATCTCCTAAAACACAGCAAGCAAAGCCACCCACATACTTCATGTACTATTAAAACACCCTTATTCAATTTCACTCTCAAATAGTCTTCTGAAAAGAAAAACTCTATCTTGTAAAAACATAAGGTGGCCTGAAACTAAATGCATATTGGTTTGTGATGAAAAAAATGCCCTCCTGTCACCAGCTGGAAACATTATCCACTCAGCACGGAAAATATATTGAGAGAAAAGACTGCAGCAAGGAAATCCATGTCATGAAATTGGTGTAAGAAATGTTGCGGCTCATGTACACGGTCACCCACTGCTCGGTGCCTCTGTGTGCTTTCTCATTTTGTTATTTTCATGATCTCTAATGTGCTGTGTGTGTGCACACAGGGGAACAAATACTGCAGATGTTTCAACTACTCTGTGTTGATCAACATGTTTCCAAACATTCCTCACAGTACACAGGTAACGGTTTGGCCGTCATAGCCAGGAGAAAAGTCATCGCTAAAGCTGCGTGCATAGATGGAGTCAGAATGACAAAGGAGAGATAATATTTAGGAGAATTTTATTTAGACATAGTTAGGGACATTTAAAATCTTCAGGGATCTGAGTGCTGGATACAACTCCAAAGCAAACGTTCCTGCCCTTGCCTGCAGTAAGATCGGTGCGGTGCTGTTAGGAAAACTCTGCCTCTTTGTGGAAGTAGGCCACATCGACCTTTGCCCCCACCCTGTTCTAAGGCAAAATCTTGAGATTAGATGTTTTCAACAACAGCTCAGTGGTTAGGGTGTTAAGTCAGAAGAGGAACTGCCGGGTATGGCTGCCTGCTTTACCCAGTTCAGCCCAGGCATCTGAGCATTGCTCTCAGGTCTGAGAGAGGGGCCCTAAACGTAATGTCCCACCGAAAATTTTCCAAACCAGTTCTGTCCGAGCCACTCAGTTTTCTATGAAACATGATACTGTCTGTGCCAAAGTGAGTCCAGCATTGTGGTGTAGAGGCTGGTCTCACGCAGAAGCCTGGGAGACCCAGGCATGTGGTCCAAGCCAGGAGAATACTATACACCATGGAAAGATGTGGGAAAGCTGCAGGAGGAGGCACCAGAGAGAAACAGCATGGACTGTGAGTGAGTCCAAATGAACGCACATCTCTTGATTATGATAATCCTACACACAGTCTTCTGATCCCCTTAGTTATTTCCCCAAAACAGACAAATATGTTGCCTCCTTTATGACATTAGGTCCTACCCAGCAGTGGCCATTACGGGCAGGCATGTTGTAACCTGTCACACAGACCAACACTGACAGGAGACCTGCAGAATTCCACACCACATATTCCCACAGGGTTTTATTATCTAGAAATGCACAGTCTGGGATGCCAACCAAAGGGGATCTGGGGAGATAGATTAAGGAATGAAGACCTCAAAAAGAGGGTGAAAAGTCAGATCTTTCTAATCTCATCCATTAGGCTATGGTTGGTGTTTTTCCACCTTTCAACAGGTAGGCCTAGATGCTGTTGCCTTTCTCTGTGAGCATTCCCTTAGCATGATTTCTGTGATGCTCCCTCTCTATTTGCAGTCTGACCTTTCAGTGGCTGGCAATGCTCTTCCAGCTAAAGGATTTCAAATTAGGAAAAACAAAGACTCCGCTAGCCATTGTGGACATGGTCAGGGCGGACAGCAGTATCGGCATCTCTATTTTACTCAGGATCAGAACATTCTGGTCTGGTTGCAAACCAATTCTAAAAAAAGTTTGATGCAACACTGCGGGGCGAGGGAGGGGTAGCACATTCTGCTTTCTCCTTGCTGATCTGTGTCATGGTAATGGTAGGCTGTACAACATTTAAGCCAGTTTGGTCAGGTGGTTGTATGGGTTACGGAGTATGCCAGGAAGCACCTGGATGGCGTGGGTCTGGGTGCTCCGACACAGACCATGAAGCACTGTGTGAAGCGCGTAACAGGGAGCAAGGCTGCAGTGCAGCTGGGCTGACACTCGCGCTCTGAACACCAAGCCAATGGCAAATGCCCTTTGGCTTTGTGTCAAGCTTTTTAAATTCAGGGATGCCTGGGCTTGCTGCTGTTACATTTTATGGTCCATCAGCAGGTGTGTCTCAGACTCTGGGATGATATAGCCTGCAAGAGAAGGGCTGCATGGGCAAGGCTAGCTGACAGCACATCCCTCCTTCCAAAACAGGGAATTCTTCCAGTGCCAGGGAGGCATATACGGGATAGTGCAGTAAGGACAAGATAGTCTGATGCAGTTTGCCACTTTAAAGTCAACATTCAAAGGCAAAACCTCTCTGATCACAGGACTCTCCACATCACAGATGAAGCTCTAATTAGTTTCATTAGGGGAGCTGGCAGCCAGCATGGGACTTGCCAAGCCGCAAACCCTGTAGCTGGCAGGGCAGAATTGTCTATTTAGGAAATACACACCTTTGCTCTGAGACATTACCAGCATATGATGGAAAAGCAAAAGACAGTGTACAAGTGCCTCTGCGACTTATCCTGTCATTGGAAAACTGTGCTGGCAAACCAGTTTCCCCTTTTTGCCCAGCATAGGTGCCAGGAAGGTTTTAGAAAGACATGAGGAAAGCCTTTCACCAGCTTCATGTTTTTCTGAGTTGAGGTTTTGTCCATCAAGCAAAAGCCCTACTACTAAGAATCTGTCTTCCTCTATCTACTTCTCCACAAGCTATTACACAGCAGCCTTTATTATAGATAAGAGGCCAGACTACGACTAGAGTTGAATCAACGTTAAGTACAGATTGGACTAATTCTGCTCCAGTAAATGATGTTTGCTTGGATTTGTAGTGGTGCAGAAGAGACTCTCACCTGCTTCTGCTCTTCCACTGAGGGAATTAAAGAGGCAAGTATGACCGCTAAGTGCCTAAGGAAAAAATATATGTTAGTGCCCCATTCAGAAACAGTTGTCATCATTGCAATATGGCTCAATAAAAGAGTAATTTGGGGAACATGAGACATTCCATTTTTTATTCTGTGGACAATAACACCCAGTTTTCACTTTCTGATTTATGTGTTTGCTTCAAGGTATTCAGTGCTAGCTCTACAGCCCAGTTAAACATGATTTGTACTATACTGGAAGCCCAGAAAGGATTCAAAATAGACAACTGAGGATTCTTTTCACACCAGAAAATTCTCATTTGGCACAGGACCAACATGGCCAGCTGTACACAGTGTATGGGACCTGTCAGGGAAACTGCTGAGCGAAAGAGGCATGATCAGACTGCAAATTACAGCAACCAAGTTGGTTTTAAGGTTCCTGTCTCCATCTCAGATATCCTCAGGTCTTGCACGGGCTGGTGCAGGGCATGTCTAGTACAGCTGCTCTGGAAGGGAAGATGATGAAGCGCACAACCAAACCCCATGATTTGACGCGATAAATTAAGTACACCACAACATGCTCCCCGCAGTGGCGGGTGGAAAGCTGGGCGCAGAAGGTTCTACCAAACTAACAAGCTTCTCCCCAGGATGTGGTCGGCACCAGGGCCAAGCTGCCCTTGTGCCAGGCGATCTTCTTCCAACAGCAGGTTTGGCAGTGTAGCCGTGCCCACACCAGGAGCAACGGCTGGCAAATCCCTGCCAGCCACAAATCATACCTTATCATGGCTCAGCTCAACAAAGTTATGCTGGCAAGAAGTTCCAGGGCAGGCCAGGGCCAAGTCTCATTAGAGAGCTGTGCTATTAGACTGTACATCTCGGGTAATTAGAATCTTTAAAACTTGTGAGCTGACTAGAGCTTGTGGACTGGAAGCACCAAAATAAGCCTGTCCTTAAAAGAAATGTAATCCTGCACATCATGGCTAAGAGTTGTACTACCTTTTGGGAAATACATCCTCGCTGGGAATACAGCTCCCCAGGAGGTTTGGGGACATGAAGCACCCAAACTGCCACTGCTCTGCAGCACCATGGAGCAACAGGCTCCAATTTTCAGGTATTTCTATCTTCATTTTCTTGTAAAAGCAAATGCTTTCCACACCAATGTTTTGGCCAAAACCCCAATGTTTTTGCAAAAATGGCTTTGAAACTTTTAAACCTTTTTCACTAAACGCACACATTCAACTCTCAACACAAGACTGTAAAGCGATGGCCCAACTCTCAGCCATGTGCCTCCTCAGATTAGAGATAATTTTGACCACAGATAAAAGGGAAAGAACTAGCCTGGTTAGCTCAGCAATTTTGACAAGACATATGGATATAAGAAACCTAAATTAATTTAACCGGCTACACATTTACTCCAATCTTTCCACTACCTGAACATACAGATGTCAAGCGTCCTCTGTTCCTTGCAGCCTCCTGATAATCTCTTTGCAGTGAGCAGATCTGTATGTTGCTTTGCTGAGATTCAGCACCATTCAGATATACTTTCAAATAAAAGCTGGCCAGAGAGTGAGGTCAAGTTTCAGCTCCTGATGGTTCACCCTGCTTTGCTGTTCCTCCACTGCCTGCTCTGTTTTGGCCTCCTCAAGACAGTCTTTGGACATGGTCCTGGGATATGTTGCTGCATCCCCTAAGCTTGGCACGGTGAAGCCCGCCCCAGGTTTATCTGTGTCCTCCTTACAGCATTCTTCCCCTAATGTTATCTAAAACACTACATGTGCTGTCCTCCCATGGTCCCAAGACACTGAACACAGATCCCTTATTCCATGTTGCTATAACACCACTCTGTTGCTCCCAGAAATATGAAACTAAAAAGAGATGCAAGAAATAATAATCTGCCTTAGGACCACTGTAGACCATGTAGGGCTCAGAGATTTGGGTCTGAGGGCTATGTTGTATGGATGTGGCCAGTCTGCTCCTGAAGGACCCCTCAGGTTCGTGGATGGGGGGGCAGAAAGCACTGTCTAAAATGAGGGCTTTTAGCTTATACAGATGTTTCCACTGGTCCACAGAGGTGAGCATCCCACGTCACTGCGCCAGCACTGCCTCATCCAGCTGAACACTTGCATATGTGCTGACCTGCAAACCCGCACATCTAGCAGTATTTACATCAATGGAGGTGGCTCTCCTGTGAGCACAGAGATGTCACAGACCAAGAATGCACCCTGCCTTGGGCATAAATCCTTCCAAAAAACTACACCTTCATATCTACAGCTGCTTTTCCAAGCACAGGGTTTTAAACATATTGAAGACTACCTTACTATTAGAATTCACGTGTGAAAGGCAGCATGCAGTGTCAAGAAAAAATAATTACATGTTCTAGAACTTTTATCAGTTGTAATTATAAAAGGTTCAGTAGATAATTGGGTGCATTCAACAAAAATAATAACATCATATACAAATGACATTCTGAGAAACAAGACTGCTTTAAGTAACTTCAGAAGAACTGCTCTACAGGAAATATCATTAGAGCCTGCCATCTCCTAATTGTATTTTGAAAACAACCTTCTTTTTTAACAAACACGTTTAATTTTAATCTTTCATTGTCGTCAGTGTTGTCTGCGATTCCCCTAGCAATAAAACTCAATTGTAACCAGCACATGTGTGTGTTAAAAATAAACAACTACTTCAGCAAGTTACTCTTGTTTTCATCTGCATTCATGTCCACTAAGATACAACTAGCTCAAACATGCTCAAGAAATGTCCTTAAAACTGCATTTCTTATTGACCTCCAATTTAATTTAAAAAAGCTCTGCATCAACGGGTGAACTCTTACAAGACTTCTTAATATCAGTATTTCTGTATTTTTTATATAACTGAAGAATGAAAGAGACAACAAAGACTCAATATTTTTCTCTTCAGAACTAGAAATAATCTCCAATAGATAATCTTAACATTTTGTCAAGTTAGGAGATTCAACTATTCAAACTCAGCCAAAGGGCTGTCAAAATACAGTCCTTGGGATGCTGGTATTTTCAAGTTGTTCCTTTCTTGAAGCCCGTGACAGGAGGGGATTCAAAGAACTTTAAGCAGTCCAATTAATGCACTCTCTATTTGAAAAGCCCGACTATGACAAATGAGCTTCAGGATGGACATGGGGACATTGAAGACTTGTAGAAAGCTTACCATATTTACAGTACATCCAACTCCACGCTTTAATAGTGCGACCTCAGTTTTCATAAAGTGTGAAAATGGACCTCCAATGTGAAACCTATTTGGCATTTCAGCTCTTCAGCTGCAATACTACTACTGAATGAGGAACGTAAATTGCCCCCCTCCCTACTTTCATTCTCCTAATGATCAACGTGCAGATGAAGTACTTCTAGGCTTATTATTAATACCCGTTTGAACTAATGTTTTTAACTATGTATAAATACTAGAACGCATCCTATGTTTTCCCCATCATGCAGAGGAGAGGCAGGCTGAAGTCATCTACTGAGACTCAGATTCAAAATGCCTTGATGGAGGATGGTCCACGCACAGACCGTGCATGGGTGAAAACCACTCCTGGGGGCTCTCGCCTTCCGTCACCACTTACATCTCCATGAAAGGAGTTAAATGAAATGGCATGAGGAGAAGAAGGGTGAAGGTCAACAGCAGTGCTGATGGGGACCAAGAGTGAAAACCTGTTTGGGGATGACACTAGCAGCCACAGAATTCTGTGCTGGAGAGGAAGCAGCAAAGAGGGAAGGTTCTGGGCTGCTGTGCCACAGCTCAAACCTGCGGGAACTTCAGAGGGATGTGAGCCAGCTCCTCATGAGGAAGGAGGGAGGACTGGCACAGCAGTGTTGTTACTGATTAAAAGAAAGCACAGCCTGTTTTTACCACTTTTTAATAGGGCCACAGGACAAGGGATAATGGCTTTAAACTAAATGAGGGTAGATTCAGACTAGATATAAGGAAGAACTTTTTTACAATGAGGGTGGTGAAACACTGGATCAGGTTGCCCAGAGAGGTGGTAGATGCCCCATCCCTGAAAATAATCAAGACCAGGTTGGACGGGGCTCTGAGCAGCCTGTTCTAGTTGAAGATGACCCTACCCATGGCAGAGGGGTTGGACTAGATGAGCTTTAAAGGTCCCTTCCAACCTAAACTGTTCTGCAATGCTATGATTCTGTGAAAGGCTGTTGTTGCTGAAAAAGGGTCATGTTCAGCTAGCAGAGCTGTGCTACAGCATCACGTGAAGCAAACTGCACTGTCCTCTCCATCCTGGCAAAGAAAGTGTCCACCAAACTGGGTTTCAAGCATAAAGTCCTCCCAGAAAGCAGCTTTAATTGTGTGCATTCAGATAAGCAATTATACTTACGGCTATTATGTCAGTTACCCAAAAACAATATAAATAGTCATCTTGCTGACAGATAAAACACACGGTGCCAAACTTCTTATAACAGGACAGGCTATTAATCCCATTCAGTTTTGATGATATAATGCCACAGAATATATTTCTGTCCACATTACTGACAATTAATGCAGCCTGCACACTGAGAGGGAGAGCTTTGTGTTCAGGGGGAGTAAAATTTCCATGTAAATGTGGGACAAAGGTTCCAAATGGATGGCAAGCCTGAAAAGGAAAGATTTACTACTCAACGTGCATTTTGCCAAAGAGAATTTTATTATTTTTTTTTAAATAGTAGTAATAGTGCAGAAATGTCCTGCCTGTTAACTAATTGGATTTGTGCAATTCAGGCACCCTAATTTGTACCGAAATGGTTTGCTTGCCTTCCCTCTTTTCAGCCTGGCAGATGGACTAGGCGAAATGTGAAATTCATGCAGTCATTGCTACACGTAGCCCACTTAATTCACAGGCCTTTGTCAAAACTTCTCCAGTCAAGATTAAAAGAGAGGGTACAATATCTATCATAACCATCTGGACTGAAATTTGCCAATCTGGACTGATTGGACACAAGCCTAAGCTGTACTAAAGAGCGAAACCCTGTTTGGGCTTAGTGGAAGGAACTGAAGCACGATGGAGAAGAGGTGCTCCAGGAGCTGGGCACGTCGAGCCCGGCTCTCCACTACTCGGAGTCCTCTGCCATTGACACAACTAGAGTTGGTCAAGTGAAAAATGCTAATCATGGTGTTAGGGGGCTTTTTATTATGTTTTGGGGTGGGTTTGTTGGGGTTTGACAAGTGGCAGTATTTATACAATGAGGGAAGGGATTAAGAACATAGCCCACACACTTAAAAAATGAGAAATCGATGAGGTGATGTACTGTCAAAGCATCACACTTTCAGCTAAGAAAATTGCTTCTAATGAAAGCATACTGCTGGCTGCTGAGCACAGTTAGCGTATTGACTAGGTATTTAGGACCCATCAAAGTTCTGATGTGCTCAAAATGCCTCTTGCACAGGGTAGAGGAGCCAGTCTGGAGAGAAGAGGGGCAGGAGACCAGCCCAGCTTGTCCAGTGGAGAAGTATCTCTCTGATTTCAACTGCTGATATGCAGAGGGCCCCACAGAACCCAGGACTCCTCATGAAAATGAGCAGCAACTGTTCAGAGGGTGTTTGTTGACATCTGTATTTGCAAAAAGCAGGCTTCTTTTCACCTATATGTATCTCCCCACAGCTATGCCCAGCTTTTTAACCTCCCGAGTGAATTACCATGGCAATCTCCACACTCACGCCACCTGTGAATAGTACCAGGGAGAGTACTGGGTCTGTGCTCTACTCATCTCCAAAATAGAAAGTGGTATTTTCAGTCACGGGCTATGGATTTTACTCTCCAGCTTGGCTTCCCCCAGAGAGAGAAAGGATGAGTTGGCTTTCGATTACAGTTAGCAGTTCTTCCCAAGCTTTTCCTGAAGGTTTGGGTGGAAGCTGAAGGGTAGGTATGCTGAGGTCTACAGCAAGGACTGTATGTTTTAAATAAAATATGTAGAGATATTTTTTTTTAATTACAGAAAACAAGTTTGGCTTTTAAGTGGGCAAAAATAGAATACCCATAAATAAATAATGAGGCTCCTAGGGGCAAAATTGCTATGAAAATTTTTCCTCTGTAATTCTTTGCTGAAAAGAAAAATCTATCAAGGTCAGACACCTGATTGGAAAAGTGAGGGCAAGCAGAGCTGCCAGGGGAATGTACTTTTTTTTTCAGATGCTTTTTTTCCAGTTGACCAGTGCTAAACTGTTGGCAGCACACCGAGAGGTAACAGATCTGCAGTACCCCTTTCCCATAAAGTGGTGTGGGCCTGAGGGCACAGCTGAGCCACGACACCACCCTGCCCATCCTCACACAACTCACAGGAAAGCAGCCCCATCATGGCTGTACATAGCTTTATTACAAAGTTTGTTCAGCCATGTTCCTCTTCCATCTCAATCCTGCTGCAGTTCAAAGGAGAGTGAGTGAGAGATGAAGAGAAGCAGTTTAAGTATCATTAAAAAGGCCGCCCCATCTCTCCCAGGCACGTTCATCCCCACAGGGCTGTGTGAATAAGCAACATCTCGCTTTCCATCCCGGTAAATCTACGCTAAGGCATCTTCATTTTCAAGGCTGGTGGGTAAGAAAGCGGAGAGGCAGGCAGGGACGAGATCTCCAGAGGATGTTTTGTTTGCTGACTACAAGAAAGCACTCCCCAGCTGGCTGGCAGCACCAAAGCCCTGACCCTCCCCCCGGATGCCAGTGTTACATCAAACATGGGGCCTGGAATCCATGCACACATCAGTGCAATGACGCCTTGACACAGGGTCAGAAAATGTATCTTGCTGATGCTCTGCGAGGTGTGCAGCAGTGCTCCCCGGCACAGGGGTGCTACCTGGCACCCAGGCTCACCACAGAAGGTGTCACCAAGGGGCTCAATTCAGAAAACAGGGCATTACTGAAATGCAGTTTGGGCTTCTCCTCTGAAATGTGTCTGACACAACACCAATGGCAAAGAGCAGGGGGAACAACCACAAAATTTTTAAAACATTAACTTTTCTTTTGGTTTTTTTTATCAACTGTCCCACCTGCAGCCAAGTTGTGAGGAAGGCAATAGGGCTTATCTTATTGCTTAGTAAGTGAAATTCCTTCAGGTGCAACATGTCCAGGTTTGTCTCAGTGCTGTCCCTCATTGCCAAACCAAACCCAGAGCATAAATGTCTTCTGCTGTGGAAAAGCCAGGCTTTGAGAAGTGAATGGCATGGTGACAAAGCAGCACAGCAGCAGGTATTCTCTCCTTAAAAGTTGTATTTATAAAAGTCCACTCTTCCAGTAAATCAATTTCAGCACAAAACTTGCTTTGCACTGCACACACATATCTGATACACAGGCTTCTGAAAATGTGGGCTGTATATCTTATCAGATATTCAGGGTCAAATCTGTAGGTGGCTCCATTGACTTGAATAAATCAAATATATATATATGTGACTCAGAAACTATATATATAGTTTCTGAAGATCTTAAGTCTGATTTTGATGTATTTTACTTTAAACAGAGTTTGCTGAGCGCAGACCGACTGTTAAATGAATATGTTTTTATCTACTTCAAAGACTGAACTGATAATATTTTATGAACTTGGGCATTCAGTTTTCATTCACCTCGATTGACCCTCTTATCAACTCTTTTTTAACATCTCATTGTATAATGTTTGGATTGAGGTAGATTAAATTTTTGTACGAAGTCTTTGTTTCTGTGAGTTTCAAAGGAACAGAGACAAAAAGTTCTCTATTTAAACAATACTAATTTTTTTCCCCAAAAATACTTTGCAATAGTTATTTTTTTAACATCACCAGGATAATGATGACAAATGAGATGACAAAAACAGCTGGAGGTGTCAATAAAGCTAATAACATTCGAAGAAGCAGAAACATCCTCATAGCAGTTATGCCAGCCAAAATGCTTATGAGCTGTGTATATACTTTCACATGAATCTATCGACAAGATCAGCAACTGCTCTTTCTCCAGAGGGATTACAAATCACATATCAATACAAAACTAAGAACTAACTTGGTGTGTTGAGTCCATATGAAAGAAAACTTACTCCAAAGTATTTTCGCTGATGTAACACTCCAAAGGAAGGACTGAGTTCCTTTTAGCTATAGAATCAGAGAAAGACAAGAGATTAAAATGTGTCAAGGAAAGTGAGAGGCAAATGGAAAGAAATGGGGATGATGATGACGATGATAGTGATAGATAGCTAGATTAGGTACCCATATAGAGGTGAAGTCCCAGGAGCCAAGAGTGGCCATCCATCCAGAAGGAGAAACCAGCAGCAACGGTTTGCCGGGCTCACTCCCAAAAAGGACTTAGAGGGTAACAAGATGCTATCTTTCACAGCTTGGAGATTTTTTTTTCTGCAAGTAAAAGGCACCCCATAGATGGAAGGGGTTAGGTATTTATGGGAAACGTGAACAAGCAGTTATTAAGAGAGGTGCAAAGATAAGGTTAGACCTGGATGATATAACGTGCTGATAAAGCTGGGGGGATATGTCTCCTACCCAGAGTATTTGAAAGCCCTTGATCACTGTTGCAATACTAACCAGTTAATTAGAGTTGGGACACATGTAGCAACTTCCTGGGAATTAAAGTTTCAAGGTGCCTTAAAGGAAAATGACCAAAAAAAGCCCAAACATCAGGTTCTCACAGCACTGTTTCCAGAATGCTTTGATGTCCAGATAAATTTAATGAAAACAAAGAAAGCAAAGGTACAGATTCCTGACATGCTGTGGGAAAAGGTCAGAGAAGGAAAGGCACTTGCTGTATGAGGGCTAGGTCTCTCAGTTCTGATATCCAACGTCATGCCCCTGAGCAGGAACTTGGTCAGGATCTGCCATCCCCTGGATGAAGATCCCCATGGCCAGACAGCACCAGCCTGAGCAGGGAGCCAACCTCCATCTGCCAAGCCTGCTGCATGCAACTGCTGCATAACTTCCCCTCTCATCAGGAACCCAGGTGAATAAGAAGCATCTTCTTAGGGCATCTTAAGGGCATCTTCTCACAGTAATGACATGGTCATATGTGACAGATCCCAAAACATCCATCAACTATCTTGGCAGACAACGGCAGGACAAGGGGGAATGGATTGAAGCTGAAGGAGAGAAGGTTTAGATTAGATATTAGGGGGAAGTTCTTTACAGAGAGGTGGTGGATGCACTGTCCCTGGAAGTGTTCAAGGCCAGGTTGGATGGGGCCCCAGGCAACCTTGTCTAGATCATTCCTAGAGGTTGGTGGCCCTGCCTGTGGCAGGGGGGTTGGAACTCTATGATCCTTGGGGTCCCTTCCAATCCAGACCATTTTATGATTCTATCTCAGAGGAAACAGAGAAGTGTGCAGGCACAGGGAAGTGCGTTACCTCCAGGCCCTAAAGTGTGACAGCTCAGGGTCTGGGTGATGCTGCAGCCCCCCCTGAAATAGTGGCTGTTCAGCGGAGGGCTGATGAGCCGAGCACCACAGGTCCCCCGGCACTGCTCTACAACCAGCTCTGCTGTAGAGAGCTCGCTTTTTTTTCCTCACTTAATGAATATTTAAGTAAGCTGTGCAAAGTGGGAACACCGTTGGCAAAGCAAAAAGAGTATTCTGGGATCAGCCGCTCCCATTCACATTTATAGGAACTGTTCCTGGAAATGGGTTCGAGTCCCCCCAGGCAGTAAAGGGAATTGAGCTTCTCCCAGCTCGGGTTAGTGGTATAATTATCTGCAACTGAGTAAAAAAGCAATGGGTTCACCCTTCCTCTTTGGTTTTCTAACCCGGGCTTTTATCTCATTTGCTTTTATTGCAGAGCTTGAAAATGAAATGTGACACAGAGAAAAAGAAAACATGGAACAAGATGCATGGGGTGGTTTTTTTCATTCTTTTTGGACAAGCAAGAATTGCTTCAGGTTGATTTAAAGCGATTTTTCCCAATTGCTTGCTCTCAGAGAACTAAAGAATGAATAAGTGTGCTATTAATTGCAGCTCAGGATTTTATATCAAGCTCTCCTTGTTGGTTTTTTTTTCTACAAAACAAGCCATGCACACAAAGTCCTTAGTACATTTACAAAGAAATGTCACATAAAATAATTAAAGGGACAAGTTAAAACACCCTCAATATCTTCCTGGTTTAATGCTCCTGTTTTTAAAGGAGAAACCATATATCCTTATATTTATACATCTGCATATCACAGTCCAAATAATAAAGAGTTGTAGATGACTTTAAGTTGCTTCTGAAATTTGCAAAAAGGGGAAAAGAATCCCTAAGGAAGAAATTTTTGCTTCTCCCTGGGCACCTTTCTCTCTTGCAAAGTAGCATTTGGCAAATGTCATTGAAGAGAGTTAATACGGCCTTATCTGTCCCAGTGAGAACTGGCAAACTTCACCAGCAGAAAGCTGAAAGCACTGCTGCTAATTCGTCTTTGTATTACAGTCACACTGCCGGTCTTGGCTAAGTTACACCAGGCTATGGAAATAAAGAAGCAGATAGGAAAGAAGAGGGAAAGTAAAGAAAAACAAACAAAAAAAAAAAGAGAGGAGGGAGTGAGGGATGGGGGCCAGATGCAGCTGCCACCTGACAGGCAGAAAGGGAGGAGAGTGGCTGCGTGGATCCCCGAGCACCTACGAAAGGAAACTCACCCTTCACCCTCCAGGAAATCTTTCCTCAAGGAAAAGGGGATTCAAACAAATGTCAGACAACAACAACAACAACAAAAGGCAACTGACAAGATTTCAGGACTCTTCAGTTGTCCAAATGTGGAATTGGACTGCTGTTGCAAATGAGCAGCTCTCCAGTGTGTTGGAGCTGGATCAGCACTCTCCAGATTGCTAGCACCGATGTGGAGGTGAAACGGTGGAAATACTGGGAGAGCAACTGCAGGGGAAAGGATTCTACACACACAGCCTTGGATAGCTGGGAAGGAATGAGGTATTCTGCACATACAGCATGTCTGACCACACAAATATTAGTAATTTCAACGTCTGAAGTCTCCAATTCTCACTACTTTTCCCTTAATCGATGCAGGAATGAGAGATGCTTGTGAAGGTCCACAACAGATCTCTCCCCCTAACTCCTTCACTCTGTGAAGCTGACGACAACAGCAGGAAAGCAGTCTCGCCTTGATTAATAATTGCCGTATCTTGGCTTATTCTTATTGGTCCTCCAAAGGATGTAAACGCCCCAAACATCCCGTGCTTTTAATTATCTTTATCATAATTCATACTTCACAGGTCAGGCTACTGCCACTATTCCCACAAAATAAGCGTTCCCATACAGCAGATAGCTGGGATAACATGGGATGGACAATATGCACCGGAGTACTCCGGATTGTATGGATTTCGACTTCCTTGCCTATTCCAGTGTTACATCCCAAAATATGTGGATGTAGTATCTTCTAAACCACTACACAAACATGGCTGGTAAGTACTTCTAAAAACAGTGGTCATTTTGCAAAAGTGGCTATAATCTGAGAACTTAAAAACCATGGGGCACAAATGTCACAACACTTCGGTATAGAGAGTAATTCATGTGTTCTGCACAGGGTTAAATTCTGGACCAGGGATACCCACATCAGCCAGTAAAGCACTGGCAAACATTCTTGATCCTCCTGTACCAGCAGCTAATCAGAAAGGTGAGATACTGATGCTGTCGTGTATTTACACCAGTTCCAGCATTCCCTCCTAACTCCTTCTACACATGCCCTGCTCAACATCCTCAACTAAAATGTTCAGGTGAGAGGAGCTCAGTCAGGAGACTCAGCAAGGTATCTTGTGAGAGCCTCCTTTATGTCACCATACAGCACTTGCATTGAACTCTGTGTTGTCATGGAAATCCTCTCTTTCCCTAAGATGTTTAAAGTAAACAGCCATCCCTCTGCCTTTCCTCAGTTTTCATGAATGACAGCTTAACTATCACAGCCACTATTTATCCACAGGTGGCTTTGGCAGTTCAAGGGATATTTTTCATATTTTTTTCACTTATGTGTGGAAGAGAGGTCAAGACATTCCTCTCTAATCGCTGGCCTTCCTTTCCCTCCATTTCTTTTTTATGTCAGCAGCTAAAAAAAAAAAAAATTAAAAATTGCAGTGCTATCGATTCATTGATGCCCACAGGCGAAAAGGGACCAGTTTGAAATCTCCCACCTTTTAAAACCATGTCAAAGTTTGCATTTCAAACTCTCACAGGTGGTACTTTATACTCTTCCGCTTCTGGTGAAGGGGAGGAGGGGGAAAAGCACCCCTGTGTAAATGAGATATACCTGCCTCTTCCTTCATCAAGGTTGGTATTAGTGGCATTGCTCTATATTGCAGACAACACAAAAAAACCCAAAATCACTTTAGAAAAAGTGGGAGCAACCATCCTTAATAGAAATATGATGCTCTCTTAGGGATGTCCACAGACAGAAATGCAGATGACGCTGCAAGTCATCTCTTCTTTGGCCACACCTCCTTTGCTATTGTCCGAGACAAAATACCATGACATGCTGCCTGGAATAGATGAGTTACTTCATTTTTAGGGTAAATCATATTTTTTCTTTGGTCTTAATGTTTTGAAAAAGAGCTCTGCCCACAAGGATTTTCTATTGACACAAATCTGCCTTGTGCTCTCCCCTTATTTTAAAACGGAAATAGCCTACACAGAAACTCCTGTCACCATGCTGGCTGCTGTCCCTCTTCTGCAGTAGCAAAGCAAATCCAGACAAGTAAACTAGTCAGCACAGCACGCTCAGATAAAACCCTTCCTACCTTCCTGTGCTGTCTGTGAATTGCCACGGCGCTGAAAAACAAGCTCGTCCCTAAAGCACCACAAAACACTTCCAGCGAGCCTCCCCAGGGAGGATGCTTCTGCAGGGAGAGAGGCTTTGCCACAGAGCACGCAGCCACGTGCGAAGCAAAACAAACCCGTAGGGCTCAGCGGGGAAAGGCGGAGAGCTGGCGGGAACACTTCTGTGCTGCTGAAGCACGCGCGGCAGAGCTGCCTTCCTCACGTCACAGGTCCCTTCCCTGCGTTTCTGGGTCACCTTAAGAAACGAGAGAGACAGAAAAACTCCAGGCAGAGATCGAGTCTCGGCAGCACTGGCTGTAGGAAAATGCTGGTGCCTCCCTGTCAGTTACCTTCATCAGTCCTGGCACAGGCTGTGCCACCTAAATACACCCTCCACACTCCCCTTGCCTCATGCCAGAAGGTCTGGAAGTAACTCACTCATTGGTCTCTCCATACACTACCCCAAAAAAATAGCTTTAAGGTTGCAGTGTACTGTGAAGAGACCTTCCCAAGAGGCAGGCATCACCCCAGGCGCAAAGCACCACACAGCCATCAGGCTCACTGTTTTGTTTCACTGCTTGCAGGGGACTAAACCACAGAATTCACATCCTGGGCTCGTGGAAGTTTTGCTACCCTAAGCTCAGCAACAATGTGCATCTCTTTAATTGCTTTGTTGGTCAGGTCCTTCACTGTTATCTGAACTTGAGCTATCAGTCTTTTCTGCCCCATACCACTGTGCCCATGCAGTCAATTTCCCAAAACAGTCCAGGCAAACTTGGGGAGAGAAAGGTGGCTGCTGTCTTAATGCACCTGCAGCTTCACCTGCTTTTCAAACTTCAGGAATACAACAACGTCAAAACCAAATTTGTTCTTCTTACTCCATTTTACAGTCAACTCCGCTCACAAAAATGTACCACTTCAACTTCCAGCAATCTCCTCCATTCGTTTTGGCTCAGGGAGTTGCTCCTTCAGGTTGCAACATATGGCAGTGGGCTCGATAATGGCACAGAAATTCCTATTGTTTAAATATTTGCTGTGCTGAAAAAAGAAAATAGCTGACATGAGAGTGATACAAGTTCTCTAATGACACAGAAGAGGTGTCATACTCGCCAGCTCCCCAGTGCCCTCCTCTAATCTTTGGCAGATGCTGACAACAATGCCTGCAGGATGCTTGATGTGTGAATCCCAAATCATTGAGCATGAGTGAGGAAGGGCCTCAGATCTGATCTAACATATGGGCTGTGCAGCTTTTTGATATGCAAGGCTCCCAGTAAGATCAGTGGACCACACATGAAAATTTTCTGATGAGACTGAAGCCTTTGGAAACCCTGGGCCTGCTACCTGGTGATGGTTTCTTTTCTTCAGCTGCCCTTCTAGAAGCACAAATCAAGGACTTCCTGTAGTGCTCTAGCTGGGTCACAGACTTGGACAGGAAGGTAAAAGTGTGATGAACCACTTTGCTGCCAAGTCCCATAGCTACCATTTCTGTGGCTAATTTTTGCCTATGCTAGGGTCAGGATAACAATGCTTCCTCTGTCTACAGGGAGTGTCAGGAAAGTACTTCCAGATCAGTGGATGGCAAGTGCCACGGAAATGCACTTTATTAGGCTGTTAAACAGAGTAGGCGGTTGGTAACCATGTAACTTGACACAGGTATTGATCAATAAAATAAGTTTGTATGCTTCCTGGGTTAGAATAGTATATATTATTTCAGTTGAAAAGGACTTAGAACAATCATCTAGTCCAACTACCCAACCAGTTCAGGGCTGACCAAAAGTTAACGCATGCTATTAAGGGCACTGTCCCAACGCCTCCTAAACACTGTCAGGCTTGGGGCATTGACTACCTCTCTAGGTAGCACCTTCCAGTGTTTGACCACCCTCTCAGTGGAAGCACTTCTCACCTCAGAAATGCTTCTTAAACAAAATAATCTGGAGCAATATCAGGCTCAGAGCGGCTTATTACCACCGTAAATTTTGTTTCCATTCAAGGTTTAATACAGCCTAAGCAAGGTAACAAAACTGAAAATGGAATTGTCAGGAATGGAATGGCATCCTCCTTTGTTTATGAATTGCAATGCCAAACAAAAATTTTTTAAAAAAAGACAAGAAAAATAAGTGCGTTGGAAAACAACTGTTGAGTACATTATACATCAAAACCAATTTTACTTCTGGGTTCTCAGAATGGAGTGTTTCAATTTTCACACTCTAAAACAAACCATATGAGAGCTTTAGATGCTCCAGATGGGATGCCTTTTGTTAAAGCTTTTGAAATCAGCACTGTAGTTGTGTTTCATGGATGAGTTTTGGTCAGTGTGTTATTGCAATCAGTAATGCTAAAACAGACTGTCAAACTCTCTAGTGGAGAGAAGACAGAAGAGAGAACTAAGGGGAAAGAACACACACAAACACCCTTTTAAAACCCATAATACATCATGTTGGTTGTTTGGTTCTTTTGAGGGCGTGAATTGAGAAATAAAGAAAAGGCAGACACACAGGAATGGCTGGGCCAGTAAATCGCAGCTCATCATTCCACACACTCCTGCATTTATGGATGAGAACTTGTGGGAAACAAATGAACTGTATTTCCTATATGTTATAAACTGCGGTCTGAACTCATCCAGAGTATTTTGTAAAACAAATTGAATAGATTCCCCTTAATTTCTAAACACGGTGGTCCAAGTTATGCTCTTAATGAAAATGTGATAGCATAATTAACTCTCATCAATGTGGTTTTACAGCAAAAAGATCTGGTCAAGAGAACTCGTTGCTGATGGAACCATGCGCTTGATGGGTCAAAACCATCTACAGTCCCAGGACAGACCTCAGTATGGCACCCAGATGTGCACACCTAGCAACCCTGACTTTTTAAAAGCACTTAGGCAAAATCAATGCAGCCAATGCTAAATTGATTAAAAAAGCAGCTGACAGCGAGTTCAAACACATGAATGAAACCCCACTAATCATAAATGGGATTCATCACCCGACATTAGCTTTGTTAATGGGGCCCTATGGGGATCTGGTTTCTGACACACAACTGCTCTGTATCGTCATCAACGATCTGAAAGAAAACACCAATCAATTTTTGGTAACGGTTGGAGAAGGGTGAAAATTGGAGGGAGAGGGGATAAACACAACTGTGGAGGTGTCAATTATTTAAGTTGTCTTGAGTCGCCTGATAAGGATGGCTCTTCTGGATTACATTAACCCCACGCAGCCAGCTGAAACGTATCTCAGGCATAGACTAAGGGAAAAAAAGGACAGGGATCTACAGCAGACGTGAAGCTGTCATGGAAGCACGGCCGCTCATCCATCAGGGGAAAATACTGACAGATTGGAGCAGAATTGGATTAAAGAAAATGCTACAAAACTTATCTGAGATTGAGGAAATGAAACAATGCAGAAAGACCTTCTTATTTACCCACGAGAGCTCAGAGGTGACTCACCAGCAACATTCATGTAGTTACAGAGGAAAGAGGTTCCCAGTGATAAAGCACACTTTAACCTAGTGGGAAAAGACACAGAAGTATCTAACAGCAAATCTATATTCAGACTAAAGAGCAGAATTCAACACTAAAAAGATGTATTTAACATATCAAGACCTTTTCTCAGGTAAAAGACTTTCTCACTCACTCTGCTCTTTTGAACCAAAGCCAGAGGCTACACCAATGCATGGGCACAAATCTGTTAGATGTGAAAGCAGCTAACTTTAAAATTAAAAAAAACCAAACCCAAACCCAACCTCCTCCATTGTATAGGCATGCGAAACTTCCTCAGGGCTTCGCTGATGAGGCAATGCTGACTGAACCACCACGCTGAAAGATCAATTTCCTAAGCAAAAGCAAGGACCATATAATAAGGCCTTGAAGGGGTATAGCAGAGATAAACAAGGCAAGGGGGAGGACTCACCAGCTGCTCCCTCAGCACCCCACCGCCTCAAGCCCTCTGCTGCTGCTGAGAGATCTCATCAGGCACAATGCAGGCTTTTCTTTTGCCTTTTTTTTTNATGATTTGGGTGGAGAGCTGGGTACTATAGTCATACATACCTATACCTTGAGTGCTGTGTCCAGTTCTGGGCCCCTCACCATAAGAAGGGCATTGAGGTCCTCAAACGAGTCCAGAGAAGGTCAACCAGGCTGGTGAAGGGGCTGGAGGGCAGGTCTTATGTGGAGCAGCTGAGGGAGCTGGGAATGTCTAGCCTGGAGAAGAGGAGGCTGAGGGGAGACCTTATCACTGCCTACAACTACCTGAAGGGAGGTTGTAGAGACGTGGGTGATGGCCTCTTCAGCCAGGTGACAGGAGACAGGACAAGGGGAAATGGCACAAAGCTGTGCCAGGGCAGGCTCAGATTAGACATTAGAAAAAAAAATTTTACTGAAAGAGTTGTCAGGGCCTGGAACAGGCTGCCCAGGGAGGGGGTTGTGTCACCTTCCCTAGATATGTTTAAAAAAAGGGTAGATGTGGTCCTTAGGGATATGGTTTAGCTTAGGATGGGTCTTTTCCAACCTTGTGATTCTGTGATTGCGTAACCCCATGTCCATCTAAGGATATGGGACAGGCAGGATTCATGGAGAGGCGTTATGCTTTTCGCTAGTGCTCTGGGAACAAAGCACTTCTGGGCACACAAGCCGTGGAGCGGAGCAGGGCTGTAACCAGAAGAATGATGATGAAAAAGGAGGTGGGCACGGCAGGGTGGGGGAAGGGAAACAGTGACGGATGCTGGGGAATGGTTCTTAATGGCTTTGGGGTGGCATTCCCATGCCCTACACCTGCCCCTGGCTCCCCCTGCCCCATGTTTGCCCTGAGGCCGACACGGTGGCTGCAGAGCTCTCTGCAACACTAGCACTGTGCAGCTGATTTAATAAGTAACTTCATTTAATTCATTAACTCTCCAAGATTAGCAGAAGACGTGCACGGCAGCCAAGACCAACAGAGCCAAATAAATTCGGGGTTTTCAGGCCAAGTCACAGAGTTATGACAAGCCAAATTTTTCAGACCTTTGCAAAATCCTTTGTGGGATTTGCTTCAAACCAGGCTGCTCTTAGAGCAAGCACCAACACAAAACTTCAGGCAGACTTTTTACTTTAGAGACACTATTTTTGAGTACATAAAAAAGTGGATTCACAACAAAAGGTCAGCTTCAAACTCACCTAAGAAATGGAGCAGCATGCAGTTGAAACAGATGATGGCAAAGAGACCTCCAAACTGTCAGGGTGGATGTGGGTGGAAAGGAGAGTCTCCAGAAACACAGCTCAGGGAGACCAAAGTGATTTCTGCTGCCTCTGATACTGACTGCCCGAGTCTGATGAACCAGCCTCACCTGTACATATCTGAAAATGCCACGCCAATGAGCACTTCCAAGCCAACAGCCTCTCTACATCCATTAACATTATGGTCACCTCAAGAGTGTTCAGTTATATTCTGAGTCCGATCGTGTGCAGTCTTGTGTTAATGACTTCATGCTCGCTTAGGCTGATGGCCAAGCATCAGGCAGCTTGGGAGCCTTGCACCTTTCCACACATGCATTTTGGATTAATGCACCACCACCTGAGGAAACTAGTTAAAGATCTGTTTCTGTGACACTAGTCTGCCTTTAACATATGCGTGTGCACAAACCTGTGAGGAGGTATCACGCGCACAGGATGTAGGAGGACTTGCAAAGAGACACTGTCCATTTGGAACAGTGAGAGGTGGCCAGCAGGTGTCTTCCCCTTGGGGTCCCCTTTCCCCTCCAGCCCCCTCACCAAGTCACTCCACAAGCTCATCCAAACTCTCTGCCCCACCAGCCACCAGGTAAATGTACCCCTGGTTCAATGGGTAGTGGGATCTCAGAGAGCCCTCTGACACCCGCCTCGTGCCCCAAGAGCTCATTCACCGGCACCCAGTTGAAATCAACGGGTGGTTTGGGAGGAACCCCATATCTCAGAGCACTGGGTCCAGGCACACACTTTAGGCACAACATCTATGCACACAGCATCCCTGATAACGAAACAAAGCCCCCACGCCCTTGACAGGAATAAGAATAATAAGCAAATCCCAAGAACTTGGTATTATAATAATTCCCAAGGACTCAGAATTATAAATTACAAGCCTGTCCTTTCCAAGAGATACCATTTACATATTATTTACCTAGAAAAAAGCCACTGCTGTTACATGCCCAAGATAGGCTAACATGGGCTTTGTGTGAAATTGCTAGGAATGCATTCCTATACCTGAGCTTACACACAAAGATGCCAACACTTTCTTCACATAGAAAGGCAGACAGCTATGGAGGCTGACAGCAAGCTCATCTTTTAAATACTCAGAAAGTCTCCAGGGAACTATAATATTCAAGACGTACTGTGCATTATTTCACAAAAATGTAAGAAGAAGTAGAATTTCTTATAAAAGGTGACACATAGTAAAGCATAATTCACAGAGCATAAGAACATAAAAGCATGATTAATAACCTAGTATTAAGTGTATATAGGTTGTTATTATTAGGGTAAATCGCAGATTTTATTTCAATTATGAATTCAGAGAATTCTAAAAATAATTTGAAAAGGGACAGGATTTTATTCAGAGAAGTTTCTCCCAAGTGGAGTTTCTTGGAAAAATCCTTGAGAATAAAAGTTTATCTATACTTTCTATTGATCAAAAAAAAAAAAACAAATTCAGAAGAAAGGCTCTGGTAGGTGATTTCTGGCCATGCTTGGCACCAGCCTTCTGCAGGCAGCTGCAACCTCCATGGCAGAGCTGTGCGGCTGTGCCTCGGCTGCCCCAGAAACGTCTTAATGACAAACCCATCTCCCCCTATAGCTTGATGGGCTGGAGCTGCATGAAGCCAGTGTAAACCAGTGCTGCTGATGAAGAGGATGCTCTGGCCCTCGTCGCCACCTGCGGCTGTTCTTTCCTGTCTACTCATGCCAGTTTGGGTGGGAAATTTATATTCTACATCACTGCCTCAAAACCAGCAAAAGCAAACTTCAGGGAGGTGGCAGGGGGTAGGAGAAGGAAGGCTGGGGGGAGAGTGGGACCAGACCAGCTGTCCCTGTGGGTCTAACGCCCGCTGGTGCAGAGGGCACAGCAGCACGCTGCCACACACAGGGGAGAGGTGGCTGCATGTGTCAATGCTCACAGGGACCCCAGACGTTCAACTCTGGTTCTTCATTCCAAATGTTCAGCCCACAAATGCCCCACATCTCTGGGGGGATGCCGAATTCATTGCAAGATGACCCATCTACTAATGAGGACCACTGAAACCTGAACATTACCACTGGATGAAGTCCCCCCAGCACGCTGCACATCAAGCTTTTTCCTCCTCTCCTCTTTGCTTTTCAGTCACTTTGCACCACGCATCTTTTCCAACCATCTCCCTTGTATGACAACACAATGTTTTGGTTTGTCAGCTTTTAGGTGTCAAAGTATATTGACACTTTGGCAAACAAGACACTCCTGCAAGCTGACAAGCATGACTTCTCTGCAGAAAATTCATCTCTGAACCCTCTGCCACCTATGCGTGACATATGAAATCTGAAAGCAAACTTTACAGCAAGCCTTGAAAACAGAACCGTTCCATTTATGCTACGTCTTAAAATAACTGGAGACCATCCACCAGCTTTTAGGAATACATATGCTAAAACCCACATCTATCCCTTTCTTTCTTTGATTGCTCAGAACTATTACTCCTTACTTCTTGAAACCTCTATATAAAAGCTCTCTAATGTTTGTAACCCATAATGTTTTTATTATCACTGAAGAAAAGGTGGTGATAAAGCACCGATATCTTTTGGATAACAATGAAAGAGAGGTGGATCTCCATAACCAATTTCCATATAGCAGAGGGTACAGCTGCCCCTGACCCCGTGTTTACCAGTGAGATACACAAGCTGCTGTTAGGAGTGCAGCGATGAGGATTACAGCATGGGAGTGGAGGCTCATTATAAATATACTAATTACTACCATGAAGGTGGCAAATGCAGCACTTTAGACAATGTGAGTTCTAGGGCACAGAAGTCAGAGGGACGCTACTTTGGAGTCTCTAATTAATAACATTGGTTATGATGGCCAAACCAGTGAAGTAGAAAAAAGATTACATTTTTTCATTGGATCGCTGAATGCTTGCCAGGAAGATCGCACTAAAATCCAGGCAGTTAAGTTTCTAATTCACAGCCACGAAATTTGACTCTTGTTCATAAACCAATATAAAAAATAGCAGCGTTGTATCAAATAGCCTGTTTCATATTCAAAAAGCCCTTTCACTAGCAGAAGTGTTTTCCCAAAAGCCACCAACTCCTTTTTCCACTTCTCCACAGTAATTTAGGGTCACTCTAAAGAGAGAAAGTTGTGATGCAAACCCAGAAAAGTCTGATTCTTAAGAACTGGCTACAAACCAGTGAGTATCTACATTAATCCAGAAACATTTTCTAATGTCTCTAGCATGCAAAGAAGCCTTCTGTAAATTTGTTTTTCCTCTGGGAGACTGCAGAAAGGAAGAAACTAAAGAGCTGGACTCCGGAGCGTCAAAATTTTGTCTGAGGTACTAAACAGTCTCTCAGTTTGGAGATCCTAAAACTGCACAAAAATCAGTTTTCACTAATATTTCTAAGCTGCTGTGTTTGCATAAGATAATTGAAAAAAGCTTCACAGCAACATCAAAACAGAAGATTATGTCTTCAGTTTGCTATTGGATCTAGAAAGAAAGCAAATCACTCTTCTTTAGCCTCCCTTCAGTCCGGTCCACAACAAAATGCAGATGATGAATGATAAGACTGGATGTAGAGGTCCAAAACTGCTCTGGACCCAAGGTGACATGCAGAGAATCGAGAGTATCTTCTGCCTCCAGCTGCATTTCCCTGTTCCACCTTTATGATGGCAACTGTGGAGGATTTGGCCTATATTTTCTAAGTGAAATTTGAGCTGTTATTAAAATGTGCGTATTTTTAGATTTCATTCAATCTCTTTGAGCAGGCCAATAGTTTCAAGATAAAAATGCTGAAGAGGAGCAACTCCCCCCACCCCACCGCCCATATAAACGAAAGGCCCTTGGGGAACGACAGAACATTAACCTGCCCAATAACTGTATTAACCTTTCCCCAAGGACTTTTTCTCTCAACCTGTGAAAACCTGCCAACGTGTCAGAATCTCAGGATGCACCTTCTGCTGTATCCATCAGGATGTACTTTCCACCGCATCACCTCACGCCCTTCTGTAGTAAAAGGGCACTAACTGCAGTGAAACAACCATTCAAGGCAGAGACAGTGATACTGACGATTCAATCAGGGAATTTTTTCATAGGGTGCCCCAGTAAAAAGAACTTGCAAACACCACTATCCGGAGTCTTTTCCAAATCAGGAATACCAATATTAATTATCTTCCGTGAACTACCTTTGTGGCTGCCTCTGTAAACTGACATTCAGGAACCTTGAGGATTAATTACAAGTAATGAAGCTCACTTCTGCATCGCACAGTTAAACACAAGTCCCTGCAAATGAGTTTGACCTTTCCTGCGCTGCGTGCTCTGGAATTTCTTACCCAGGAGGGGATTGCCTGCAGCCAGCATCTTCGCATGAGAACCAGTATCATGTGTGAGACACGCTAAGAATCTGGCTCAATCAATCAGGATAAATCTGGCTCGATAAATCTCAATAAAAGAATCTGGTTTCAGAAAACGAAATAGCTATTTGACAGGGAACCGTGTCTCAATAGATGACACCCTGTGAGCCACTGACAATTAAACTGGCTTCCTGCAGACAACACTTGATGACACTCGTGCAGTCTTGGGAATACACATGTATCTGCACAAATACGCAGGTCACTACAGAGGGGCCTGGGCCACAAAGCTTGAAACTGCGCCAGTATCGGTGTGTTACAAGGTTATGATTACTGCAAGAATGTGCTAAAGAGTGGATACGTTATTGACAAACTGTTTGGTCCTGGTAGCTCACAGAGAAAAAGTCTCGTGCTCCCAAGTGACACCATTCAGTAGGCCATAGTATGGAATTTTACCATATGTTTTCATGTTGAGATTTTTTTTGGGGAAAAGCAGTAAGACAGTAGGATTATATATCAATGTTTTGCAAAATGAACACAGAAATTTGTATTTAATGTAATTGTTAGCTCCTTTGGACAGGCAGGACTTCTGTTAAATGTTCACATCAAAGCACACCTTCTGGACTTTTGCCTGAATCTCAGAGACCAGGGCCAGGAGCCCAGGAGTTATGGACACACAAAAGAAGGACATCACTGGCTTCAAACATGTTATTTTGTGTCATTGTTTAAAAAATAAAAGAAAAATAGCAGCTGTATGAGAAGAAACTAGAAAAAACTCTTTCTTCCAAGTTTCTCCACACACGTGTGAGCTCAGTAAGTCGTGTTTGAAAAGTCACATTTGACATCGGAATTTACTGACCCTGATGGACTCGATCCTCACAAGCAGAGAGCCGCGTCCTTGCCCTGGAGAAAGCAGACTACCTCCTCCTCCTTTAATGTGCTCACTTCTAAGGCTGGGAACTGTCTGGCTGCTGATGAGTGTTTGCAGGTCAGTTTGCATTTTCCTAGACTTCAGTTGCTGCCTTCAGCCATCACTCCCAGTAGAGAAGAAACAGTTTTGAAATGCCAGAAAATTGACTATCTCCACTCTTGCAGAGGAAAGCCACTAAATCTAACATCACTTCTCATCACCTACCCTTTATAGGTCAGACGTGTCCAACTGCAAGTTAAGATTAAAAATGGCTCACTACTAATCTTAGCACAAACATTAGTGCCGCTCTAATACACTGCGCTGTGCAGCAGGGCGGGAGATGAAATAATCAGGTATCTGGCTGGCCTTTGACCTTGGCTTTGAAGTACCTGGCACTGGGAGCAACATTAGAAACGTGTTTAATGATCTCTGCTCGACTGGGTCAAGTTTTGTAATAATTATAACAATAAATACAAGTAGTCTCACTTCAAGATCCTTCAGAAGATGCTGACAGCAAACTCGGTCAAAGAAACACCATGTGGATGGTACCTCTGAAAAGCACAGTGCTTCTCGCTTGGTCTTGCAGCTATTAGAATGACTTGGGATGCAATGCTTGTGGCAGCTTTAACAATTTTTAATGAATAATTACATCAGCCAATTTTCCATATGACCTTAACTTCATCAATATGATTACCTTTGGAGATACTTCTGTACTAGATCCCACTGGAGCATTTCAAGCAAGGCCAAGGATAATATGCTTGGATCTATAAATTCAACATACAACTGTTTCCGGTGGTTTCCCTAAGGATCTGTTCCCTGGGTGCATTTATTATTTTTTTAAAACAAAAACATTATCATGAATAAAGCAACAAGATGAAATTGGCTTTTTCCTTCTGTGCATTTAAATGAATCTAGATGTCTGCAAATTATTAAGATTTCTTGGAAAATCAGTGACCATAACAAGAACCTTCTGTGCCCCTTGATGAACAAAAAAAGGAACAAAATAACTGAGATGCAAACCAAACTTACAAAGCAGAAATACCAGTTGACTTAATTTGGGAAAAAAAAAAAGTCTGAGGTGTAAGAAAAGCCTGAAGACAATGATTTACATCATATGGAACCCATTCTCTTTTAATTACCTTCATCATTATGGAGACAATGGTCTTTTTGTTTCATTCTTTCAACTTCTTGGAGTGAGCACTGTTGCTGCATGAACCACAGTACTGCAGATAACAGCGGAGGGATAATAACTAGCCTCATAAAGAATTAGCTCATCTCACAATTTCTCCGCTCAAAGCACAGAATCCTAACCATCCTGCTAAGCCACCCACTGATAATAAACATGAAAAGCTGTGTTAGTGGTACAAGAAAAACAATGTCTGACTTGCTACCGCCACCCCAAACAACCATGGGGGAGCTGCCGGCCGGCTGCCCCTCGCTTCTGCTGCTGCAGCGAGAGGAAATGCTGCTGGGAGTCAGCTGTAGGTCGCTGCTGCTGCTGTGGCTGCCGCTTCTTCTTAAAATACACAGCTAGTTTAAGGACAGATGTGATTAGAAGAACCTGCACAGATGGTTTTTGTCAAAGACTCTTCGATAAGTTACATTTATATTCACTTAAGCTTGGAGTAGAACAGCAACACTGTCACTAAAATTAATGAATTCATGCTTTGGGGTGCAGTAATAGTTATTTTGTTGTAGACTTACTTACCTTCTTCTGTATGGTCTAGCAGACCACAGAAGGTAGATTTTCATCATTCAGAGTATTTTCTGTCATGTAAAATTATTCACCAAATAGGAAAGTTTACCACTGTGAAGGAGCTATGGTTAAAATGAAACAAACACAAGTTTCCTGGGAGCAGGCCTGGCCAAGGTTTGGAGGGCAAGCAGAGATACAATCCTAATAAGGCCAGGCTTCATTCAAAGCAATGGGTCTAATCTTCACAAGAGCAAAACAGGCTGATCCCATGCTTGATGCCAATGCAGGCCTGGTCATAGAAATAATTTAGTTACTCAGCTTCAGGTAACCAAGAGCTCAGTTTGGCACGAAAAAGTTACTAGCTCCTGCCTGAAGGCATTCAGCTAAAACCAAAAGGTTGATTTTCTAGAGAGAAGCAGCACTGAAGGCATCAGGCTCAGCCACGTGCCACTTGTTTCCCACTTTCCCAGACAACGATGGCAGTGAAGTCTTCAGAGACACTTCCTGGCCCCCAGCACTGGATGGCTGAGATCACCACCTTGCACCTGGCAACACCCCCTCCAAGCTGGGGGGGATCTCAGCCTGGAAAGCCTCAAGGGTCTCCTCCAGTCCTCTGTTAAACCACACTGACAGTTTACCGAGAGGCCAAGGAAATGTTAATCACTGCACATAATGCCTGCCACAACACTGTACACTCACAGTACCCTGTGCCCTGCAGCTGCCTCATCCCCTTCAGACCTACGTTTGGACTATATCCATCGCTGAGCATGTCACCTTTATAGAGATAGGTTATTTAGGGATTTTTCCTTGAGTATTTCTTGAATATTTTATATTCCTTGAGCACCATTCACAGTAATTGAATAATCCGATAATTCTCAGCAGCCACATACAGCTTAGTCCCTTTCTAATTTGAGCATGATGATGCCTCATAAATGAACTGGGGCAAGCCAAAAAGTAAAGGCGTTTCAGGCGGTAATGAAATCTAAAATGCTTGCCTGCATCAATTTATTAATGTCACCGCAGAGCGAAGCAGCGATACAGCATCAAAATGAAGCACGCTGCATCTGCGGCTCGCCTATCGCTTACACGCACACGCACATGGCGTTAATTAAAGACTGCAAGGCTGTATGTAGCACAGGTTTCTCTTTATCGAGCCTTTCTGCATTATTTCATGTATAACCCAGACTAAGATGCTGTGATAAAAGCTCAGCAGAAAAATGTCCGAGCAGCCTGCCAAGAACCACACAGACTTGGCCCGTGGACAATACACAAATCCACAACCGTGGAAAGGAAAACAAAAACGAGGACAGAAAACCAACTTCTCTTTCAATTTGGGATATGGAAAATAGCAGCATGTTTTTCAGCAGCTGATTGCTTACATGAAATATTTAAAACTTGCTCGCTGCAACTCAGCCAGTTGTTCAGAACCAGAACCACGCTGGAGGTGGCGGGGCTCCTGACTGCCAGCACTGCTTGAGCAAAGTAAGGGATTACGAGAACCTCAGAAGTCACCCCAGTGTAATTGTTAACTTTTGGGGAGCGAACCCTCTCCTAGGGGAAAGCCTCAGAGAGATTATCACAGACTCGTGCTACACCTGTTTGAGCTCCTATTACAAAAAAGTAGGAAATTGCTTTGACACTTGGCCAGATCTTTGAGAGAAATGCCTATTGAGCAGCTCTCTGCACAGCAAACTACAGCATATCCATACCTGAGGGTTAGCTATTTGATAACAATTTATTTTCTGATATCATAACTGAGCAGACAGTTTTGTCCTGAGTCTAACACTACATCCCTACTTGAGTTTGAATTATTCCAGTTAGAATTTTTATGCCACTTTACAGCACTCCAGTGTTACAGTACAGTCTTTTCCAGGAATTCATATACATGTGCTTAAAGCTAGTTTTATACAAGAGCATTCCATGTTAATCAGCAGACAGTACTGTGCATGCATGAGCAACAGAACGTCTCAATTTTGACATTACTATGAATTGAGAAATGCTATTTCAACTGGGAAAGAAAAGTTGGAAGACAGGCAGAAAGAATGAGATCATGAGCCCTTCCCTTAAAAATGCTGAACTGTGAGAGTGGAATTAGGCTGATGTATTTAGATACTAGATTTCTGTGTGTCCAGGTAGAGAAATTACCCAGATGAAAGCTGGAATGCACTGAGGAAAAAAAATAAAAAATAAAAACCAGCTAAACAGAGCTTTACTGGCTTCTTTTCTGTCTCATCATCCTTTCCCCCGCTCCCCCCCAAATATGGGAAAAAAAAATATTTGCATTCTGTGCTGAAGTGCTTCATAGGAACAAAAACCTGATTCCATTTCCTTTCCTTTATTTTTTTTGTGTTGTTTTTTCTTTTCCCTTTTATATTATTTAGTCTACACCAATATAAACAATTTTGAAAACACTGAACCAATTTCTCGGTAGCTCTGTTTTACCCTGAGCTGCAGCTTTTAGTAAATAATGGACCAAATCTATTTACTCAGTTTTATGTCTAAACTGTTAGTCATTGCAAACTAGACACATTTGAAAAATCCCCCACAGCAGAAAGGCTAGCTGGCCTCTTTCCCGGGGCTCACCTCTCCTGTTTCCTAAAATGCCCTTTTTTGCCAATCCTGTTCTCCCTAGTAGGTGGTTCCTGTGGCCGCAGGAACTCTTCAATTCCATCTATCCACAGATGTAATTCAACTTCTTCTATATTCCAACTGAAGGTACAAATTCCATCTCATAACATGACTGAAAAATAATTATACCATACCTTACTGCATACAGGGCTAGTGCACTTTGTATCACAAGGACCAAAAAGGTGGTTTATACTATCATAGTGGTTCGCTAAAATACACCAACTAAACCGATAATGAATAGCAAAAAAAGTTGACAAGTTGAAATCAAATGATGGTAATTAAGTAATTATTGTTTTAACACCTGACACTGCCTACTGCAAACCAACAGCCAGAAACCTGATGCAAGAAACCACAAGAAAAATTTGACCTTTTGTCATTCACTATTAAAAAAAAACACCATGGAAAAGTGGTTCTGTCATATGAGGACAGCCAGGATGAATCACACAGCTATTCAAGTAATTAGTATGTGCTTTAGTAGTAGAACCTCTTTTATTCCCACAGTGGAATTACAAAGGTTGCAGGTCACCAGCTAAGTCTCCAAAACTCATGGAAAAGGGTCAGTTGGGACCAAGCAAGATACATAAACATAATGCTGTTAAACTTTGACAATCACGGGGAGCCCAAAAGGTATCATACCAGGGGAAATTCAGACTGGGCATTAAGGAAGCATTTCTTTACCAAGAGGGTGGTCAAATGCTGGAACTGGCTTCCTAGAGAGATCAATGCGCCAAGCCTGCCAGCATTTAAGAGGGGCTGGGACAATGCCCTTAATAACATGCATTAACTTTTGGTCAGCCCTGGTGTGGTCAGGCAGTTGGACTAGATGATCATTGTAGGTCCTTTCCAACTGAAGTATTTAATTTAATTTCCATTCCATTCTTCTATTTGCCCATGGTAAATATACTAACAAGCGTGTGCCCTGAAATTCAGTTATCTGGAGCCCAAAGTTCAGAAGGCCAGAGCAAAGCACAGGGTTTGTTCATAACTGTGTAACACAGCCGGTTATGCAAAGGAGCCATGCACCAAGCATTCTGAGTCTAACAAAAGGCCCCAACCAGAAGCTCAAAATCAGTGGTCTTATTTAATGACCAAAAATAGACACAAACTCTGTTAGTGCCCTTCTAGTTTAAAAGAGATACTGCCCAAAATACATGATCTACTCCTCCCTAATTCCCTAACAGAATTTACAGAGCAAACATAGGAAACACCTTACAGCCAGAACAGACTACCAGTTTCTTCACTGATGCTTGATGCAGTACATTTTATTCCCTGGACAGGAAAGCCCAAGTGTTGTGTCTCTCATGCCAGATGTCCCCTGCTGTGTGATAATACCAGGGCGGGCACCATGTAGGTGTATGCCCACCCTCCAGAGACCCGAGAGAAGACTTTTGTAACTTTTAAATACAAAATAACCAGGCTCTTCCAACTCTTGCTCTCTTTTCTCCTATTTTCCCTCGCTTTTTGTTTTCTCCTTTACATTAATTATCCCTGTGTTTTCCAGGCCCCATGCCGCTCTTCTCCATCCTGACCAAAGTCAGGGTGCTTCTCTTTGCACATTTGCACTATTACTGGTGTATCTGTGATTGCTTCATTTAGTGCTGGGATGCGCAGCCTAACTTCAGATCGTCTCTGTGTCTTATATCAAAATGTGCCCAGTATCAAACCATGCTGTAATCCCAGGCATCTCTCTTACAGCCTGCATGCTGCCATTTCCATTCACCATTTCTGGGGTTTCAGTAAATTTCCAACCCATCTAATAGTGGTCATGTCCATCCCATGCAGCTATCTTTTCATGTGTGATTTCAGGAAACTTTATGTGAATCACAGAATCATAGGGGTTGAAAGGGAAGGAACCTCAAGACGTCATCTAGTCCAACCCCCAAATGTCCAGCCACTTAACCAGCAGAAGATCTGTTATATGTAAAGGGCCATTCAGTCATAAAATGAAAGAGGACCTCCAGCAATATAAATATATATGGAAAACAACCACTCATCTTTACTGCAACAGCTGCTGAGGAAACACAGGATTTCCTTGACTTAAAATAACTCAAGTGTTTCCATCAGGTGGAAAACAGTTTCTGAAAAAGCTCTGTATTTTGCTTTGTTTCACTGCATTAACCCCAACGTGGTGAACAGAATCAGGAACAATTTTGTTGCTTTTTGGGGTTGGTGGGCTTGGTTGGTTTTTAATTTCTGTGCATTCTGTGAATAAAAAATAACAAAACAAGACCCATTCCTCCTGGCCACACAGCCATTTGATTCACCACAATTCTCTGTTCCCATCAAAACAGTACCAGGCCTACAGCATGCCTTAAGCAAACAGAGCTTCAGCAGCAGGCTGCTGTCACTGTCCCCTGAAAAAACCTGGGGAGCCGTGAGGCCAGGCACCCCAGGTCCTCACTGCTCACAGATTACCCTGGGCTTGCGCTGGCACCTCAGCGTTGGGTGAGACCAGAAATCACCACAATTCTGTGAATTCAATGCACAGAGGCACACACTGAATTCAGCATGCCAGGCGGTTTGCAGAGTGCGGCTGTTGGCCGCTAGTAAAGTATGGGTTTTCCTCGTCATTTCCAGACATAAAGACTACAAAAGGACCTCAGGGCAGCCCCCCTATTAAGATGAAATTAGAAGAACTAACACCTGAAATTGTCCCAGTAACATCCTATGGACGTACATGACATCCCAGTAAAAAGCGTGCTCCTTCGCTGGCCACCCTGTACGCCACACAGCAAATCACAAAGTTCTTCCAGGACCAAACTTGATTGTCATGTACAGCTGAGGTTCACCTTGCAAAGGCTTCTTCCAGATATGGTCTGAAGAAGTGAAGACTGATTTGCATTATTTCATCCTGCTGTATTTTATCCCCGAGCTGGTATGATTACCCACTGACTCTGAGACCAGGAGGTTGGAGGTTGGTCAGACCAGTACATACCCATTTCCACCCTCAGACCATCCTCGCTGCTCACTCAAGGCTTTTGTGAATGTTTCAGTGCCACTTCTGTCTGCAGAGAACAACCATGGTGTGGATTTTGCATATTATTTTCTTTCTGACTATCATTACAAAAGGGTTTTAAAAAGACCTGAACTGTTTGTGAGTCTGCAAGGGTACAGGGCTCTCCTCCTGGCCGTCTGCATGGTCACAGCTCAGCTTTTGTGTTACTGTTTGCTTGTGGTGTCAGCTCTCTTTCACAGAGAGATAATATAATAACACCAACAACACAGAGAGATGTGGTGAGAACATTTCAAACGGAGCAAACTATGCATTCCAGGTAAAGACACATTCAACACATACTAAGCTACCTACTGGCTTTTTATACCCATTGGCTTGCTGTGGCTGTCACATTTTTATAGTGTATGGGTCACAAACCCACACACACATAAAAATCATGAAAATGTTTCAGCAACTGTAATTTTTAGAGTATCAGTTATTATCTTGCTGTTAACTCTTAAATTGCTGCTTCAAACAGCTTATACATGGATAAACCAGCTTCCTCTGACTTGACCTAAAAATGCAATCTGAGGGTGATACAATTCAAATAATGGTGTGGTTCTATTAATTTCTACATGGCAACTCAAGAGTTTACTGAGCTGCCGGGTAACCGCAGGGCATGGTGGAACAAGGGAAATGCTGAGAAGGTGAAGGATGGGCAGGAGCTTGGGAAGCCTTCCATGTGAGAAAAACCAGAACAGATTCGGCATGGGCAGCATAAAGAGATGACAAAGTAGCTGTGTTGTAAGGAGAAGTTGATTGTCTAATGACTATTCACAGTTGCTTATCACACAAGGGTCCATTTGGTGAAAATCTATCAGGCAACGGGCCTGAAATAAATCAAAGGATTATCTTTTCACAGAAAACATAACTTCAATCCCAAATCTGAATGCTATAGGATGTAGTTGTGACCAAAATTGAATGTGGGTTCAAAAAAGACATGATAAGAAGTTTTTCAGAGACAAATCCATTACTGACCACCAAACTACGTATGACACCCAGCGTGGGAGACTCCCAAACTGCCAGCAGCTAGCATAATATACAACAGGGAAGGATAGCTTTAAAAAACTTCCCCCATTTTAGGCTTGTTCCCTGAGCAATTCACACCAGTCACCGTTAGAAACAAACTACTCAGTGAAATGTGGTTTCTGTAGGAAAACCCCTCCTGGTTTTACATTACACTCAAAAACTGAACTACTCTTAAGGCAGTCATGCCAGAAAGAAAAGCAACCACAGTGCCTGGTGTATGCATCTATAACACATTTGCATTTTAAAAGCGGAATGCTTGCCACATCTGAAATATTCTTTGTTTTCCTCAAGTAATTCAGTATTGCCTTTGAGAAAGGTGGCAGGCAAAGAGGTGGAAGAAGAAAAACCCAAACAAGGCTTAACATGTGGGTATTTTGGCAAGGTCTGGTTGGCAGAGCCTTCCTCCCTACCCCCTCTTGACGATGCAGAATCAGTCCTTTCCCATCCTGTTCAGGAGATCAGCCAGACTTTGTACTCCCCCCAGCTCCCAAATGGATGCATTGAACGTCTCATGGACTGCATGGAGGGGACAGACTTTAAGCACCTTGAGAGAGCCACCTCCACCCCACTCCTCCTCCAGAAACATGGACTCTGTCACCAGACTTCCCTTTGCCCCACAGTTGACATGCCAACTCAGGCACCCTCCAAGGAAGGATAACATTTCCTCAGAGGAAAACACGCCTTGGTTTTGCTTTCTTTTTTGCAAAATGCAATACACGGGGAAGAGCTACTCCTGCTTCTCACTGGCCAGGCAAGAGCTGTGCCCAGAGCATCCTGCTCGAGGGCAGGTCTGCGAGCACTACCGGAACCTTCAGTTATTATAAAGTGCTGGCCCTAAGTGGGGAAACACTGACTTTGTTCCTGATGGGGTGCACGTCGGTGTTGGTTCCAAATCCACAAGTTAATTAAAAACTGTATTTTCTATTGAAAAACAACACGGCCAGCGTAACAGAGCTATAATTATATCCAGGTTTCCACTGGCAACTTGTTAATTGAATCTTATTCTGTTTCTTAAAGGAGAGAAGGGCTGCTGTCACGCCCTCTCTCCTTCCCGCTGCTGCAATTTCTCCAGAAATATTCCCACCTAAATGTCAATGCATTTGTGTCCCCGCTCTAAAAGGGGCTCAGCGTAACGTTGCATGTCATGCACCGGCCTGAAAAGAAGCTGCTCTGCTGCACGGCAAATCACTACATGTGTAATTACCTACATCATTTTATATAGAGCATCAAAAATGAAAATATGATGTCTCTCCTCAGCCCTGCTCTGTCACCATGGCAACTGGACACTTTCTTCCCCTCCCTCCCCCCCCCCTTTTTCCCAAGGGACAAAGAAAACCGCTGGAGGCTTCACAAATCGGCATAGATTAAGCACAAATAGTTTGGCAAATGTGCTCCTTCACTGACATCTCGTACTTTGGTAATTGTGCGCATTGTACTCACTAGAAGTGAGCTGCTGTCAACACGAACTGTCTGCTTTCTGCCCAGCACCAGCCCTGCAAAACAACCCCAAACCTCTTCTCCTCCTCCTCCATCTCCCTCTGCATGTCCAGGCAAACTCCCTCAAGCCAAGCTGTTAATTTTTTGTTCCAACCGGCCATTATTTTCCTGATTACACGTGCATGGACAAATGGTGGTGAGCTCAGCTTGACTCCATCTGTACTGCCGAGTCCTGAATTACTCCGGTGAGCAACAGGTTGAAGCAGATACCTACATCCTGCAGGCAGCCCTTTCACGTGTGGCACGCTAAAGAGAGGCGAGCTCTGGGTTTTGTGAGCCAGATAAGTGGAAGCTTTCACGGCAGCCCTACGTGGCTTGCAAATGCTGCCTCAGCTGCAGGAGGTGCATGGACTGGAGCTGGCACAAGTTTTTCCCAAGGAGAGACACTGGGCACTGCCTTCCACCCACTTCCAGTTGCTTATGGCTTTAACAGACTTTAACTGATTGGGCTTCAATGCTTCGTTACAGGTGTTAGGTTTACACCAATGGACCAGTTTGGTTTTTGTTGGGATAGTTGCCAAAATTATCCCCCTACTCCTGAAAACAAGGCTGGGGAAAATAGAGTCTTTGTGGGTAAAAAATCTTCCTGATTTTTTCAAGTTCCCGAGTTGAAAAGAGGAGAAGATGGGCGCATATGTTTGAATGAGAAAGATGGACCTCTTTCTGCTCCTGTAGACCTTCCACCAAGTTTAAGTACTCAATCCATCCCTCCACCCTCTCCATCTGCATCTGCTGAAAAGCAATACCCATACTGGTGGAAGTTCCCACCTCCACCACAGCTGTAATACTGGGAGGGAAGCCCCAGCCACAGGGGTCTCGCCAAACCTCTGCACCCACCCCTTCCAACACGAGGAGCTCCATGGCCCCGTGCCCTGCAGACATCCGCAGAGATGCTGGCCACCAACACTGAAAACAAGAGCCTCATCCCACAGGCAGCATGTGGGCGACACAACCAGCCACCCATGAAAAAGCCCTCCTCCAAATGAATGAGGCTTTCTCACTGCTTCCAATGCAAATGAAGACAAAGTGCTGCAGAGGCGATGATGACCTCTGGTGCCAGCTGTCAGGAGGCCATGTGGAACATGACATCAAGGATAAAGACTTACTGGCACCCTGCACCAGTGATGTCCACTTGCCCCAGCAGTCACTAGACATTGTTCTTGCAGATGTACCAGGCACTCTCCCATTTTGGGTCATAATGAGCTGCAGATGCGACAGGCATTTCAGATTCTGAATCTGCAGCAATGAAACACTCAACATTGATGCTTCTGCATCATTTTTACTTGCTAATTTTTAATAATGACAATTTAACTTCTTTGTGAGCTTCATACACTGTAACAGTGAATTCAGAAATCATCTTAAAGGGCTCTGATTGCTTAACGAATCTTGCAAATAGCTTTCCAGCATTTTTTTATAAAGTGTGTATTCTGAAATTTCAGTGTCACTTTGATGGTTCTCTAGAGGGAAGTAATAAATAATTAGGAGGCACCATACTTTGGAGATACAGACCCAATGCTTCAATTAGAAGCATCCCCATCTCACTTTTAAAGAACTTCAAAATCAGCATGAAAAAAAAAAGCTGGTGTTATACAGAATATATTTACCCACATCAAAGAAAAAGTCACAGGCAAAAGCTTAATTAAGCTGAAATTTGGGTTGATCAACTCATTCATAGATTTCAGAGGGGAAAACCACCTTATATAACCCCAAGAAACTATTATAAATGTTGGAAAGCCTAGACTTCCCAAAACCAGACTAAAATCAAATCCTTTCAAAGTTGCAGGTACTATTCCATCATAAACCTTCCCACTTTTCCTGCAACCCTTCCACGTGGTGATGGAATTAGCTCCCATTTTTTTGGCTGCTTTTGACACAAAGCTAAAGCCCTTCACATAATCCTGTGGTAACAGCTTCTACCGTGGCTCATAGTAGAGTGAATGCTGTGTTAGAAACAACCTGGAGTTCCCAGCAGAGCTACAGCTCCTCCGTACCAAACTCCAGAGCTGACTTCAACAGCTGCTTTCCAGCACAGTTTATTTAACATTAACCATAAATATATATACACTCTTAAATGCTCCTCGTTTCAGGGAGGGGCTGCAATAATATAAGCTTTGCAGATGCCTGCAACACACGGAGCAAGATTCTTGGAAGTTACGTCTGGATATCATTGCCTCTCTGGGTTCATGAAGGCAGATGCACTTTCCAAAGCACGTGCTGAAACGCTGCAGAGAGGCAGCTTTTGTTTTACAGAACTCAGGAGCTACATTCAATGACACTGAATTCTACCTTATTCTACTTTACTTACTATGACTTGCAACCCCCCCCTTACCTAGTTTTACCTGTTTACTAAAGTCATAACCCTGGGGAAAGGTTTGTAGCGACATACTTCACTGTATGAAGGCAAGCTCTTCACAAAGGGAACATGTACACACTTTGGATGTATCCTTCTATATCATATTCATGCCTTAAACACGTATCAATTGCATGCACGTTCTGCAAGCATTATGGCAATGACTTCTACTGGGAGGCAAGGTTTTTAGAGGGTTTTTTAGGTGAGTCTGTACTTAACATCTGCAAGAAAAAAAACAAACTACACAGATCTTTTTTAAAAAGAAAATCTTCTGAACTTCTTTAGACAGCTGTTCACAATCTACATGATTTTATCACTCATTATAGAAAAAAAGAATTCTATATTATGAAAAATTATGGTGAGAAAAGTCTCATTTTCTTTGGTTCACTTAGGGAACCTTTAAGCAGAAGGAAAGGTTGAGACCAAGAAAATGCACTCAATGAGGAAAATGAGCTTCAACTTCAAATTTGGAAGGACAAGCACTCCTCCGTAACACAGATGATCACACCACATTTCCAAGAATAAGTGAAACAAACCAAAACCAAAGGGGAAGAGGGGTAGAGCCTAAAATCTAGGTCAGAGGAAGAAACCAGAAAAGCACGAAGCATCCCTTTTCGTGAGCCTCACAACCGTGAGCCACACACATCACCGTGTGAAGGCCTCATCCCCTTCTGCGCTTGCGCATACGCGACACCAACTGCCTCTCCTCCACAGAGGGAATGACAGGAATCTTAAACAAGGGGGCTGCACCTTCCTGCAGGGTGAGAGATCACGTCAGGGTAACAACGTACCTGGCTCTACCGAAAAGAGTTCGCTTCAGGGACAACTGGCTCATGGCATAAACTGCAAAAAATTTACTTTTCTCAACATGAATAAGGGTCAAAGAGATGTCCCCAGTGATACTATGCCTAAGGTAAAGCCTAAAAATACAGGAAGCATTTACTGCACTTCTTCATAAGCCAACCAGACGTACAAGTTGAAGTGGCTCTTACACCCCAAATTTTTATCGTCCTCTATTTGCAATCTTCATTCTGCTGCTCAGCCACCTGGTTTTTCATTTACAGATGGCTTTGAGATCACAGTTTGTTATCTTATTCAAACATAATTAACACACACATTTCATCTTCTTACATCAACAGAGATCTGACTCTCTGTGATAGAACAACGAAAATGGAAAACTTCAGCAGACGTGGCTGGTTACTGCTTCCTGTCATCCTCTTAGAGACGTCTTCAATACCTCTTTCTATTCTTGTTGCCTTTGGAATGAGTCCTTTCCTATTGTACCCGGGACACAACTCCTACTTAAAGTCACTATCATTTTTCTTTTCTTTGAATAGAAAAGCAAATTAACTGATGAATGCATCTGTTATCTCCTTATCTTTTGTGTTCAATTAACCACTATCATTCTGAGTGACAAAAACTGTCTCTTACCATCTGCCCACTAGAAATATGCTTTAGGAACATTCACCATCATTTATTAATCCCTATAAAACAACATTTTGTTTTTTATTCTTAAGGTAGTGGTTTTGCTTTTCTCCTGGCTTTTGCTTTTCTGTTTTCTCTACCATGAAGCTCACAGCACCCTACATGAACAGGATAACATGGAAAGAAATCCCCTTTCATGGCACCCTGGCAAAACCACAGCAAGCATAAATTTGAGAGCCATGTAGGAACGCACAGATAACCAACATTCCATCAGAAATTTTATTTCTAACATCTTGCAAGCTCTTCATCCTCAAAGACTACCCTGGGCACTGTGAGGAAGCAGGAGGGCAGAGGCAAGGTAGTCGTGCTGCCCCCAGAGCTTGCCTGCCGTAGCACAGGGATGCTTTCCATGATGCCTGGAAGCAGCCCAGTGGGCTAATTCGGGCCAGGCACATGACAGCTTTCTAGCCATTCCCCTTCCCAAAGCACATGTAAGTGCAGGCGGAGGGTGAGACAGGGTGGCGAGGCACACATTGGCACACGGGCTGCCCCAGGCCTCCCACCCACACCTGAGGGTGCCTCCTTGCACCCACCTGCTGCTTGTGCAAGGTGTACATGCCCACATGTGTTTTCAGAGGTCTCAAGCTGGAAGCTGCCATAAGCCCCGGGGTGACGGCAGCCCCACTTTTCCCCTACAGAACTAGCTGGGGGCTCAGCGCTGAGGCTGGAGGCAGGGGATGGCACAACCCCAAAGTGGTGCATGGTGACTCCTAGTTCCTATCAGAGGCTTCCAGCCGAGCACAGGATGATCCCAAGATGCTCTGAATGAGGAGCTTTTCTTTGCCCCTTTTCTGAATACAAAAGCAAATTAACTGATGAAGACATCTGTTCTTTCCTTATCGCTTATGTTTAATTACCCTCCTTTTTCTGACTATACCTAGAGTGAGGTCAGTCATGAAAGCCTTCATCATTCGCAACACTAATTTTTGCTCCATCTGGCTCTGGCTTGGTTTACTCCTGAGCCAGTGCCTCGGCACCCTCCTGGGAATAACTCACTCCAGGGAGTGTTCCCCAAGTATGGAGGAGATGCCAGGTACAGCTGCCTCCACCCCACATTGCTTTGTAACTTCATCCCAGTGGGTTCTGTGTGTTCAATTTGGGTCTTATGACCTTATGCCATGCACCAGGTCATGTAACATGCTTCTTCAGCTTCAGGAAAAAAACCCCACCCCTCCATCTGACAGTGAAAAACTCCAAATAGAAAAGAAAAACAGCTTAAAAATAATTTTATCTCAAGGCTACTGGAGCACCATATGAGGCTCAGAGGAGATTCAGGTTAAGTACCATGTGGGGTGGATGCACCTAGTCTGCTCTGGACAGCTAGCCATGAGCAAAGTGGGTGCAAACCAATCCATGTCACTTGGCCTCAGGGCTAAGGGTTAGTCCCTGGCTTTCTTTTATGTTAGTGCAGTGGCTTGAGGAGATAAAGGACCCCTTCATTTAGTTTGCCAATGAGACATACAGTAAGTATTTCAAAGTACATTTCTCAGCTAGTAACTTTTTCATACTCCTTGGTAAACGCTGTTCTGCACACTGCTTATCAGGAGTCCCAGAAGAACTCCAGACTGAATCGCCTTCCTTATTTGACCTCTTCTAGTAGTCTTTTGTCACTCACATTGAACCTTTAACAATGCCGACTCCTACAAAGCGACTGTAAAATCCTCTTCTCCGCAGAGGATGCATTGGTAAGCACAGCAGGCCAACTTTGAGGTTTTGCAAAAGCCTGTCTGTGCCTCAGTTCCTCGGGTGTGAATATAAAAAAAAACAAACCCAACCACCACCAAACAGCTATTGTGTTAGTAATACTTCCTCTCTCCCAAGGATTTTGATGATGAAAACATCTGCATATGTTCCATCTCTGTGCATTGCGATGAGCACCCATTTGACGCTCGCATCCAAACACGACACAACTCTGCGTGCCTCGCTTCGCACGCTCGCAGACCTGTCACCACATGATTCAATGTCAACACGTCTCCGCTCTTCAGTCCTTCACACTACGAAATGGATAAGCCCACATCTACGATGGTGTGGGAATAGCTAAGGCTGGTAAAATAGCTCAGCTGCCCTGAATGAGACTGAAGAGTTTGCTTCAGGATGCTGAGGAACCATTAATAATGACAGCCTATATTGCTTTCTGGAATGATGTCTCCGCTGGCCTCTGTGAGATTTTTGTATTCAAGTTACACAAGAAAACAGTTCTGCATTATTTCTACAGACCATAAATCTTCTTTTATTTTTTCTCAGTTATTTTCTGCAATCAATACCGGAATAATTAAAAACCTTCAGTGTCTGGGATTTGTCTGGTTTTTGTTTTCGAATAGGCTTTTCTTATCTGTGAAGAGACTTTTCATCTATTTTCTCAAAGTGGAAGAGATTCACAATAGCTAGGGATTACAGCAAGGTTGGGTGGTTCTTATTTTCTCTGTATCAACCTCTGGTGCCTTTTCCAGAATCCTTAAATCTTGTCTTTCTGTAGTTGGCAAATTATCCAATATAATGTTTACTATTCTTTTTCTTGTTTTATTTGTCCCACAAACCCTGGCTTTTTTCAATCCTTTTATAAAAATCAAAAAAAAGGACACAACATGCGGAGGAAAGGTAACTCCAGAACATATTCCAGAGAAAATTTGTCTATAATTCAGCAAGTTCATTTTGAAATCATGGCGTTTAGATCAGTTCTGTTTCCATTTTGTACAGCAGTCACCATCAAAATATTACCTCCTTCTTGCAAGGGAAAGCTGTTACCATGACATTCCCATTATTCCTAACACAGAGACCAGGGAGAAAAATTGTTAAGCTCCCTAGGAAATTCCCTTACTTCCAATGCTAAGGTCTGCAGGGGTGGCTGCAACAGGACTTGGACCTGCTTTGCACCTTGAGGGCAAAGGGAGACTAGTTGGTGGCTGGCAGCAGTTTCTCCAGCTGGAGAGGCTCCTGCACTTAGTACAGTTCCCATCTGTTTCCTTGAATTATGATCGAGTTTGGGTGAACCCCACAAACATCTCACTGTGGTGTGGCATGAGTAATGTAAGCCATATCATGTCCGCTCGGCTCTGAATTTTAAACAGTTGGTTTTAAAATGATTGGCAGGCCCTGTTACTCAAAAATGGAAATTTTTGCCTGAGACAGCTACATTTTCCGATTCTTTGCTGTGGCCTGGCTGAAACCCACTGTGGAAAGGCATGGAGAAGCATCTGCAGAAAGAATGACATTAGTGAAAGGTGGTGGGCTTCTAAAAACAAGATTAATGGACATGATCACATGCAGTGAGATGCTGCTCCAAGGGAGAGGCCAGAGTGCCCCAGGACAGGGCTCGGGTGGCTGACAGCCATCAGGGTTGGTTTGTTTCTCACTTCCAATGCTACAGTAGCAGAATGCTACAATACAATACAGGACAAAAAGCCACAAACACTGGATGACATCATCAGCTACAGCTCCCAGCTGCCAAATCTGGCTCCAGGGAAAGGACGGTGCTTCTATGTCAGGGCTTCTCCTGAGTGCCCCTTTCGTGGTGGAACCTCTTAATTTTCTTGTGAGCACCTAGGTCACAACCCCAGTGAGAGAGGTCTGTCCTGGGTTTCTGGGGACTCCTGACACTTATGTTTCCTGGAGACATCACTTTGCTTGCAGGTGCTAGCTGTAAGCATGGGCTTTGGTCCAGCCAATGGTTTAGGGTTTTTTTAGGGCCCACAGTCAATACCTGTCCCACATGTCTGCCTGAATGAGGAGCAGTTGTTGCAACAGCAGCACTGCCTCACTAGGGATGCACTGACATCAGATGTCCCACAGCAACAAGTATCACAGTGAAGAGCCACAGGGCCTTCAGGAGGCTGACCCACCCAGGGGACAAGGATGGGTGTCTGCCAGTTACAGAAATTTATGAAATGGTAAGCTCTGGTTCAGTTTAAAACATTTTCTGCTCCTTCCCGTAGTGAATCAGGAGCAAGTCTGGAATGACATTTTCAAAATAAGATCTGAACGTAGTTTTCTTTTGAAAATGCCCAAAAGAAAAGTTTCAAACAATGCAAAATCATTACTTTTGGTTTATGTCTATAAATATCTTAATTATGGGATGCAGGGGGAAATGGCCAGCCCCTTTTCAGTGGTCTGTGGGGACAGGACAAAGGGCAATGGCTGCAAGTTGGAGTATAGGAAGTTCCGCACCAACATGCAGAACAACTTTTTCCCAGTGAGGGGGACAGAGCACTGGGACAGGCTGCCCAGGGGTGTGTGGAGTCTCCTGCTCTGGAGATATTCAAGACCCATCTGGACACCTCCCTGTGCGACCTGTCCTAGGGAACCTGCTTTGGCAGGGGGGTTGGACCCGATGGTCTCTTGAGGTCCCTCCCAACCCCTATGATTCTGTGATTCTATGATAATGATTCAACAAGCAGATTCAGATGCCCCTAAAGCTGCATTTCTGGAGAATAACAAGTGGAGGGGCTTGTGAATGTCTTCACAGCTCAAGACTGGATTTAGTTCCATGCAGCTCAGTCTTTGCTGTAGACTTCACTTGAATTATCTGCACTTACAGTTCCCTCTCACACTGAGGTGCCACACTGTGAAACAACAGGATTAGGGAATGGGATGATGTTGTTAGAAGTGCAAACAGACCCACAGGGCCAACAATATGGTCAAGTGAAGTTTTTGGATGTAGTGTTTATTTGTCAAACATGCAGTTTTAGAATCATTAGAAGGATTCACAACTTCCACTTGAATTTAGAAAATAATCTGATAAAATATTTGGTATGTGTTGCACTGCAAAGTATTTCAGAGAACTCTGTTTCACTACTTTTTTAAAAAAATAAACCAAATCCCAAAAGGTTTCTCATCTTTCATTTTGATACTCTCTTCAGGAATGGCACTTAGCTATTGCCAAATGCCTCAAAAGATCATTTTGCATCAGTATTGACAACACTGCCATCCGTTGCTTGTTCCATGTGCGACTTGAACAAGTCTCGCTGCCAGAGACTGTTACCTGGTATTGGCTGCAATACACAAGCACGGCCTCCTACCTGATGGGTGGCATCCCTGGTGCCACAGCCGTCCCTGCAATGAGAAGGGACTGGTGGCTCCTGCCTTGAAGCCAGTGTTTTCTTTCCTTCTCAAGGAAACTGAGCAGCCCTAGCACCCCAGGGACCAGAAAAAAAAAAAATAGAGGCACCTGGCAGAGCTCCACCATGAGACACTCAATAGCTAGTGAAGCAGATGATTTCCCCAGGTTAACCCACCTCTGAAGTGTGTAGCAGCCACAGCTGCTCCAAATGTGCCTTTCATCTTACCTGTCCACCCAGAAACTAAATGTGCTCCTACAGCACAGTCTAAAAAATAGAGACGTCCATTATTTAGCAGTAATTTTGAAACAAAGTCTGGAAATATTTCTGTAGCAGTGAGAGCTGGCTGAGCTTCTGGCCTCACAAGGAGAGGGAAGTCCAAGGCATGACTGATCTGCTGCTGCTAGTCTGCAACAGTGTCCCTGGGCTGTCACAGGCTGCTGTATCCACCATCACAGAGCCATGGACTACAAGCTGCAAATTCTTCTGCAATGTCTATTGTAAGTCACAGAATCACAGACTGGTTTGGGTTGGAAGGGACCTCAAAGCCCATTTAGTCCAACCCCCCTGCCATGGGGCCTTGAACACTTCCAGAGAGGGGCATCAACCACCTCTCTGACCAACCTGTGCCAGGGCCTCATCACCCTCACAGGGAAGAACTTCTTCCTTGTATCTAACCTAAATCTGCCCTCCTTCAGCTTAGAGCCATTACCCCTTGTCCTGTCACTAGACTCTCCTATAAACAGTCCCTGTCCAGCTTTGCTGTAGCTCCTTCAGGTACTGGAAGGCTGCAGTATGTTCTCCCCAGAGCCTTCTCTTCTCCAGGCTGAACAAGCCCAACTCTCTCTGTCTTTATACAGGAGGTGCTCCAGCCCTCTGATCACCTTCATGGCCCTCCACTGGACCTGCTCCAACAGGTCCATGTCCTTCTTATGCCAGGGACGCCAGAGCTGGACGCAGTACTCGAGGTGGTGTCCCAACAGGAGAAGAATCACCTCCCTTGATCTGAATTTCACACTTCTTCACACTTCTCTTGATGTTCTTTTAAAAAATGGCTATTATGCTGCCCTTGAGCTTCACATTCCACACCAGCCCCTTCCTGTTGGTGAGGACAAGGTCCGGCATGGCACCTCTCCTTGTTGGCTCCTCTGTCCCTTGGAGAAGGAAGTTATCATCAACACATTCAAAGAACATCTTGTTTTGCTTGTGCCCTGCTGCACTGTCCACCCAACAGATACCGGTGTGGTTGAGGCTCCCATGAAGACCAGGGCTTGTGAACTCCTATCTGTCTCTAGAGAGCTTCATCCACTCAGTCTTCTTGGTTGAGTGTCCAGTAGCAGACTCCCACTATAGTGTCACCCTCCCTTTAATCCATGAAGTATGACTGAACTCACACTTCAGTGAATCACTGCAATTCTCCTCTGTATTACATATTCAACATCTACTCCAAAATAATATTAAAAATAACTGATTTACTTCCAGCAGGCAGATGGCTACTTAATTCTTCTACATTTTCCTGTATCCCATAAAACTTAGGCTTGTATCTTTGAGATATATATATACACACACATACTCTGTGATATTAAGATATTAGAAGTACTTAAGATACAGCAGTTAAAGAGCTGCTGTAATTAAATATGCCTTCTGAAGAAAAGCTTTAAGTTGCCAGTGAAACTATTCCGGAGCTGTTACTCAAACATCAATGGCTCAGCTTTGCCCAGAAATTAAACAGATGAACAAAAAACTAAAACTTCTTTGGTGCCCCTTCTATACAGTAAGTAGTCAGATAAACCTTCAGGAGACACAGCTGCCTGGATACTACATCCCACCCTCCTAAGCCCACGTCCTGCATAGGAGGCTCTAAATCACAGCAACGCCTTTGTTTCTCCCGTTGTGTCTACCAGGAAAGACAGTGGGGCTCTGCCTGGAGCCTGGGGAGCTGCAGGTAGAAGGGGTCATGGCAGGAGGGAGCGAGACTCTGTGTGTACAGCTGCCACCAGGCAACAGCCTCAGGGTGGGGGAAGCTGAGTGCCTCCAGGCCTCTCTTATCTCTTTTCTCAGATGTAGCCAGCTGGGTCACTCAGAGAGTGGTTTGGGAGGGGAACAGTATGTATGGGGCAGTGTCTATCTGACTAGGGACAGCACCCAGGAGCAAACTGGGGAGATAAGCTATGAAACAGTGCAGGTTCAGTCACTTGCCCTCTGAAGCTAATAAACCATTTTTCTTGGGGGGGAAAAAAAAAGTGGTAGTTTACTTATATGTGACCCTGTACCTAAGGGAAGAGCTTTTTAGTCATCTTCAGGTGTTCACCAGCATCATGAAAACCCCCAGGACAACCTAACTCAGAGACAGAGTAGTCTGGTTGTTTTCTTTCTGAGTTTCTAAATGCTTGCTAAGCAGGAAGGCAGGTGATTCCACCACCTCCCTGGACAGACTGTTCCAATGCTTGACAACCCTTTCAGTAAAAAAATTCTTCCTGATATCTAACCCAAATCTCCCCTGGTGCAATTTTTAAGCCATTATGGGAAACTCTACTTATAAAGATGATGGCGAGATCCTGCGCAGCGCTACAGGCTTGGGGAAGACTGGCGTGGAGAAGGACCCGGGGGTGTTGGGTGACTGCCGACTGAATGTAAGCCAGCAGTGTGTCCAGATGCCCAAGAAGGCAAATGGCATCCTGGCTTGTATCAGGAATAGTGTGGCCACCAGGCCCAGGGAAGTGATTGTGCCCCTGTACTCGCCATTGGTGAGGCCTCACCTGGAGTGCTGTGTTCAGTTTTGGGCCTGTCACTGCAAGAAAG
>VZTU01032672.1:53284-93806 GCA_013400835.1 Zapornia atra
GATAGGATAAGGGGGAATGGACTCAAGCTGTGCCAGGGCGGGTTCAGATCAGGTATTAGGAAAAAGTTCTTCACCAAAAGGGTTGTCGGGCATTGGAACAGGCTGCCCAGGGTGGTGGGTCACCGACCCTGGATGTATTTAAAAGACCGGTAGACGAAGTGCTCAGGGATATGGTTTCGTAGAGGACAGGTACAGTTGGACTTGATGACCTCAAAGGTCTTTTCCAACCTAATGTTTCTGTGACTCTGTGATCGTGCCCTCTGTCTCTGCTTCATCGTCAAGGATGCCTGGGCTTTTAAGCCAGGTGCAAGGCAAGACTGCCTGCCTCAAGCCACTTGCAGGCTGAGGAAACTAACAGCGAGCTCAGATACATCATCCTAAGAGACAATTTATTGACCTAAAACTTGCAGCAACTTCAGCGGCATCGTTGCTGGCTCCATTGTTTTTTAATGTGTCATTTGGAGAAGGTCAGTAGGCTCCTGTAAGAGACATATGAAGGACTTGCTGAAGCAGATTGCCAGCTCGAGAGAGGATTAAATTGTGATTCTTCAGGCTCCAGTTTTATCTTACGGCAGGTGATTTGTGTGCAGGGTACAAGAGAAAGGAATAGACACCTCAACATTTCTCAAAAGCTTTTCATTTTCAAGGGACCCGTAAGAGACATCATAAACTGTTTGTAACACAAGCACAGCAGGTACAAAGACAGTATCTCGCCCTTGCCAGATAGCTTTCCTAGGCCCTGTTGATGTATTAATGCCACTGAAAAAAACAGCTGTAAATCAGAAATGTGGGTCTCACAGGGTAACCAAACACTGTCAAAGAGCCGCTGAGTTTGGAAATGTGAAGTCCTATGCTAATAAAAAATTCAAGAACTTTGCTCTGAAAATGGAGGTAAAAAAGCAAGGAGATGCCCTTCCCCAGTACACAAATCTACGAACTCACTTCCAGAGTGCCTGAAGAAAACAAACCATTGATTTTGCCTCACAGCAGTAAAAGCCGCAACCACCCAAGTATCAAAGGCCTAGCTTTCCTCTCCCTGTCAGCAACCATTACTATTAAATTATACTGTTTAAAACCAGCAGCGAAGTGTCTGCATCAGACTGAAACTTGAAAACAAAGAGGTCTGCATTCGACATGGCAAAAACAAAAAGCAAAGCATGCCTCAGTGAAGCTCTTTTAAGACCTCCTGTTGCAGCCCCTCACAACCGGCTGGCCTTTAACACAGGCTGTGAAGAACAACAGGGGCTCACCTACAGGGCACTAACCTTGTATGCTAATGCGGTTTGATGGTGTTGATGGTGATTACATCCCTGGAATGTAATCACATTACATCACATTGATGTAATCAATCACTCACATTGATGATTGCATCATCAAACAAGAAGTAGCAAGAGGTGCAGTAGTAGTAAGGTGGGCTGCACTCTTGATTTCTGGTGGAAATCACAAGGATGGGGAGGCGGGGAGGTGTAGGGTACCTTCATGCTTCCAGAGGAATGAAACAGCACCTTGACACAGGAAAAAGACGTCTTGCTTTAGGAAGCTTTCTTTTCATCTAAAGTAAGGAGCAATAAATCTGAAATGGTCTTTCAAACTGTTAGAGCATGCAGCTAAATTTTCAGTAAGAAGAGTTTATGTCAATTTTGGCCAATACTTCCGGGGTTTTTTGGGTTCTTTAGTAGAAACTAAACTTTTTAATAATTATAGTAAGTTTTGCTGCTATGCTTAATTTGGGGGTATTTTTTTAACTCTTACAAAAAAACCTGTGGCTAAGCCTGTAAATATTAGTAAGGACCACCTTCTGCAGCAATCTGAAAGAAGCTGCATCTTCCATAATTGATCTTTGCAAAACATTTGTAAGGAATTTACACTGACAGAAATGCACACACATTCTTGCTCCACACATCCATCTACTGGATCCCTGCTTCTGCTCCCTCGTTTCTCCTATGCACTTTTGCAGCTTAGAAACCTAAACCTACAACTCCCTCAGCTACCTGGGATGGCAGTGTGGGGCAGGGGGGATCTGGGGTAGGGCGCTATGCCAGCCTGAGATATTGGTCATGCCTCCTTCACTCGTGTCCCCAACAGCACCACGACCCCACAGGAGACAGCTGCTGGTGGGAACTGGAAGGGCCATCATGTCCAGACACTGTTCATTGCTCTGGTTACTTTCCTTGGACATTTTGCTATGTGCTTTCAGAACTTTTAAGCACTACCTTCTTAATCCATTTAAGACAGGGGCCAAAACTTTAGGATTCCATTCCCCTTCCACAGCCTTCCCTTAGAGCTCTTCTTTCAGGCTTTAGCAGCTTCTTTTAGGTTTAACAGCGTAAGTATGTATGTCCCTCCCTCCACACGCGTGGTGCCTCTGTAAATCTGAGGCTATGCAAGCTTAGTAAAGGTCTTCCAAGAAACGCAATGTCAGAAGAAGAAACCAGCATTTTCAGTCAATGGGGGATGCTATGTAGTTTGATCTAGAAGAAAGAGGACCTGAAACATTAGTCTCCAATTTCTGTGCATGTTTTTCTGAGGCTGTGGGCATAAAGCTGATCTTTAATCATTCATGTGCTTCACAATACACTAGTTTAGGCTGGTGAAAGTACAATATTGTTGACTACACAGTCAAGACAAATGGGATTTTCCATTGCCCTTAACAAAATAGAAATCCTGAGTAACTTCCACACAGGTTGAAAATAGCTTTATTCAGCTGCTATTGTGTTAAGGTGGAAATTACTAAACATTTTTCCTTGGGTTATGCAGGCTCCCTCAAAAAGCTATTACAGCTTTTTTAACAGGAATATAAAGACGGTATTTCAGAAAACAGCAACATAAAATTACCATGAAAGTGCTCATACATAGGCAGGTGGATGGGATTTTCACACTCACACCAATTTCTGAGAGAGGACCGGCATTTTTAAGACACTTTGGAAAACATGAAGAATCACGAGGAAATTACTGATGCTTTAGAGAGCAGGGTGGGCACTACAGAGCGTTTGTAAAGAACAAGCATTCACATGACAGATATAAACCTCACTGATTGGATGTGCTGCTTTATTATTTATTATTCTTTACTGAGAGGGTGCTTGGGCACTGGCACAGGGTCCCCAGGGAAGTGGTCACAGCACCAAGCTTGGCTGAGCTCAAGCAGCACCTGGACGAAGCGCTCAGTCCCATGCTCTAACTTGTCTGGCCCTGTGTGGAGCCAGGAGTTGGACTCGATAGGCCTTATGGGTCCCTTCCAACTCAGGAGATTCTCTTAACAATTAGGGCTTTGCTATTCTGCACATTAAATATGTGATATTCAAAAGTACGTAAGAAAAGCAGTTAAACAAGGTGGCACTGAAAATCCCCAGGTCAGGAAGAGGGCCTTATAGGATCTCCATGACTCCTTTATATAGTCCTGCTCCTTTTTATTTCCCTGGGCTCACTCCATCTGGGGAGCAATCCTTACCTCTGAGGCAGCACCGAGGGGGTGGATCCGCCAAGCTGATGGGCAGGGTGGTCCCTCACTTGCTCAACTCAGTCTTGCTCCAAGCCAGCCACCTTGCTACTTCTGACACAAATTAATCTTAGGAAAGTGATGTAATTTTCTATACTTGGGCATGAAAAGCAAAATAAAACCTAAGGCAAAAGAGTAGATTCTTAAATTAGCGAGTTTGATTAATATGTCAAAGGAGAAAGCTATTTCAGAAATACAAAACCTTATTATAAAACAATGATGAAACCATATTTACTTCATCTGATTAAACAAAAAAATTGGCAATTTCTTGGATAGTACACAAGATCCGGGTTTATTTTGCTTTATTAATAAATCATGATAACTGTGTTCCATTGTTTTGCTATTAAAAAGTTAGCATCAATATTGTATTTGTTTCTATTAAAGCAGTGATTTATGGTGTACTCCTTACATTAAAACCATTACAGAAATATCAACTTATCGGTAAACTTCAATGGAGAAATAAACTGGAGACAACATGTTCAGTTCAAATAAGATTTAGCCTTTTATTGGGTTTCTGACTAAGGACATGGAAAATTGAACTGTTGTTCATTAAACAATATTGTAGGCAAACCCCGTTTACTGCTTTGTGAGGTAGATTTCCATAGGCAACCATGGCCCTCTGCATTGTAAACCCCGTATCGTGTGTTGAATTTGAAGCAGGAATACAGCAACATGATGTGACAGGGCTATTTTTGTATCACTTCCGCTTCCATCTCACCAGCAGAAAAAGGAATCCAGTAGCACCCCTACAATGACATAACCAAAAAAGGTCTCTTGGAGCTTGACCGCAGCTAGAAGAGCTGCCCAGGCACCCTGGAGGCTGCAGGCCGGACGGCAGACAGGCGAGGCGGGACAGTAGGCAGGGCAGGCCATACCTAGCAGCAGGCTACAGGGTGGGTATTGCTGTTTTGTGGATGTAGGTCCCTTCCTGGGACAGACTCTTTGTGGTGATGCTGGGAGAATGTGGGGACAACAGGAGGCCCAGCCCCAGGTGAGGAGTCATCCTAGTCCCTCATACAGAAGAGCAGAGCGAGCCAGGTTAACAGAGCAGAGCTAACTACAGACACCCAGCTCGTTTCAGTCAGGTGGAACAGGAATTTTCTCTCAAATCCTTTGTGAGCTGACAGGCGGTGCTCAGTGTGTCAAAAACCAATGGAGACCATCCACACCACAAACCTGGTCGGCAGTGAGGGGTCTTGGCCACTGGCAGCAAGACACAACCACGCAGCTCCTCTGCACACAACTCCTTACGATCATAGCAAGATGCAGTGGTAACTGCAGGCAGTTTCCATATATACTTAACATAATTGTTATCAGCCTTTAAATGCATCTATTCTCCTTTTCTCTAAAGGTGTTTAAGGCCAAACAGCAGTTCCTGTTGAATTCTTGGATTATCTCCGTGTTATTTTTGAAAATGCCACAGATGTAGCATGAGGGCATGTAGCAAGAGGATCAGGGAGAATGATTTTAAACTAGAAAAGGGGAGATTTAGTTTGGATATTAGGGAAAATTGCAGTGCTAGATCACTGGAACAGGTTGCCCAGAGGTAGTTGAGGCCCCATCCCTGGAGACATTCAAGGTCAGGCTTGATGGGACTCTGAGCAACATGATCCAGTGAAGATGTCCCTGCTTACTGCAGGGGGGTCAGATTAGATTGACTTTAAAGTCCTTTCCAATCTAATGCATTCTATGATTCTATATATTTGCAGTGAACTGATTTACTACTTAGGAGGAGAGATTTTTATATGCCTGTTACAGAGTAACTACTGAGTAACACCTGCACCATAAGTAACACAGATACAGCACCAGGCTAGATGAGAAAATGTACTCTGCATTTTCCCATATGCTAGTAACAGTGACACGTCCCTGGGGTAACTCACAAAGCTTTGTCACCTAAGGGAAACATGCACCTTGTTATTTAGTAAAGCCATGTTGGCAGACAGCAATTAAGCCAAAGCCTCAGCCATACAGTAGCTCTCAGCAAACTTAAAATAAAAGCCAAAGCACATGTGACTTGGCCACCTCACCTGAAAAATATTTAACTGGTTACAGCCATGCAATGTCTATTTCTGCACCAAAATTATTAACTATTAAACAGCACATTATTAACAGCAATGTTTGTAAAAAGTCATTTACCATCACTGCAATGGAGTTTCAAGCCATTTACTCATTTACCACTTAGTTATAAACAGTCTAAATAGGACACTGGCAATAACGAGCCAATTTCAGTCCAAGAGTCTGAAAAGCAATTGAGACATCTGCTGTGGCCCTGGGGCGAGGCGCTCGCATCCTGCCCAGGACGTGCTCCGCAACTGATGCTGCCGCGTCTCCAAACGAACGCTCCCCCAAGCCAGGCATAACGCTGATCACCACAGCAGACTGCCAAGAGACGTGATGGCTAGGCAAAATTCAGACAACTACAGGAATTCTATTTTAAACTAAAATGGCCCCCCCAAAAAAGGGAAAAAGAGTGACTAACTTGGTAGCTCTGCAAGTATCACGCTTTAAGGAAACAGGTGGTTAAGAAACACTTAACCACAGCAGAGACTTTTCTGGCTATTATAGACAGGAATCCTTACATGTGTACAAGAAAAATCAATCCAAAAGAGAGAGAGGGAGGAAGATTTGGGTGATAGCAGGTCTGTGTCCTACCACAAATTCAAAACCACAGCCACATATCTGAGATTCTTTGTGTTCGATCCACAGGGATCTACAGGATCCAACTGATCCATGGGAGCAATTCAGCCTTGCAGATGCAATGAGTGCAATGTGATGGGAGCCCATCAGATCTGCAGCCAGTGTCCAGTGCCTGTTTGCTTCGGGCTGTTGGATTTCCAGCCACACAGTCCGAGCTACTGCTCACCCTACTTGCTGGGCATCCATAAAAGTGGTAGAAAACAAAAAAACAAATCAAAAAAGCACAGCAGTAATCAGTGGATAAAGAAATAAATAGTCTACCAAGACTAGAAGAAGCAGTAAAGCTGGCAGACATGTTCCCATTTTGCCTACATCTTTTCACTAGGCAGGTGCAACTGAAACAAAAACTGTGAAATGAAAGATGTCAAAAAGCAAGGAAGAAACTGGTCAAATTCTATTAATGTGAGTGAAAATTAAATGCCTAGATGCTTGTACGTGCCTTTGAAAATCTCTGACCTAAATTGAGAGACAAATGTCCTTTGCAAAACACAGAGAATGCCAAATACAGATTTTGGATTCATCTATGAAAATAAAACAGATTATGTTACTATCAGAGAGAGCATGGTGAAGCACCAATCCTCCTGGTTACATACATACACACATAAATCACCGACCAGCCAGATTTCCTTAGCTGATATTAACTGTTTTTTAAGATATTTCTATTACATGAGTAAACATCATTTGCTATATTTTTTGTCAACCAAGTGTAAGGATTTAAAGAAGACAAATCAAGTTTAGTTTAGATTCCCCGAGGAAAAGCAAACCCATCTGTCCTCACTCCTTCCCTGATGTTTTACAATGTTCACTATTAGTTATTTCCATAACATACCTACATTTATTCTTATCTGCAGGAGGAACATTTATCTCACAAATACTCCTGTCAAATGGCTCTAAAATGCCAGCAGATAAAACTAACAAAAGAAAAGTTGATCCCCATAGAAATGAAATCTATGTCCTAACAAAGGAGTCAAGATGGGATCTAACCTGGTGAGCCCAAAGCTGATCCCTCAACCACCTCTCACACTGAATGACACAGCCTACCTGGAGACAGAATCACCGAATCACAGAATGTTAGGAGTTGGAAGGGACCTTCCGAGATCATCAAGTCCAACCCCCCTACCAGAACAGGATCACCTAGACTAAATCACATCCAGGTGGGTTTTAATGTCTTCATAGGAGGAGACTCTGCAGTCTCTCTGGGCAGCCTGTCCCAGTGCCAACTTATAGAAGAAGCTGAGAAACAAACGCAACGGGCAAAAGAGAAGTGTAATGCCTGTTTTACTGCATGTCAGGCTTGTTATCATAACAGTGCTTCTTTAATAGCTCTCTGGCTGAAGACATCACAGCTGCCTGCTTTTTTCTTTGCTCCTTCATGACCAGCATACATAAAAGCTGAAGACCAGAACTACCTGTAATAGATGGGCTGTCCCAGTGCAGGAAGACCCTGGCACCCAAAGGCTTCTCATTACTGTTACCAGCACAGCGATGACTCTCACGGGCTGGTGCTTACAGTCCCACAGCCCCGAGGAAGGCCTCAGCCAAACTCCTCTGGAAGTCGCTCTGACAGGCACCCTCTATCCAGTGTCTCTGTAAACCGCAGCAAAGTAAGCCCACTGAGAGCTCAGCAGCATTAAACGCTGCAGGGAGCATCACGACGTGGACAAGCGGTTTAAGTGGCCACTGAGGGATCACAGGCCATGTTCCGCTTTGCAAGAAAATGCTCCACTAAATTTAAAGACATCTTACAAAAAAGGGTATTAACAAATCACAATGGCTTAAGGCAGCCGAGCTGATGGAAAGCCATGTTTACTGAGCCTCAAAAATAGAACTGCAGAAGAGGCTTCCCTCAGAAGGTTCATGGCGGTGTGGGTTTAGGTCTCCTACAACTGTTGGATAGGGCAGTACAAGCAGGTGCACGTATGGGAAATGTTTCCAATCCCCTTGTCGTGCATGTGGGACTCCACCCAACATTTACAAAGGATCCTGTGTCGTGAAGAAATGCACTGTCATGGCGACGGCTTTACATACTCATTTCCAGGACAGCAGCAGTTTACAACACGATTTCTCTTGTGCTTTTGCCTTCCCTTGTGGGACGTCAGATTTACTCCCCCTCATCTCCACTGACAGTGTCGCCGTTCACACCCCACGCGGATGGCTGAGGTGTGAGCGCAGCACGTTAGCATCCCAATAAAGAAGTTAGGACAGCAGCAATGGAGCTGGTAATTTTATTTCTCAAAAGCTGCTTGCTGCATGTCTCGCCTCCACAGCACGCAAGCCTCCGAGGCACATCTCTCTGAACGCACGTTTCCACGTCAGTGGATCTGGTGAATATCTCAAGACAGTTTTGTTTAATGTAGCACTGAGCTGTGCTGTTTCATTAGTCTCAATGACAACATCTCAACTTACCTGAGCCGCAGGTTCACGTTTCTCTGCAGTGACAGTTTGAACACAATTTAGCTTGTGCTCAGGATAATCACAAATCCCATCTGTCTTTGCCTCAAGAAAGACAAGGACCCTTCTGGGGAGGATCCTCTGCTGTTTTATCTGCTAAAACCTAGTCTCTTGGTACCGAATCAAGGTAGACAAGGCACAAGGAGACAGCTGGGCCAGGCAGGGAGTCCCACGCTATGCCCACGTCACCTGCCACACTCCCACCAGCATCCTCCCATGGAGTGGCAACACGGATGAGAGAACAGGTTGGCATCAGGCCCCTTTCCACAGCTGCTCGTGCCCAGAGGTGTAGGCACAACCACGGACCTCAAGCTGTGTCTTTCGGGTAAATAAACTCTCTGCTCAAAGCAGCTTTGGCAGGAAATAGCTGGGAGGTTGTTGATGGAAATCTCCACCAGACTGGTGTGAAGGCGCTGGCACGACATGTGCCGGGGAGAGAAACCTCAGGCTCACAAGTCAGGAGCAGCAATGAGAAGGAATGCGTCCCATCATAAGGGGTATCACGAAATTAGGACTTTTAGCTAAGGTTTTTTCTATAGTCTGAAGAAGACCAAGCTATTCCTAAGAACTATGCTCATTACTGCTAACAGCCTGCCTGCAGGAGCTGTTGGACAGATGAGGTGCATTGAGATGCTATTCTTGCATTTATTTCTTTTTGTAATTCTATCTGAAGAAAACACATTTCAATGAGCCTTGATTGTATCCTAATTTCATGAGAAGTGCTCCTGTTAAAATGCCTACTCTACTTGGAAAAGATAAATAAGTTTAACTAAAGTTGAACATACATTTGCTTTTTATTTGGCTTTATTCTAAAATCACAGCAGTCTTTACAATACCAATTCTGAGCACAAAGACATATAAATTGTTTACTTAATTCTTTCTTCTATTTGCTTTGATTTATTTAAAAACAAAAACATGCAACATCCTTAATGTTCTCACCATAAGCAAACACAAACAGCTTGCCTCAAACTTGAATTAAATCCTATTTAAAGCACACCACAAGGCTAATTTCTAGTACTGGCAGCACAGTGATACTGATAACCACGTCGTGCTACTGAGCCCAACTGTGACTTCCAGAGAAAACAAAACAGATGAGGAAAAACACATCTACTTCTGAACAGAAGTCTTCACGCTATCACTCAGGCGTATTTTATGAGCATCATGGTACACACATTGGCACATGCACATGTTGTTGGTATTAACATTATCCTCTTGTTAAGAATGCCCCACCTAAATCTTTACCTTGGAAAGATCAGGAGCGCAATACTTCACCTCACACTAAAAATGCCTTCTACTTTAAACACATGAAAGTTATATCAAGCTTTACTTCAGTTTTCCATACTTCTTGCAGCCTGCAAGACCCCAGAACACTTCCATAGAAATCAAAGGATTTTCTAGCACCACGTAACATCACAAATTAATGAGTAACCTTTGAGTGAACTTCCACAATTTAACCCAGCCTGCAATGCACAAAAGCTTGGCCAACCTGCTCCATAAACAGTCAGGAGCGCAAGTTGCCAGGACCAAGGTAACACCTCGTCCCTGTTTACTCCTGCTAGCACAGCCACCCCTCAGTCTTTCCATCCCCAGTCTGTAACTGCTGAAATGGTTCGACTGTACTTTCATTAAGGATCTAGTATCTTACTCCTTCAAGTTTGGAAAACACAGTTTGAAATGGAGGGTACAACATACACTAAATTAAAACTTTGCAAAGCTCAAGGTCTACAGCAGCAGCAGACCAGATGGTCAACAAAATAAAATACAACCTGCCAACAGCAGAGAGTTATTTCCACATATGGCAGCACAGTGGCTACAAATCTCCACTGACAACATGAAAAAAAGCCCTCTTGCACCTTTGACCTGGAATTAAAACCATGGCTTCATTAACCTTCATCAGTAAAAGGGCGGTCACACACATCTCTGCAGACATACGTCCTCTGTGATTAAAATGTCTGTTGAAACTACTGACAAGTTATGTATGCTTTGTTTTTGTTGTTAAAGCCACAAAAGTTTACAGAAATTGAGGCTTGGCTACACCAGTCTCTCCTTCCATTTCATGCTGAGAACAGCAAAAGGGGTGTCCATTACAGATCCTTGGAATAAACGCTGAGATTGGGTTGTCTAGACAAAACCACGGCCAAACCAAGAGAACCGCATAGAAAATTAGCATGCGGTTGCAAAAGATGCTCCTTATCCAGCAGAAAACATTATCTGGAAGTTATTTTTAATACATTCAAAGGACATTGTCACTGATCTGGTTTACAGGGGCTTGTAAAGCTGCCTTGGCTTGCTGAAAGGTCATAAATGGGGGGCCAGAGCAGGCAAAAAGGACTGTGGGGAGCCAAGGAGGCCACCTCTGCAATGGACTTTTCTGATGGACCTACACCTCGCGACTAACTAGGGCCATGACACAGCACAAAACCTTTCAGACCTGGTAGGACAGCAAACAGAAACCAAGGTTTTTAACACTGCAAAGTAATCCTAAGCAGTGCTTTCTAGTACAGGGCTCAAGCACTGCTGTCACTGCCCGGGCAGGAGAGGACAGAGGTTGGTGCTGAGGAACTAGGTCCCAGCCATTGAAAGCCCCTTTCCTAAGTGTCCACAGTCTGTCACCATGCTGAGCACGGAGCTCTCTGTATGCCTAATTTAAGCACATTAGGACTCCCTGAGTGTTAAATAACATTATGCATTTTCCTCAGAGGCAGGCAGCAAGAGGATTTACCCCCAGTTAATAATGCCGTGTGCACACAAGTCCCCAGAGAGCACTGTCCCTGTCACTAAACTGGGAAAAATCTGGTACTAAGACCTGCAAACCGGGTGAATGAGTTTGGGTAACTCACGTGAAACGCTGAAGGTAATGCCACAACAGTCACCTGTCACAATGCCAATCACTTTAGTACCTTTAAGTAACAGGAAACTCCCCTGACTTTTGCCTTTCAGTAGAAATAAACAGTGGCATGTGCTGAGGGTTGAATCTTCTCTCAAGTCGCAGTGTACTCCTAACTAACCACAGCGGTGACAGCTTACAGCAGACACTAAAAGAACACTGTCCACCTTTCAAGCTCTAATCCAAGCTCCACCAATTCCCAGATCCAAAGGTACCAGAAATTAAGGGCTGTGCTAAAGCAGCAGAGGAACAGAAGAGGGCTAGAGAAGAAGCTGCAAAAGCAAGCTTAGGATTTAGCAGCATTGAGTACTGTCCTGCTTCTCGCATCCTTTTAAAGTAGGAATTGAACAGTTAGTCATAGCTGGAAGAATAAAATGCTGTATTCCTTAGCCCCAGGCAGACCTGAAGCATGTGTTGTATCCATACAATGGCATTACTCAACACGTCATCAATTTGCTGCGAAACTCCGGCTGCTGAAGTGCCCCATGTTCTGCGAACGGAGCCGGCAGACGTTCTCCCTCGAGACTGTGCGTGCGCCCATCTGCGCATTCCCTGCGCTGTGTATCTGGCTTCACACCTGAATCTGTAACTGTTCCCAGGGAATCCAGCACAGCCCACAGACAATGCACACAGCAGCAGAGGTGAAGATCTGAAGTCTTCACTGCTTCCTAAAAGCACTCTATGACAGATTTCTATAAAGCAGCAGTTGTGTAAATAAAAGGAGAAAACATTCCCCTCATCTACTGTTTATCTGCTTTTTGAGCCTATTTCTGAAAGGCACATTTAGCTAGAGAAAAAAAAAGATAAACTAAGACTATTTCCAAAAAGGCTCATTTTGAACCGTATGCCCACCTTCTTTTTTCCCCCAGCTTTCCCTGTACTTCACCTCTCAAGCCACTGAGCAGGAAAACCCCCAAAAAGCATTATGCTGAAAGCTGCAAACATGAAGGAATCCTTGCAGAATCTCCTCTTGGTAAGAAAGCAAAGGAACATCAACTCCACACCCAGGGAAACTGAGGCAAAGGGAAACCAAGTGAGTGACATGGCACAGACAGAGAACTGTTCAGATTCACTACTGCACAATATCTAATTGTTACTGGCAATATTTGTTTTTACGGAATGCCCTTGTAACAGGGGGGTTTGCAGGTCAAACCAGGACGCTGGCTTTCAGGAGTGTGTGGTCTGAGTTCCATGAAACAAATGGCAGTGACCATGTGAACACTGGAAAGCAGGTGAGCAGAGCCAGCAGCGTAGACAGCAGGCGACACACAGTGCTGCGGCTCTGGAGAACCATCATTAGGTGCATTTCCTAATCATTCAAATGGGCTTTTAACCTTTCCTTAGCAATGTTTATCTGTTGTTTGTTTTTCTTGAGAATGCCCACATGAGGCAGCTAAAGCCAACTTTTAGAGATAGCACAGAAGACACTACAATTTTGAGTGCAGATGCATCTCCTGTACTTCTACCCGGAGACATTTCTGAGAAAACAGAAGGTATAAATAGGAAATTATCAGTAATAAACATTCAGGTAGGTTGTCAAAGCTGAAACAAAGCTATTAGATCTTCTTTTTCTCCCAGCCTAAGCAGAAGTCAGAGAAGGGAAACAACAGAAGGCAGCTTAACTAGGTGGCTTTGGGGTCCCTGCTCCTACAGGTCTCTTCTCACTCCTCCCTTCACCTTGGACAACCTGCTTGCTTCCCATGTTGAATTCTGCCTCTGTTTGAAGCTGAATGCCTCCACTTTCAATTCACACCCTCCCTTAGGCAGGGGGAGGCAAACAGAGATGGTTGGGGTTACAGGAACACACATTCCAGCATCCCTGTGTGATGGACAGGGTGATCCCAGCTTACATCCTACTCACCCGCTGAGATCCCCCACTCTGAAACAGCCACCTGCATCTGCCACACGGTTTCCCAAAGTTTCTTTGGCTGTTGGGCATGTGTAAAACCTATGTGCACGTGTGAAATAATAGTACAGGACTTTATAGAAGAACACTCATTAAAAACCAATATATTATTTGAGTCCAATGACGTCTCTGGCTTTACAGGGTAAAATTTAGTGCAGACGCTAACTGAATGTGTTCTGTAAATACCACAGACAGGATAGTGTTGTCATACTTTAACTTTTGTTAAATGACCCTGAGCACTCCTACCTTATACCCACATACACAAAGCGTAAAGCTCTTTTTTAAAAACTGCTGTTGTAAAAGAATGTGTATTTAGAAATAAAATTACACAGTCAGTTCTTCTTTTGAACCCTCAGGCTAGTGAGATCTGGTAGAGTACTAGTTTAACACACATCTATAAAAAAAAGCTGTCAAGAGACTTTCACCTTCACTTAATTCTCCAGATTAGGGGTCTACTATGAACCTAATGGCAACTCCCTACCACAGAACTACTGGGTTTTTTAACGCAGCATTTTGAAAATGCTTCTTGAGGGCTGATACCATTTTAAGATGAGGAGAAATGTGTACAGAAATGGTTCATAAACCATCATTTGCAATGGAGTTCTATGGTTCGTAGCCATCCTGTTAATATGAACAGTATGGCAAACAAGAATGCGTATCTTAAGGCTTAATATAATGGCCTTGAGATTTCCAGTATTCTCCATATTCCCCATCCTTCCTCTTTTACTGAATGAAGAGCACATTCTGAACTGAATTAAACCCAGAGCTTTTATACAAATTAATTTGAAACCCTGGAAGGGAATTGGCTTTTGCCACCCATTAGTATGCTTCTGCTACAGGTGAAAAATACTCTCTGAATTTCCATTCAGGAACTGGAGGATTTATCCCCTGTGCAGGGGCAGACATGCGGAGCACCTATAACTGTGGACAAGAGGAAGCCCATTAGCGGTTACTTTCATCATCCATGAGATCAGCTGTGGGGGGATCACAAGAGAGCAGGGAGAAAAAGGGCACAAAGGAGAAAACTATAATCGTTTGTAAGATATTCCCTTTTATGTCATACTATCCCCACTAAATAATTAATTACAAATACCTCAGCTGCTGTTAGAAGAATAAAAAAAAAAAAAAAGAACAGGAGGGGGTTTAAAAAAAAGAAATCAATGAGAAGCTTGCAAATGTAGTTAATAAAAAAAAAAAGTACACGAAGGACTGCTGTTCAAAAGCACCCAGGTTAAATGCCGAAGAAAGCACCGCCCGCAGCAATTGCCTGCGGGCATCCCCTGCGTGATGAGTGACTTGGTGCCACAGAAACCCCCTGACCTGAGGATCCCGACACCGGGAGCTAATTGCAAGCAGTGTAATCGCCCGCTCCAGATGGCTCCGCAGCGTAAAGCCACGCTGCCTGAGCCCAGTCCTCCACTGCAGTAGCACCACGCAGGTCAGGAGGAGTCGGCATTAATCACTCCCTGCTGTCAGCATCACCTAAAATTCCTAATGGCTTTTGGAGTCTATCCGTACATAAAAATTTCCATTAAAATGCCTCGGAGGACACACCTTTCCTCTAGCTGAAGATGTGAATTACAGATAAATACCCTGCCTGTTAACGTGATTTTATGTGAATGCAAAATGAGGTTTTCAAAAACTACTGCACATAAAATATGAATGTCTTTATTTGGAGGGGAAAAAAAGCCCCAAACATTGCTGTAGAAGAGCCAGTCTCCTTTACCCCTCCCTGGCTACAGTGCAGACAGGCAGTATGTGTTTTCGTGATTCCACCCCGACACAGATTGATCTCCTCCACATTACGTGCAAGACAGCTGATAACTTGCTACCTGAAAGGCAACTGTATGGGTAGAAAACCACCCGAAAAGGGGAAATGGCTCAGACAAGAGAGTTCACAGTGGTTAACCTCCTGGAACACATTAGCTACACCAACTCCCAGTTGCCCAGACTAAACAACCCTGAAAACCTCTTGATTTTATTCACTAACAGGAAATGATTCAGATACAGTTCTGCAAAGGCAGTCAACAAGAAGAGGTAAATTATGCACTCTAGCTGTACTACATTTTACTATGACACAGCTGAGTATAAAAATTCTTCAGCCCTGGTGTGATTTTTTTTTTCTTCTTTCTTCTTTTTAGTGTTTTGCCCTCGGTTGGTGTATCTAAAGTATCAACTGTGATGCTTTTATCTTAGAGGTCAATACATAACACTTAATTTTTTTTTTCAAAGGGATGCATACCCTACAGACTGCTGACAGAGCAACGCGTCACCAGGTGTGAGAGAGAAACAGAAACTGGCATCTCTTAGAGAGAATGGGGCCTGCATCTAAATAATAATGAAAACCAACGCGCTGTCAGCTCTGGGGTATGAACAGAGAGACTTTTTTTCCTTTAAAGCTTCCTTTTCATAAGAGATATTTATTTACCAACATAAATGTTGCATGCACATCACCAAACCAGCACATAAAAGGATCAAATTATTTTCTGGCTCCACAACTCATCCCAACTGCTCTGCAAAGCACAGCTCTGGTCACAAAACCAAAAGCCCCTACCCCCTGTCCAACCACGTACTGCTGGCAGTAGGACAGCAGTCCTGCTACCTGAAAATAAAGTCAGCTGCCTTCCTTCTGCATGTATCACAAAATCCCAGAATCGTAGGGTTTGGAAGGGACCTCAAGAGATCCCTGAGTCCAACCCCCCTGCCAAAGCAGGTTCCCTAGGACAGGTCACACAGGAAGGTGTCCAGACGGGTCTTGAATATCTCCAGAGAAGGAGACTCCACAACCGCCCTGGGCAGCCTGTGCCAGGGCTCTGTCACCCTCACTGTGATAAAGTTCTTCTGCATGTTGGTGTGGAACTTCCTATGCTCCAGCTTGAAGTCATTGCCCCTTGTCCTGTCCCCACAGACCACTGAAAAGAGGCTGGCTATTTACCCAGCCTCCAGGCAGCACTTCCACGGTGAGACAGAGACTTCCTACATTTTGCTAAATCTTAATAATATTGGACCCATAGATATGCATCCATACGTACAGCTACACAGTGCAGGCAGAGGAATGATATTTGGGATGAGCCACCAGCATTCTTTCATGTTTTGTCAAACAACACCTTGTATGTTGACTTCTCCACTATCAGACACCTGGAGCACTGCTGTGATCAAGGACAAACTACAGACCCAACAGCCTGCCTCTATCATCAGCTCCAGACTTTGTTGGTGCATACTACTGGGAATTATTTTCTGTTTTCCTTATAATAAAAAAAAAAGAAAAAAATTAAATCCCAAGTAGCCTAGAAAAACTTCTTTATGGTCCATCACCATTCAGTTTTTAATTAAGAGCTGCAACCAAGTGTTTGCAGCTGAACCCGTGTTCACGATAGCTCTTCTCCTGAGGTAACTTCTGGAGCTCCTTGTGCCAGCAAAGACCTACCTAAAGAGGGGTGAAGGGGGATGTCTGGTTGAGCAATATGTCCTCAACCCAGCTCCATGGGTTGCAAAAGGGAAAGAAGAAATTTGCCTTAGGCATGTGCTGAGGCTTTCTGGGAACCGGCCACTCTTTGCAGTGAAGGAAGAAGGCACCTCACAAAATGCCAGCTAGCATACATTTTAGAATATGGGTTTTGTAATGTCCAGATTCCTGCAGACAAAGAGGGGTGCTGAGCAGAGTGCAGCATGGTATACCCTGAGGCTAAAAGGTTGATAACCTTGTTCCTGGACTCATGTCAAATGGATTCCCATCTGGGAGTGATGCCGCGGAAAGCCGGAATCAGAACTCAATAGCCTTGTTGACTATTAAGCAGGTATCCTTTATTGCAGCGCTGGGCACACAGGGGATCCTCCATAGTTACCAAAACAAATTCCTGAGCTCAAAACACATTCCTACACAAACTAGTTAGGAATGCCTTTTAACTGAAAATGAGATATACTCTATCTTTTAATTGGTCGTTGGTCTCATTATTTATGACTCCCCTATCTTCACTAGCTTCAAGGCTAAGGTTTGTAGCAGCTTTCACCAAACAGCTCACACAGTTACAGCACAGCCATATTCTACTAAAATCCAAACCAAATATATTCTTAAAATACACAAATTAAAGTTATATTAATTGTCTCAAGCTACATCTACATCAAATTGAATCAGGAGACAGGATGTACTGTATTTCCTAGATTATCCCAGGAATTTTACCAACATTTTTCCATGCTATTCTAGGGATCTATAAACACTAGCAGGGCCCTCCCTGTTCTGTTTTCTTCAAGTTTAGGTCTTACATTATTTTTAAAATGCTGGTGACTTGTAGACTGCTGAATCTGGCCGTGGGGAGGCAGGTGGTTCATGGATCCCTCTAGAACAACCTTTGGTTTTGCATTGCTGCCTCCCATACATGAAGGTTGAAGGCAATAGGTGTCCCATATATAGTATCAGGGACCAGAGGCCAAGAGTGCTGTACTGCCTTATCCAACGAGGAAGAGCAGGAAGAAGGTACTGTGAATTAACAGGAGGCACCAGAAGTGACCAGGGCTCTGGCAGGTTGTGGTGTCAGTGTCACCCCTGAGGAAGGAGCAGTCTATGAGACTATCCAACCCTCCATGTGCACCAAGGCACTCACTAGCAAGATGTCAGCAACACTAGGCTGGATGCACTGAGCATCCCACAAGCGAATTTCTAAGTCACTTGGTTAAAGCAAGACTTAAGTTTGAGACCTTTTCCTAAAAATGACCATGACTTGGCTTGAAACACCATACAAGGAGGCCAAGAGGTATGTATGACTGCAGCTAAACATGCCTGTGAATACGGGCACCTGCAGTGAAGACTGTAACTGGGCAAAGAAGGAAGCACTGCAGGGTCATGTATAGGAAGAGATGCATTAAAAGACTGAAAACTGGGCAGGGGATGTGGCAGCAACAGCTCAAGCAAATGCTGGCATGTGTGAACAAGTGGTGTCCAGTGGAGGCTTGTACCACAGAGAGGTTGTTCCCTGGTTGCACAGGAGGTAAGAAATGAAATTCAGTAAAAGGAACTCCCTGGAACCGAGGTTCTACGATGATGCTGCAGATGTTTGGTTCACCAAGATAACACCAGCTTTCCTCCCCTTTCACCACTCTCACTTGATAGCAGCACAGTAAGGGGCTGGGTCCAGGACACGTGCCAAGCTGGTGACAGCCTCAAGTGTGCAGAAATGAATGATGACTGCCCTCAGGGGGATTGCTGCCAGGCTGAACTTAAATGAGTTATGCTTTTAAAACAGCAGGCACTTTCAGTCCCACTGTCTGCACCTTGTCTTTCCCCTGCACATCCAGAACAATCCTCCTGTTCATCACCCTCCACCTGTTGCCAGCTGTAAAAGTTTAGCGTTCCTATTTCTAACACAATCCTAATGTAAAAGCAGACAATAAAAAACACAGTGCTAAAACCAGTTCCACCATTTTTACATTTGTTTCAGACTGGAATTTAACCATATGCTTTACGGGACTGACCAGTCCTGCATGGCTCACAGGAGTCATTTAACCTGGAAAGAAAGCACATGCAGCAATAGGACGAGGGGCAGTGGTTTTAAACTAGAGCAGGGTAGGTTTAGATTAGATGTTAGGAGGAAGTTCTTCACCATGAGGGTGGTGAGACACTGGCACAGGTGGCCCAGAGAGGTGGTGGAGGCCCCATCCCTGGAGACATTCAAGGTCAGGCTTGACCTGAGCAACCTGATCCAATTAAAGGTGCTTACTGCTGAGGGGTTGGACTAGATGACCTTTAAAGTTCCCTTCCAACCTAATGCATTCTATGATTCTATGACCCCCAAACTCAAGAGTATACTTGCTTCTGAATTCTGCACACTTCTCTTGCCCTCTAAATCACTGCCTTTACTCCCTGGATGCTCANACAATTGCGCTCTAAATCACTGCCTTCACTCCCTGGATGCTCACCAGGAGCCAGTAGTTTTTCTACATCTGCAGCACTTTGGACTTTAAGACACATCTACTGCAACTGTTGTTTCGTTGTAGGATCCTAGAACCACCGGCTGGTTTGGGCCAGAAGGGACCTTAAACACAATCTACTTCCAACGCCCCACCTCCCCCCCGCAACCCACCATGGGCAGGGACACCCTCCACTACACCAGACTGCACTACCCAAGTTGGGATAGTTCACTAGGGTGAAGAAGATGCCTGGGTGAAAGAGAAGCTCTGACTTTTTTTTTCCTGTAAACACAGCAGTCCAGCTAGCTGGAGACCCTGTTAGGGGAAATCACCTTGTTGATATTTAAGAATAACCTTTATACCTTCCAACCAGAACTTTCACTTCAGATCTCCGTATCTAATGAATATTTCAGGCAGTAGGCCATATATAATTTAAGACACCTGTGACACTTGTAATGCTCATCCTCCCTGCAATAGCTGACAAAGAGCCGAAACCCTGAAATTACATTTTATAGTCCTATTTCTTCCCAACTCCTTCAAATTAATCAAGCAGAAGGCATTGGCCATTTTCTTAAACAATTCCTTACAGGAGGATGCAAGCCACAACAGCCTATGTTACCTCATGCCAAATGGATGCAGACAGGTACAGCCCAAATAGAGCTCAGTAGCTGCTCAGAGGAAATTATCTCTAACCTCAAGCCAGCCCTTTATTTCTGCAGAGGACACATCAGACACCCGTTTAATTGAGAACACGCTGCTGGAGTTAACCACAGGCAAAACTGCTGTAACCAAGATTAACACAAGTATGGCATTTAAAGCCTCAGCTGAATTGGGGCCTTGAGTGAGTACCTCACTTGGGAAAGGGGAATTATCATCAGAATACCTGCATCTGTAATAGGCCGCTGGGAACCGTTTTCAAAACTGCTTCTGAAATACTCTGTTTTCAACATCCTATTATCGACTCTACTTGGGAAGCGATGGATTTAATTTAGAGAAACAGTCCAGCAAAACAGATGGGCTGCATGTCACTTCTGGGCTCCTTCAAGACCTGTTTCCTTCCTGCTTTTTGAGAAAACTCACCAATACCGAAGGGAACAATAGTTATGAACCCCATATGCTTTGAATACATAAAACAACCTATATTCGAGTCCTAAAGCTGCTTGGCAAGCCCTTCTTACTTCTTTTCTGAAGGAAACTAGGCTGTAAGACTTTGTGACCTCTTTGTTTATCATATTCATCCGTTCAATACTACTGACAAAGTGACTGCTTTCTTTGATGGCTCGTGATGAGCCTTGCCAAGTTAAATAAAGGGCTCCCTGCTATTAATCTGCTTTGCTGAGGTCTCTTATTTGGCTGAACCTGTTTGTCAAACAACAGTAATAGCTGTAAATACTTCAGATTAACTCATGGTAGCCCCAAAGCAAAGACAAGCTATAAATTTTTAAGAGAGGTGACAATTTCCAAAGTCTGAAGGAAGACTCAGAGCGAAGCAGCTAGTGGGATGGTCACACTTTCTAGCTCTGCTTCCAGTTGCTGATAGCACAGATAGAAACACTAAACAGCACACCCAATCAAGAAACCAGCCAAAACCAACTTTTATAATTTAACAAAGGGGGATGCAACTCCTAATTAGGCAATAGTAATGGGTCCACTGTCCTTAAGGACTATTTACTTCTGAAGCCATGTCTTACTTACTTCCTACTATTTCTGAAGCTTTAATTGCTGTGACCAGGCACAGCCGCTGTTGCAGTGATGTGTTACTCAGTGTTTCTGTTCATATTCCTGGGCAACCAGTGGCCCTTCTTGAGCAGAGGGTTAGGACCAGATGCCCTCCAGAGGTCCCTGCCAACCTCAACCAGTCTGTGATTCTATGACCTACCATTAACACACAATTCTACATATTCAGACCCAGATCCTCCAACGCAGCCCAGGAGGGGGGTGCTTTTCTGGTGCTTTTTCAGTATTTCTTTCCAATTCCTCGTTAAAGATTCTTTCATCTGTTCCCATCCTACCCAGTGTGCACGTTCCTCAATGTACCCAGCTGTTCTGGTCCCCTAGGACACAACCTGCCTGGGCTGAAAACCCAAAGCACATCACCAAAGCACATCACCTCCTCCTCGTTCTGATCCTTCATACAAATGCACCTGCTAAGAAGTATTGAATGTGGATATACCTATCATTTATTCTTAACTCATGTAGGAGGCTTTAGGGCATTAAATAAGCTGATAGGAGAAGATAATTTTAGAAATTGTAATAGACTTGCAGCTTAGCAAAGCCATGTGTAGAAGTTATAGTCTGTGTAGATCCAGCTCGGCTTTAATCACTTCAGTAGGAAATGAGACAATCAACATATGATTCAGAAGAAAGAAATGAGCCAGGGCCTTTCCACTGGCAAATATTAGAAAGTCAGATTGGTCACAAACAGCCAAGAGAGAGATTTGCGTGCCTCGTACAGAAGGAGCAATAAGCCACTTGTATTAGCTACAGATGAATTTGTTTGTCTTAGTAGACAAACAATTTCCTATCAGGAACACTGGTTATTTTTAAGGTTAAAATAGCAATGTTTTATACTGAAATGAAACAAAATGGTTTCGCTCTGAGGCAATGAGTTCAAGTGAGAGTAACGTTTCCTTCTTAACAGACTGGCCACTTGCTATCAATCTTCAAAGAAAAACACTGCTTTCAGATCAGAATATTTATATTCTCCCTTGTTTACTTTCCTCCTTGGTACAGGAGCTGCTTTGCCAGCCAGTGGTTAGCAGATGAGCACTTTCCAATGATGTGGCTCCTCTGGACCCATACTGCTGATATGGCACGAGGTATGAGTGTAGGGCACATCAAAACCAAGTGCCAGCTCTGTCCCTCAAACTGAACTCCTCTACATGCCAGCTAATGTGTGTGTGTGGGGGGGGGAAATACATGGTATATACATGGTATTTAAGGGCTACCGGTCCAGCAAAGAACTGGGTGGCAAATCCTAACCCTTTCTGGAGGGACAGGTGACAAGCCCATCAAGAGCACCACCAAAGGAAACCTCAGGAAGCTGGAGCAGCGTAGGGATTTATTTCCTCCTGACTTTTCTGGGAGAATTTCAACAGGAGAGGGCGGTGCAGGCACAAGTGAACTCCCAAGAAATAATTACAGCATCCTTAATCATAGGTTTCAAGGAGAGAAACTACCTAGGTGTCCCTTCTTCTGGGTTCTCTGAAGGACTGAGAACTCCATGGGTGGAGTTTACTCTGGACAAGTAGTGATTTACAGCCAAGTTATATTTTTACTAAAACTGTCCTACAACAACAACATCTGTTAGAGGAAAAAAACCATGATGGTTTTTTAGGGTTTCTCCTTTGCCATTCAAATTCACAGAAATGGATTTTCAGGGAAACTTTCAGGAGCCTACAGGAAATAGATGGAGCTTTAACACAAACTCATCTTGCTTTCCCCCCGTCCCCCCAGTTTATTCATCAATTCTCTAACACTTGCAATAATATCCTATACCATCGATAAATGAAATGTACCAAATGGTAAATAATTTGCAAACCTGCTAAACATGCCCTGTTTTTCCATGCTGGAGGTATCCAAGACCATCAGTTTCCTCTATCAGGCAACCGTAAAGAGAACTCACCCATATTTTATCTGCTGCAGTGGGCCCCAAGAAGAAGGATCACATCTGAAGACCTCAGATCTTCCTCAGAAAAACACAGTGGTTTCTCTTTCAAGCCTTCCACGAGGACCAGGGCCAGGGAAGAAATGTTTTTTTTAAAATTATATTAAGGTCTTCAGAGGCAGTATCAGGATTTCCATGTTTTCCATCCTCTCCAGATATGGAATGATTCTTCTAACAATATAAATAAAGTACTGTTGAGCGAGAGAAGTAAATTGAGGCTGTGCTTCATCTTTTTCCTTTGCCAACACAAGGGAGCTGTCAGTAACAGAACCTTGTATGTGTTCATTTTCACACATTAACCCTTTGAGTCTTGTAAATATAAGCAGTCTTTCTGTCTCATGGGAGAGAAAGTGCATTTTAAACTCCTGAAAACAATGGAGACCAGAAATCTTAATTAAAGTTTTCCTTGTACACGCGCATGGATAAACCCTCCCTTTAGCAAAGAAAAGCAAAGCGCTTTTTAAAATTAAAGTTATCATGTTGAAATTATTAACATAACTCCTGGGAAAAATGCATAATCTTTGCATATCAAATGCCAAAATGACTAAGTGAACTACGCTTAATAAATACTATGTTTCCCTTTGAGTTCATACACTCGCTTAATCACGCACTGATAGGTGACAAATATTTTTCAAGCTCTACGTACTGCAAGTTAAGCATTTTAAATTTGAGCCACGGCCTGGACTTGGCGGGTGCCTGAAGGTCTCAAATCTTCTCTCCTTGGGACGCGAGCCAGCAGGAGTAACTTGGAAAAGACCGGGACTCTCAGATCAACAGCGCTTTTCCACAGCTGCCAAGCTGTATGCTGCCCTGCTGCTCTTAGGTGAATCACTGAGCACATTCATCTGGGCTGGCGAGGGGCCGGCACGCCTGCGCTGCTGCCTGCAGCTCGCTGGTGCTGGTTTTTTTGTTCTGTTTTGGAGCAAGGGAGGGTGGGCTGGGTGAGTGTTCACACCGCGTGGTTCCCATTGAGCTGGCGCCCGTTCGTTATCTGTTTTGACGCCAGAGCTTGTTGGCCCATGGCCGATGCCCTATTTCCTATTTTCAGGGTATGGAAACTTTGGCAAGAACTTAGAAATTCAGAAAATGGTAGGTCCTATCCTTGTGCTGTTTAGGCACACCTTTTCAACTCTGACTGTTTATCAGGCTCACCTAAAATCCAATCTTAGCCTCTCCCACTACCCAAAAGGCGGCCGCAAAACTGCTAACATCATTATTTGTTTTCCACACTTAGCAAGAAGATTTAACTGTCACTCCAAAAGAAAACCTTGACCACAGTTACCATGGGTACGTGATACTGCATAGGTGAAGGGAAGACCCAAAAGTAAGAGCAATGGGATTTCATTCCATCTCCTACATTCATCATCACTCCTCCACCCTGGAATCAGCAACATCCAGCCCATGATTCACAATATCCATAACCACCATCAAAGGATGCAGAGCCCTTCAGCCCAGCTAGGGAATATGTTGATCCATGACATCCGCCTGTTGCTAACCTCCCTTCAAAAAATTTAAGGTGTACTTGAATCCCTAGTTGCAATGGTCCTCAGCCATAACAGCAATCCCTCAAGGAGGTCTTTTACCTTGGCAGACTGGCCCTGCTCAAGCCAGACGCCTTGAGAGACACATGTCATCTTTCAAAAAATCAAAAATAAGAGCAAGTTATGAGCAACAGCTGTATCATTTAGCAGCTAAGTATATAGAAGTATATAGCAGCTGTATTTAAAAGTAGCCACTAGCGCCCAGTGAAAGCAAATGAATTATTTAGATATATTTATAGGATTTATGGGGCAACTGAAGCCAAAGCTAGTTAATTGAAATCCTGATAACAGATTGAAGCCTGCATTATGTCCTATACTGTGAAATGCAAAGTCTTTATTAAATAAAGCCATTAAGGAGGATGATAATCCCTGTGGCCTTAAATATGAATAAGGTGCAATGTAAATAATAAAAGGCAAAAATCCAATTTTCATGCAGCGAACTTTCAAATACTGCGCTGTTTCCATTAAATTACCTTTTATTCAACATGCCGTAATGGCACTGAGGGCACATCAGGCTTCCCTGTAATACAATTATTGTTCAGCATAAAACCTGGTTTTTAACTTGAAACAGAAATGTGAAATATTTTACTTGGCGTCTCTCATATGTCAAATGACATGAAAATTGAGAACAAAATCTTCATAGACGCAACAAAAGAAAAAATAAGCAAAGGAAAAATAAACACATGCAAAAAAAGAAAGACTCAGAATGTGAAGACAAAAGAAAGAAGCAGGGTACATAATAGTAGTTTTCCAGTTAATTTTACAGCAATTTAATACTAGGAAATAGAAAAGGAAAACAATTTCAGTAACTAAAGAAACTAAACTTGGATATAGGCCAAACAAAGCTTTAGCACAGAGTAAAGGAGGTGAAACTCATCAAAGCTCTTTAACCAGAACAAAATCTGGTGTGAAATGCCTGTCGTGCTCCTTCCAAACACAAGGATGATGACAAGAGCTTGAGCGCATCAAATGCCACAACAGCACAGTGCTGGAGGCTGGAGGCGTGCGCTCGCTCCCCGGCTCTGCAACGCTGGCACTGGGTCACTCTGAACCTGCTTCAGCTTCTCATCTACAAAGGCAGCACTGATGTTTACTGTTTTCTGTAACGCTTTCTGTGGAGTTAAGAAACATTAACTAAAGGTAGCTCTATTTATTAAAGAACTGGAAACTGAAACAAGGTCAAGAATTTACTATTATTGTTCAGGAACAGAGTGTGCCTATTGGGAGATTCAAACAACCCATTAAGGATGAGACCATACCTGCTACGGGTGTCAGGCATTTCTTCCACTATAAACCTTTCTGGAAATCCAGCAAAGCTGTGATGAAATAGAAGAGAATAACTCTGTATTTATTCAGTTCTGTATTTAATTTGGAAGCATTTATACCGAAAGAAAACCTTCACCATGAAAATGCAATTTTCCTTATAGCATCTTCACTGCATCAAGATGTTTAAGGAATAAACAATTGAGATCCGAACTACTGTGAACTCTCAAAACACATAAACATGCATTTTATAGTATTTACTTTTCACTGTCTACCACATTGTGTTTTCTGTGCCCATTCCCTGGTTACAGACACAGAACCACAGATGGGTTTGGGCTGGAAGGGACTCCAAAGCCCATCTAATTCCAAACCCCTGCCATGGGCAGGGACACCCTCTACTAGCCCAGGTTGCCCAAAGCCCCATCCAACCTGGCCTTGAACACTGCCAGGGAGGGGGCAGCCACAGCTTCTCTGGGCAGCCTGTGCCAGGGCCTCACAACCTTCATTGTAACCAAATTCTTCCCTATATCTAAGCTAGATCTACCTTCTTTCCAGTTAAAACTGTTACCTCTTGTCCTGTCACTACAGGCTCTGGTAAGAAGTCTCTCTCCACCATTCTCCTAAGGCCTCTGTATGTACTAGAAGGCTGTAATAAGTTCTCCCCAAAGCCTTCTCTAGGCTAAACAACTACCTCAGCTTTTCTCCATAGGAGCAATCTTCACCCCTTTGACCATTTGTGGCCCTCCTCTGGACCTGCTCTAACAGGTCCGTGTCCTGCTTGTACTGAGAACCCCAGAGCTGGAAGCAGTGCTCGAGGTAGGGTCCTACCAGAGCAGAGCAGAGGAGCAGAATCACCTTCCTTGACCTGCTGGTCACGCTGCTTTTCATGCATCCCAGGATACGATTGCCTTTCTGGGCTGCAAATCCACGTTGCCAGCTCTTGCCCATTTTTTATCCACTAGTACCCCCAAGTCCTGCTCTCAATCCTTTCATGCCCCAGCATCTACTGATAGTGGGAACTGCCCCAACACAGGTGCAGGACCTTGGACTTGGCCTTGTTGAACTTGATGAAGTTTGCATAGGGCCACTCGAGCCTGACAAGGTCCCTCTGGATGGCATACTTTCTCTCAAGTATTTTGAATGGCACCAGTCATGTACAAATGGGTAGGGAATACCTGAGCAACCAAACAGCTCTGTGCCATTGCCAATCTGCCACCCCACGCTGTGGGCCTCCTGGAGACAAGGGTGATAGTGATGGGGCAGGGGGACAATGTTAAAGGGCAGCAGGGATGATGGCAATAGACCCAGCAGACCTTGCTGCTGTGCAGGCAGCTGTGAGCAGCAAGGGGCACTGGAAGCATGGGACCTCACACGGGTGCAGAGCTGGTAAGCTGGGCTGTGGGGGCTTCCTGAGCTGTCACCTCCAATGAAGTCCATGTGAAAACACAACATGCCTCCCCACAGCCCAAGGGAGAACCAGCAAAACCTCTCCACAGTCTGAATGCACAGGGAGCACAGCAGCAGGGGCACAGCCTCTGTGCGAGGCTAAAATCCCTTCCTTTCGCTTCTTGTATGTACAAAGAAAGTAAATACATGAAAAAAGAGGGAAAAGTCCAATCTATTCATGGCATGCAGAGCAGAAAATAGTAACACCTGAAAGGCCTAAAGCAAAGTAATACAGCAACTCCATCAGTGCCAACCATTAGCCTGAACTGTATTTGCAACAGGTCAATGAAGCAAAGCTATTTGAACAGTGTTCCCCAAGTTTTTCTTCCTAGGAAGCAGCCTATTTCCCTCCAGCAACACTCTCAAAATGGGCTCTGCTTAGGTGCTACGATAGTGCTACTTACTACAGTAGTGATTTTTCACACCTCCCACCAAAACTGAGTCACAGTCCCAAAGAGGCCTTTGAGGCTCTCACGTGCCCCTAGGAACAGCTTGGGCATCACGACTCTTTCACTCTTAGCTTCGAAAACTGCAGCACCTTGGAGCTACAGGGATTGAAGGAGAAGAGGAGGTAGAAGTAAAAAAAGAAATCGATTCATTCTACTACAGAGAGAGACTTTTGCTCTCTTACCACGTGCCTAGCAGCACTGCCAAGTAGCAGATTACTCACTTTCCTTCATTAATTGCTGGGAAAAAAACCCTACAAAAACCAAAACAGTGTTTATTTGAAGTTCAGTCAGACAAAGCTACTAAACAGATAGGATATTGAACACTATGAAGGTCAGGCTCTCCCTGTAATTTCTTGGCTCTGCAGCTACACAACTTCAGAAAGTGGAATATTGCTATATAGGCATCTTTTAATGTACTTCATCAGCCAAGCAAGCTCTTCAGAGGGGAAAAAAACAATAAGTAGCTTTTACCATCTTGCCTGAGATTCACTCTCTTCTTTATCTGCTTGCTGCCAATTGCTTTGGGTTTATGGGCTAAGAAGACAACTTCAGGGCGACCACCATCTTTGCTCTCTCTGTGTTTGGCTGCTATTTATTTCACCAGCATTGGAAAGGAATCACTGATCTGGGGAGTCGACGTCACTCTCCGAAACCTTTAAGTCATGAGTTGAATCATCAAGGAAGCACATGTTCATTGAAAGTATCAGAGCAGCTGAGGAACCTCAAGTCTATCTCATTTCCCACAATCTCTTATTGTAAATGTGAGCTCAGACTCTTGTGAAGTTTCCCTCTGACAGCTATGGAGAGGATTAAATGAAAAGGACAAGACAATGGACTGATGCTAGCAAAATCCCACTTTCCCATGAATTGGATAAACTAATTTGATAACCAGAGGAATTCATGCTCAAGTGATCAAATTAACCAGGGAAAGGGTCCTCTGACAGGGCAGTGTCCTGGTGCAGCAACTGCCCAGCACTGCATGAGTGTTACCACCTGATCCTTATCCTGTGCTCACAGGCAGGAGACCGCTGCCACTACCACTGTTTCCTAAGCAAGTGGTGGCCCACATAAAGAGCAGTCAAAGCAAGGTGAGTCTAGCGAGTTTTAATTCAATGACAAATGTGTCATGGCACAAGCCCACCAACTCCATTTCAGCTGTAGCAATGAGGGACATGTTCATCAGGAACACTCAGACGTACCCCTGGTGTGACAGCGGTCCCCGAGATCGGAGAGGGGAGAACAGGGACTAAAAGGAGTTCAACATGCTTTCCAAATCTTCTTAGTTTTATTATTGACTACACTCATGAACTGCAGCCTACAACGCTGTCAGGGCACATTCTCCATAAACACTCCCTTCATGTTTTTAAGATTAAGCTATCACACGAGCCTTACTCCCACAGGAAACCAAACATCCAAAATGATCCCCTCTCATCTTCTGCTCGGCGCCGTGCTGCTTTTCAGAATGACTAAACCTGGTACAGTCATCCCGTCACTAGCTACCGCCAAGCACACCCCTCTCCCAGAGGTCCCCGACCACAGCATCACCAGTGACTCGTGAAGCATTTCATCATCCACATGGAAGGAGCTCATCTTCTGGGTCCCTCTCTGGGAAGGAGCTCATCTTCTTGGTGTCCCCCCAGTCCCTCTCTGTGCCTACTGCAGAGGGAAGAGTGATAATGCCCAGCCTGAAAGCCAGGCTGGCTCTGCAGTATAGGCTAAAAAGGACTCAAATGTCTTCATTTGGGAGGCTAACAATTCAACAACCACCCATGCCTGCTCCTTTGCTCCTGACACTGGCAGCTGTCCTGGCCTGCTGGAGACTGAGGACGCATGTGGAAAAGGAAGGGGGACAGAAGATCTGTAGCCCACCCCTTGGACAGGCTGTTCCTGCCTACTCCTGCCTTCTGCATGTCTTCAGCCAGTGGCAGAGTGCTGCAGGATGGGGACAATGACACAGATCCTTTCCTGGATCATCTGTTATCACTACTAACACAGCAGTTTGCTTCTGGAGTTCCTATTTTTAGTAACATTTTCAAGGTGGGCGAAACACTTGGCAGAGGAGATGCATGAAAGAGCATCACAAACTACCCCCCACCCTGGTCCCTAGAAGACCATGGTGATTAGATGGTCCAAACCCATTTCCCACTCGTTTTCGGGGGTAGACAGGGTTCATCTTCTCCTTGCCAGACACTGCAGAAGGCAACATATTTGATACAATATTTTGTATTTAAAAAAAAAGGATAGGCAGACCCAGTTCTTAGCAACCAAGGTTTCGGCTATATAAAATCCATATGAAACAAACACTGGAAGCAGAGAAACTGGAAAGCAAAAGCTGTATATATGGCTGTCTACACTGCTGCATCTCTTTCAGTGTGCTCCTGGCAAGACAAAGGGAGGAAGACACTGACCTTCCCCTTAGCTACTTGCTTCCTTGTTTTCGAGGCCTGGGAGGAGTGGGAGATGGCCACTGAACCCTGGCTGATGAGTTTTTCTTTGTTAAAAGCACAAAATGACCTCTCCCTGGCCGAACAATATTATTACAGATGCTGAAATCTGCACAGCCCCTTCTTTAAAGTATGCTAATTTTTTTTTGACAGTAACAACTGCAGTGACAGCCCCACCATGCAAATACATACTCAGATAAAAGTAAGATCGACGGCATATAAAAGGAAGTCCGGTGTTTATCAAAAGAACAGATAAAAACCCAAGCAAGGAAAAAGCAAAGTATCCTCTCTGCAATATAGATCAGAAGTACCATACTTTCCTTTTATAAAATAAGGTACTGATTATTAAAAAGGTATGATTGGTTTGGATTTTACACTGCTGAGTGACTGTGAAATATAAATAATCAGATGTTTTCCACTATGATCTAACACCACGATTACCTACACAGCAGAAGAGAATAAGCAAAAAGAAATTCATCTCATGGCTGTCAACTGTTATTTTACTGTATTTTATGACGTGTATGTATGACTGTATTCTCCAAGGGCTTTTTTATGATTTGTTTTAGAAAGGAAGTATGTGAAAGAACAAGGCTCTTCACACGAAAACTCTTGGCTGCAACGCAAGATGCTCTGGACTGAATATGCCTGACTCTTCTGCGGCGCTGCACCCTCCCTGCGTAGAGCCGGTGAGGAGCAGCAGCCCCAGCGCTGATGAATCCTGCCCACTCGACGTGCTGCAGCTCACGCTTCTGCCAGGAAAGCCTGTGCTATTTCTGTCCCTTATCTCGTGACATTTTAGCACAAAATCACAGGGAGGTTCAGCAGCGAGGACCAGAAGAGCACGTCAAGACAGGCCTCGCCATCCTCAAGGGACAGGCAGCTTGTGGTAGGCTGATACCCATTCCTCTGCCGCCCCTCCAGCCAACTCCTTGCTGCTCTCCTTGCTAGACATCCCTCCTCCCTCACATGACAAACATTTATTTCGGGGTGCAAGAAGAGGCTGCCTACGTGCACACCTATCATCCCTTAAGCAGGAGTACTTCAACACCGGGGCAGTCACAGTGGGCACACATCCAGAGATGCAGCAGGACCGGCCACAACATGACATCCATGCCCATCGCACAGCAACAGGAGGGCATGATTCACTGAGCTGGACAAGGACTCGAGAAGAATGCATGGAACAGGCTTTTCTATAAAAAACCTGTATGTTCAGGGAGATACATAAAGATATATATATATATCCCTATCTCACACACATGCACGTATTTGTATGTGTGTGTCTTACTTACAGAAAAACAAATGTTAAATGAAGTCAATCAAAACGCAATCAATCGAAACAAAATCTTCCTTCTACTTTACTGGATTCAAATAATTAAAAAATCATAAATTATTACTATCACTGGAAATGAAAACGTATTGATTTGCTTATAAGGATGACAATATGGCAAACCTGAGCCAACCTGCCACGCAATGCAAGCATTTAGAAACACGTAATAAGGCAGCCAATAAAAAGGCAGCCTGTTAAAAAACGGCTCCAAAATGAGATTAGAAATTAAAAAATAAATTGATAAACCCACGTCTTTTTTACAGTAACTCACTGAGGAGTTTTTGATTGGAATTAGCCTGAAATTAATCTGCAAATAAACATGCTCAATAATATTTACTGAAACGATCATTTAGCAGAGTAAATACAATAGCGCCGGTACTTGGCTGACCTGGTTGTCACTCGGGAGGCAATCAGGCAGCAGCACACCAAGCACAGCACCCTCCTCTGCTTTTTGATTAGGGCTGTAGTATCTGCACCCGCAGCCCATCCGAACGGCACAATCAGCGCTTCAGATCTCGTCTCTCCCTCTACCCATCTTGCACCTAAACCCACTTTAATGATACATCAACTGCAGCGATTAATGAACCTTTGTCCAGAAGGGGAAAGACTTTAACTGCTTAATGAGACAGTAATACATATTAAAATCAATATTATTCAGATGATGTGTCTATTCTAGTCCTCCCTCTGAAAATAACCGAGACTGTAGGAGAAATGATCATTAGCATTTTGATAACGATCTTGCCAGCCTTCTGTTAAAATATTTTCTCTTTAAACTAAAACTGGGATTTGTTATCTCATGCAAGCAGACCATTCTAAAATTAGCAACAGCCAACTCATACTGGTTTGGATCCCATCTTTAAAAAATTCTTGGAAAAAAAGTTAATGCTAACTCGCCTGCTAGACTCTCACGCCTGTTGCTGTAGCAGCACAAAGACACTCTATGCATCGACTAAGAAGCAACCTCTTCCATAAACACCATTTTTGTGCACAGAAAGGCACTCCTTAACCATATACAGCCTCAGCTTTGCTTGCCCGATAAATCATATTCCAGCTGACAGCCAACACCGGGGACAAGTTCCTCACAAACTCACACATCCTCAGGGTGTCTTCAAAACGAAACGTGGCCGAACGCCGCGGAGCAGGAAAAGGGCTCTGCACCTTTGTCCCGCTGCCCTCACGAGCAGACGAAAATTCCTCGGCATCCCTGAGTCAAGTTATGTTATGCAATCACCATGGTGAAAGAAAACATTTCCCCCATCTCTCTCTTTTTTTAATTAGTGAATCCCACAGCCTTCCCCCTCCTGGCACCCAGCTGTGGGGCCTTCCAGTTTCCTGAACGGGACAGGCCAGAGCCCTGCCACAGAAGTAGCCTTACAGTGTCCAGGAGGACTCATGTCCTTCAGAAACCTCTGCCCTCAGGTCAACCACACGCAAACAGACCGGATCAGTCGCACCAAAAATCCCAACCACTCTGACTGGACAAGAAGCCAAACTCCAGCCAGGGCCAACCCATGCTTTGAAAGTGCCAGAAGCCAGTTATGAGACAAACCAACCGTGGTTTTGGCTATTTAACCCCTCGAAAGCTAGCCTACAGATGCAGAGGGTTAAGCCTGCTACCAGATACCAGGTCTTCCCCATGACCCCGGGGGGCAGAGGGAGGAGTGCAGCTCCATCAGCTCCATCGCCTGAATTCAGAGGTGACCCCCCGCTAACGGTGACCAGTGTGCAGCAAATTCTGGGGAACCAATGGAAGTTGTGCTTAAAAGACTGGGCAGAAAGTGCTCTTAATTCCAGATGTTTTACATTTTTCTCTCTACTTTTGAAAACAAAATGCCTTTTTAATACCAAAAGTAATATTCCCTCCTTCTGTCCTTCCCCTGAACTGAGAGGCATCTCATGTACACGTATTGTTAAATTAATGTTTGGTCTTTTTAACTGAATAAAAACGTTGAAATTACATGCAAGGACAATTAGATTTAATTATTGGGCACACACAGCAGAGGTTTTTTTAAAGCTATTTAAACAATTTTAAAGGTTTTTCAGCAATGCTGTAGCAACATAAGCAAAACTTCCCGCAAAGAGGAGGTAACGAGTTTAACATTACTCTGGTAACAGAGCCAAGCAAATAAAACTAGCACATCAGCAACCCCCTCGCCGCCCTGAACTGTCAGGAAAAGGCACGGCTCAAGCTGTCAGAGGAATCCAAACTGGCAGAAGAAAGAGGATCTGGGGCTGGTGAATGGGGAGAACCTGTTCCCAGGCCCATCTGCATGAGGCACAGGGAAGAAATTTTTCTGGGGTTTTTTTTCCACTCTCCTTTTTTTGTTTGGTTGTTGTTTTTCCCCCCCCACACACATACTTTTTTCTTTAGCATAGTAGTCAGGCCAGTAATTTCCCAGACAAAGTACCGGTCTGCTCCACGCAAGAGGCTTCTGTTACTGGGACCAGTTTGGTTTGGTACAAGACTAGGGACAAATAGGCAGCTTTCAGTTGGCACTGCTTCTCCCAATTGCTCCCTCCCCAGCTGCAGAAGCACAGCTGCTGTGGGAGCTGGGGCAAGGCCAAGGTCATGCAGCTTTCTCAAATGCAGTGGTTTATCTTTGTCCAGGCTCTCATGTCCTATTAGAACTAATCTTGGGTTCTTCCCATGACAGCTTACCCCAGAATGGAAAACCTGTTGTAAAATATCAGATTTTAACAAGACTGCATTGAAAACATTTGCAAAAATTCAGCTCGATATGTGATGAGTGAGTGCTGGGAAGCTGAAACCGCCTGCATCCCAAACAGTTTCGTCCACAGAAGTCACCAAGTCCCTGAAAACTGAATGAATCCTGTGCAATAGAGGTCAGCAATTACAATGCTGCAATGCTTACAGACATTAACCAGAGTGAAATGATAGTTATAACTGGCCCTCTGAAGCTTAAGGAAAGGCTTCTAAGAAAGAGTGATCTACAACTTCAAAACAAAGTGTCATCCCGCAGTTGCAGATATTACAGGTGGGCTACTGGAGTGCAAGAGGGAATTAAGTTTTTTACCTGAAATTTCAGTCATGGTTCTTGGCAGAGACAGCAAGAGATTTTGAACAGAACAGTGAAATTAGGGGGGATGCTCTAAATAAAACCATGCAAAACTCACGGAGTACCCAGACAGACTTTTCAAATTGAAACTGCAATGGGATTATTAACCTCAAATTGTAAGACAGCAAACAAAAATAACTCTAGACCATAAGGCCTTCCCAGAGCATAACATCCTCCCCAGCATGAATAAATTTTTGTCATAGCATTTTTTGTGGCAGCTTATTGACCGCACGGACAGGGCTTTGCCTAGAGAGAGCATGCATAGCCTCCCCCTGACCTGCAAGCACAGGCACACACGGCATTAACAGCCAGCGCCGGCAGCCGCTCTGACCTGATGGGCACCCGGCCAGCACCAGGAGTCTGCCTGAACACGAACTGATAAGATTAGAAACAAGGAATACAGAGTACTGTTACAGCCTATACACAGACCTCATCGTTGCATCCCCACACCCACGTTCCCCACAAACCAAGTGCAGCATCTCTGCCGAAACCTCATTCAACAGCAGAAAATAGCTGTCGTAGCTCCCCTGTACGCATTTAATCTCCCCAAACACCAGCCTCTCTAGTAATAACTCTGTGTTTGTAGGGCAGGTGACCTCTGAAGATTGCAAAACCCATGAGGGGAGATGAGTGCTACCGGGGCAGCTTTTCAGCCAGGAAATGTGGAGCTCAGAAAGTTCATGCAGCTCACCGCAGGTCAATGGCCACATCCCGCACAGGACCACACTTGCCATGCAAGTTCAGTCTTAAAACCACAACGGTGCCGTCTCCCCAAACAGCGGATGTTTAGGGGAGGTGGACAGAAATCACCAGAATTAAAACAAGTACAGGATTTCAGGGCTAAGAGTCTTTAAAGTCCATCCATTTTCCCTTTGAGTACTCAGCTACCAAACACTCATACGCTCCATGTTACTGGTGTTCATGATGAATCAGTCGGAGGGGTGATGTGAATTCACATTTGACAAGCAGATTCTCACAGAGGCATACCACACTCAACACAATCCAACAGGGAGGGTCTGGAGCTAGAGACAGTTTTCTCCATGGCCCCACAACTATTCTGACTGAAGTGCTGCTGGTCATCCCAGTCCAGGATGAAAAGTCCGCTGTCAACACTGGCACCCTTTGGTCACGTTGGGCCCACCCTGCATTCTTCTAGCTTGTAAGTAAAACTTGTCAGCATCATCCAAAGATGGGTGAAAATGCTGATGTTTTAGAAAACATAAGGGACATGACATCTGCAAATGGTGGCTTTTCTGAAAAGCCTAAGAACTCAGTGAATGGTGAATTTTTCTGACTCAGCCCTTCAGCATTCTCCTCTCCCATACTCACTCATTTCTGTGAGGACAGCTTTAATTATTGGGATTTTAAATACTATTGGCTATATTTTTCACAATACATTTTAGTGTGATCACTAATCTCTTGCATTGAAATGCAAATTTTAGCCATCTGTCAGACCCAAAAAAATCAAGATCTAAGACTTTGACACATGGGGTATCAGTCCTATTTTGGATGGCTTTACGACAAAGGTCAGGCACAGGCCAGCCAAACTACTGTATCAGAAGCAGATAAATCAGAGAGAAAGAACAAAAGTAAGGTTAAGTCCATGGGTCTGTGCATACTGTGCCCTGCTGACAAGGATGGCACTCCTCACTGTGCACATCTGATCATTAAAAAGCCACGCTGAAGAGTCTTCTCTGCCCAAGACAAAGCTCGTCCCCCACACAACCCACCACTGCTCCTAGTTATAAATGTATGTAAACACCAGATCCCATCCGCTGCCACTGGCAGAACCGAAGGTGGGATCTTCACCTGGCAGACAAGACCAGAGGACACGTGGCTGCAGAAAATTACCCCAAGGTCTACTCCGTGTTCAACTGCCTGTGACAAGCGTAGGGTGAGGTAGGACTCTTGATAAAAATTAATGACTTGACGTCTTTTTTGGGAGGATGTCTACAACAGAGTGAGTGAAAAGCCCAGACAGCAAACAAGCGCTGCTCCCTCTGCTTGCCAAACTCCTGGGAAGCCAAGGTTAGGAACCTTTCCCCGGGCCTTCCAGGGTGAAACAGCTCTCCGAAGCTGAGACACGGGTGATGCAACCAGCACAACACAGGGGGAGCACGGCCCACCCGTCACTTCACTCGAGCGCGCTGACACATCCTTTTCCTCATGCACCCATCTTTGCCCCTGTGCATCCCCCCGCCTGGTGTCGGCACCGCGTGCCTACCCATCACTCCGGTCATGTTCTCTCGTCAGGGGAAACCAAGAGACATGTTTTGTTTTTCTAGGTTGTTTCTTTTTCATGCAAATGTTGTTCTCAGTTTGTATCACAAGCAAAGAAGCAATAAACCCTGCACCTGGGGTGGGAGACGCCTGGTTTGGGAGGAAATTACTAAACTTGCATACATTTAGCTGGCTATTAGATCTTGAGGAGTCCTGAAAAAAAGTCTAAGTGATGAACTGCAGTAATTGTTTAAAAAAAAAACACCCCAAACAACAAAACCCAAACCCTGCACTCAGTGAAGGCAGCAGATCTACCATAATGCCTCTACAGTCTAAGGGAGCCATTTACTTTGACAGAACCTGAATTCCCCAAGTGATTCTACAGTGGTAATGGAAACGGAGGAGCCAATAAATTATAACCTTGTGTGTAATGTGCCTACCATTATAAACCACTCTTAGGCTCCTGCTTTATTCCCGAGGGGCACGGGGAGGGGGGAGGGGGGGAGGGAGGGGGCACTCTAACAATTGCTGGATTTCCTTTCTCTCACTTTTGCAGTGTGCTCTTTCAGCAGCAAGACCTTTCCATAAAGCCTAACACCATACCCTGCGTTGACACAGCATCTTTAAGGGGAACATCCCAAAATACACTGTACCAGTTATAAACAGACAACCGTTTTTTTCTCAGGCTGAAATAGAGGCACCGGGAGACCAACCACCGGGTTTACCAAAGGCCAAATGCTACTATACATCAATTGCATCCCAAATATTTTTCAAGCATCTATTAGTAGGTGAACACCACTTCTAGATCTCTCATGCAGAAGGTATCTTAAAATGCCTACAACATTTCAGAAGTGTTTATGAAGAACCATCTTGGACACCTTTAGGAGCAGCCCCAGTGCCAGTTCATGACCAGACCAGCCCCACTCATGCTGGGTTTCAGCACTCTGGATAGACTGGGTCTGCAACAAACCATGGGAAAAGAAGAACCAAAGACTGGATAAAGACATACAAAACCCTCAGCGTTTTGCCAAAGTGATAGACATCATTCATTGCTATTAGAAAATCCTGTCTACGCAAAGACAGCTTCCCCAAAGTATAAGTTGTAGAAGAAAAACACAGGCGTAATAGCCACACAAGAGCCAGCCCTGCTCTGTCTTCTAAGGTTAATTAAAATTCTCAGTGAAACAGATCCCTGATGTGATTCTAACATATCGGTTGGAGGGTCTGGGCAAGACTGAAGTGTGATAGATGTGACCTTGGCTCTCTGCCATTACATTTCACTCTTAACGTTTTCCTTCCTAACAAAAAAAAAAAAAAAANAAAAAAAAAAAAAAAAGCCCATAATGGTATGTCCCATTTTATACAATGCATTACCTGAAATTAAAGGTATTAATTAGTAAAATAGTGTAATTTGCATTTAAGCCCCAGGCAGCAAATCTACAGCAATTTCTGAAATTAAAAAAAAAAAAAGTATATATCATAATGAATCATTTCAGCTCTCTCCAAGGGAGCAAAGCTGTCAAAGACCAATATAAGACCAAAAGGGATGTAATTCTGCTCCTCCATATGAGCCTCACAAAGCCAAATTCTAGGCTGGTTTGTACCATCTATTGTTTAGTACAGGGAGAGGTGCTGTACTCTTGTCTCCAGGATAGCTCAGCGATCAGCTGTATCAGCAGCTCCAAGGAGGATTATTCTCCCCTGCTGCTTTTTTTAAAAGCAGATTAGTTCAGACTTTCTTTCACTGTAATGAACCTTGTAAGGATCAAGCACACTGCATTGATTTCCAGGATAAAATTGTGCGGTCAGTCAAAAGGCCAAGCAAACAGTTTCACAGACCCACTGTGCCCCAGCAGACCCACTGCCCCAGAATCACCCCTAAGGGGGGGAAAAAAAGAGAGTAGCAGTTGTTAACTATAAAAGCCAAAGTGTGAATTTCAGGACACGTGCAACTTTGCTTTCTATCAAATTCAGATCGGTAATAGCCCACATAGAAATAGACAAATGAAGATGCTCACTGAAGTCCTGTTCAAACTCAGAAAGCGACAGAACATGATGTGGTTTTATTTATGTTTTTTTATTTATGTTTTGTATCTGAAATGTTGCCTAGGGAAGTAAGTCATAAAAAACCTGCCAATTTATGGTATAATAATGAAAATCCAACTTCTCTACATACTTAAGACATAAAATTACTCTCAGGTAACTTTCCCCATCAAGCATCTCCTTACGTGCTCACCACCCTGTAACATCCTAACTTGACTAGGATTTAAAGATACAAAACCCAGAAATTGTCTTCTTGCTGGATGGTCACAAAAGCTTGGTCAGACTGCAACACCCCGTCCCCCCGACACGAATCCTGCAGGTGTAATACACGCAGACCCTACCTCCTCTAACAGACTATTTACTATCAGGACATCAAGCCAGACTGTCAGGATACCAGATTTCAGCTACCTACTGAATGCAAACTTCCCTTCTTGAAACTCAAGATGACAGGAGCTGCCTGCTATGACTAAGTGACAACCCAAAGTTGGGGTGAAAAACAAATATGCAAAAATGCAGAGGGCAGAATCCCGTTGCCTTTTTTTTTTTTTACTTCTTTAAATTGGACAAATCATTATTAAATACCCGAACATCATTGTGGTCTACAGCTCAGTAATAAAAGAACTATCTACCCTTACAGAAATACTGCCAAGCATATTTCACTTCAGACTCCAAAATTGAATTTTATGGAACAATGTATGGCATTTGCCATCATTTCCTGTAGGCAGAACTTCAGAACGCTGGTACAGGTCTAGTCATTTTTCTCAGGGGGAAAAGAAAAAGAACGAATAAATAAAAAAGGAAATTAATTAATTTAAACATTTACTATAGGGATACAACTTCAGAAGGAGCATTGACCTTTCCAAATCAAAAGCCTGTACGCTAAACTACAGCTCAAGTAGATTTCATGACAGATCAAAGACAATTAAATATATACACTATACATACGACTTTATAAATAATAAGACGTGGTTCACAGCCATCTGAGAAATCTCCACGCCAAAGTATCCTAAAGAGGTCCTAGAGTAAATTTTATCATATCGAATTATATAATAACACAAAACACTGGCTGGGGGGGAATCGATCTTGTCCCCTCTCGAGTCAATCAAGCCCTCGCCATTGATTTTAAAGGGCGCAAGATCGCGCACTCGATCGCAGTTTCAGAACAAATAAATGCAAACGCTGCAGTACTCTCCTTCGCTGAGCCACACGCCTCATACATAGAAATAGGATCACGTTCCCTTGGGAGGGGAAACTTCAGCTTCAACACCCCGCTCCGTCCTGGCTGCCGGGAGGGCGGTGCGGGACTGTCACCGCACACACAGCGCCCCAGCAGCCTCCGGAGGGGAAAACTCGGGGCTGAGGCGAGACCGGCGGGCACCGGCCCGGCCGGGTGCCCGGGTAGCACCGACTTGTCCCCGCAGGCAGCGGCCGAGCGGGAGCCAGCTCCTGCCTGCACCTGACTGGCACCCGGGAGGGGCCGGCACGCCGAACCAAAGCGCTTTCCAGGCACTTCGTGGTCCTTAACTCCGGGAGCCCCGTCTAGCTTCGCTACCCCAGGGCCCGTCGGTGCGGTAGCTGCCGGACAGCCGGTACGAGCCCCGGCGGCGGCTCCCGAGAAGTCCCCGGCCCCTCCCGCGGCCGTCCGGAGTGTTCCGAGGACATCCCAGGCCGAACCTCCCCTCGCTCCCATCTTTACATCAGGCG
>VZTU01032673.1:227-11252 GCA_013400835.1 Zapornia atra
GCTCCAACAGCTCCATGACTTTCCTGTACTGGGAACCCCAGAGCTAGACTCAGTACTCCAGGTGGGATCTCACAACAGTAGAGGAGCAGAATCACCTCCCTCAACCTGCTGGCCACGCTGTTCTTGATGCAGCCCAGATATTCGCCTTCTGAGCTGCTATCATACTGCTAGCTTATGTTGGGCTTTCTGTCAGTCAGCACCCCAAAGTCCTTCTCCTCAGGGCTGCTTTCTAACCCTTCATCTCCAAGACTGTAGTGCTTAGGATTGCACCAACCCACATGCAGGACCTTGCACTTGGCTTTATTGAACTTACATGGTGTGTATGTCTCAGTCCTACAGAGGTCCCTCTGGATGGCATCCCTTCCCTCCAGTGTGTTGGCCTCACCACACAGCTTGATGTCATCAGCAAACTTGCTGAGGGTCACTTGATCCCACTGTCCATGTCACTGACAAAGGTGTTGAATAGTGCTGATCCCCAGTGCTGATCCCAGTGCTGGCCATTGAGGAACACCACTTGTCGTGGACATCCATGTGGACATTAAGTGGTTGACCACAACTTTTCAGCCAGCCAGTTCCTTATCCACTGGGTGGTCCATCCATCAGATCCATGTCTTTCTACTTTAGAGACTACTGTGTCATGCACAACAGTGTCAGATGCCTTGCACAAGTCCAGGAAGATGACATCCCCTCATCCTTCCCTTGCCCACCATCTGTTACTCCATCACAAAAGGCCTCCAGATTTGTCAGGCATGATTTGCCCTTAGTGAAGCCATGTTGGCTGTCACCAGTCACCTCCTTAGTCTTCATGTGCCTGAACATAGCCTCCAGGTGGATCTGCTCCACGATCTTGACAGGCACAGAGGTAAAACTGACCAGTCTGTAGTTCCCTGTGACTTCCTTTCCCCTCTTTTTAAAAACGGGGGTTATGTTGCCTCTTTTCCAATCCATGGGGACTTCACCAGACTGCCAGGAGCTCTCAAATATGATGGAGAGTGGCTTGGCCACTTCATCTGCCATTTCCTTCAGGACATGCAATGTACCTTGTCAGATCCCATGGACTTGTGCCCCTTCAGGTTCCTTAGGTGTTCTCAAACCTGAGCTTCCCCAAGAGCGGGCAGTTTCTCGTATGTGAAGACACTGATGCTATGATGACATCATCACTGTCTGTTTTCTCCACTCTGGCAAACAATCAAAAGGAGCATTCCTTCTCCAGTACACCAGTTTCCTACTCCTGTTAATCTGCATTTCCATGGAGCCCTAGCTTTGCAAAACAGAATAAAAGACACAGCACTGAACTTTTTCCTGAGCTAACACAGTATAAAGAATCTGCCTAATTCATAAGTATTCTGCTTTGGCTTGGAAAAAAATACCACTCTGTTAATAACTAAGGTTAAAAATTTGTATTGTTTAGGCAAAAATTTGAGCATTTAAAGTTCACGGATGGGATTCAATGTCAGTTAGAGGAGACCTGCTTATAGAGCAGGCAGAAACAATAGAATCCTTTTGTAGGATTCACAGAAGGTAGCTGTGGTTTATTCTGTCTACATTATAAATGAGTAGTATATGAAGAAATGAGAGGATGAGACCTGGAACAGAATCAGAAAAGGACTGCATCCATCATCTCTACAGGTGGAACTACAGAGGCTCTGCCTTATTCCTTAACCATGTCTCTAAGAGGGTTATCACCTCCTGCAGACAACTTACTGCGTGTAGTGACAGTGTATGACAAATCAGTAGAGTATGTTTCATGGGGCAGGGTTAAGGTTTAGAGTAGCTTGCCTTTCTCAGGTTTAAAAGTAGAATTAACTTGTCTAGCTTTTCATACCAACAAAGAGGAATATTTAATGAATCCGAAATGCAGGTAACACTTAGAGAGGCTTGGACTCATCTGGAATAATGTGTGGATTCAGGTGAGTGGTGATGGTAGCACGCTTTCATTGATTCACTGGAAAAAGTTAGGTACTGCAGGTACAGCAAACAGCATTAAGCAGCTCTGAGTAGATGTCCTGAGAACAGTATTTAATGGAACCTTGAGGAAGAGGGGATGGACTCCTTTGGTAACAGTGTGATTTACTTTTTTTCAGGATTACCAAAAAAATTGATTTTTTGATTGCTGTGAATGGAAATGAGTGAAAATGGCCTGAATCCCCACCATTGAAAAGACACTGCAATAGTCACTGGATGGTTATTTTGTAATATTTTCCTATGTAAAATGTGAATTTAATATGCCCTGAGGCAGAGGCTTCATTTCTAAATAAAATGATTTTTGAACAGAACAAGAAGATTCCTTTCTCTGATTCACTGTCTTTGACTCTTGCTTTGAAGTAGTAACTGTTAAAACTGCTGGCTACGTTGACATGAGCTGATTTTGTAGAACCTTGATACTGTATGTATGTACGTACACAATGGATGTTTTGTGACCAAGGCTGCTGCCTTCTGCCCTTTGATTTCTGTATTTGCCACAGCAAGTGCTGAAAAATAACAGTGCATCCACAGAATATAAGTTTAGGAGATGTTCCCTTCCACCTCCCCTGCAGCAGTTCCTTTGGCATGCTCTGCGGTGCGTGTACGGCTGGGGCTAGCTCTGTGCTGTGAGTGTACACAGGAAGCCTTGTTTCCAGAGGTGATCCTGAGTGGAGCTGCCTGTGTCAGGGACTAAAATCGCTTTGCTCTTAGCAGTGGTGGTGTGCACAGTTAAAAAGTAACACAGCAGGGTAAGGTTAGGAAAAGGACCGCCACATCTTAATCTCAGGCTTTTGGATAGGTTGGTTTAACTTTTATGACTTAGGTCAGAACTACAGAAGGAGTATTTTTTGACTCCTGGTGAGTATAACTTCATGTGCAATCATATGCAATTAATCACCTAAATACTGACTTGGTTACCTTATGATTAGACCACGGTAATCATGCTACAGCTTTGACAATCTGCCTTTTCCCACACCAACTCACTGAACTGCAGCTTCTGTGACCTGCTCGACTTCTGTTCCGAACCACAGCGACCCAAGGGTGGTTTATCTAAAGCCTGCAGTGTGCAGGCTCGTGCAAAGGTGTAAGCTGGGTGCTTGTGCAGACAGGAGTGCAACAGAACTGCTTTCTCTCTTGGTTTGAGATGATTCTTCTGCCCTGGCCATGTTTTTATAAAGAGTTACTAATATTTCTTCCCAAAAGGTTAACAGCACTCCTTTCTAAACTCAAGGGGTCTTTATGCAAGACAATGGAATTTGAGTCACTTGCATGCAGTGTACAGATACTGCTTATATAATGGAATTTAAGCTTTTGCTTTCTTCCCTCCACTTTGTTGCCAGAATAAAAGTAGCAAAACTCACTGTGTGAGCACATTGTACAGAAAGGGAGGGTGCTCTCCATTTTAAACAAAACTGACATTCCATTTTCTCACAGATACCGGGATTACTTGCGGTGGCATGGAGAACAAGGACTGCTAGCTATCACATCCTCATCTTGCCTCCCTGGTTCTTGATCGATGCAATGCTGTGTGATCCCTGCAGCCTTTTTTGTGTAGAAAAAGAAGGCTCAAAGCCAGATTTGTAACATAGTTGTTGCTTTGCCTTTGTGGTATGCTCTTACCTGTGGTGTGGCCTTGATGCTGTCTGCCCCAGGCAGCACTGCCAGTTCTTTGGTTTTGTCCATGTTCGCTCTTGGCTTTTGCTGCTGTTCTTGTGACTTGCTGCTCACCCAGCCCTTATTCGGCCTTTTCTTCTGGTGTATAAATGTTAATGCTCATGTGCTGCAGTGTAATGATTCCTTTGCAGAGCAGGTTTCACCTGGGCTCTCTCAGTGCTCATTTGCTTCTCCAAGAAAAGGCAGGGATCGTTACAAAAAAGGCCAGAATTAGGCCTGTTCTTCTTGGAATCCCTCTGTTCCCCCTTACATTTCATACTCAACCATATCAACTTCACCTCTGAGGTAAGGTATTCTCTCCACATGGCTTTAATAAAATCACAGGATAGGTCTTGATGCAGTTTGTCAGGTTGAGGTAAAGAAACTTCTTGGAGAGCTAAACTGACTGCTTTAAACACTTTCAGCAGGCAGCGTTTCAACACACACCTTGCTGATACGTGCAGCAGTGTTAGAGGCTGGGAAGAGACATGCATGGCTGCAGTCTGTCACTCCAAAATTCAGCACTGCCTAGCAAAACCATCTGTTGATTCTAATCTTCCCAGGGACCTGCTGGGAATTAGATTTGTTCCTTCTGTAGCCCACCACCACTACCACCAAGATGCCAGAAGCAGCTCTGTTCTCGACAAAGCTTGTTCAGCATATAATGCAGATTTCTCATTTCCAAGATTCCCCAGGTAGAGCTGGAATAAAATATTGGTCCTGATGCTACTGAAATAGCCTCGTATTATCTGTGTTCAATTGTAGTATTTACAGAATTTTTTTCCTCTGTTTGTCAGCTACTTAATCAGAAATCTTCTATTTATTTCCTTTCAGAAACTCTTCCAAAATAAAGGACAGAAGACTGGGTGTGTGTCTGCCGGTCTTTCTCTTTCTTCCAAAGCGTTGAATCCACAGGCAGGTGTATCCTGCACAAGTATTTTTTTGAGAAACTTGTGATGCAGGGGCCATCAGTGTTGTGACCATTTCCTCTAGTGCTGTTTGCACAAATTGCACCCAGAAACCTTCATACTGACAGGATTCACGACTGATAAGAACAGAATGGTGTGCAGTGAAGGGAGGAGGAGAGGGGGGCATTTCACTCTTAAGTATAAAGCATTAGTGGAATGCAATTCATTGCCTAAGGGAGAACTGCTGACAGTTACACTGAGCTGACATTGATAACAGGTTGTGATCTATGTGCTTTGGTTTTTAGGAGCCTCCAGTCTGGGCCAGGCCGGTAGGCAGATACCTTCAAAAAATGCTTGCATCATCCTGTGTGGATTTGTCATCTGTGAATAAACCCCTCTCTCATTTTGTTTGATAGGGTTTTTTTTAAGGAAAAAAGTGACTCTTGGAAACTTAACATCTCAGGAAGAGTTACAAAGCCGGTATGTTTGTTCAGCACTGGGTGCACAGGGATCACTCCACCACAGACGCGCACACCAACATGGCAATTCACCCTAATTATATACAGTCGAATGTTACGTATTCTTGGATCTTTGCAATACACCTATACATAACCTGTCCCAGCTTCATATTAAAATTAGTCCCAGGAAGTCATTTCCATAAAGTCCTCCCAGTTGCACCTGCGCACTGTCTCCTGGTGGTGGTCATCCTCGGGGGTCTCTGCAATGAAGGCTCACAGTCTTCATCAGGTTGAACTCTTCGCCTCCTCCCCCTGGCACATGCGTAGTTGGGATTGTTCCAGATGGGCACAATTATCCTTGGGATGTTTCCTTCTTATCTGTCCCAGGTGCCACCTTCCATGGGATGCTTCCTCCTTATCAGTCTGCTTTAAATTCTTTGAAGAACACTAATCACTCAAGACCAAGAGTGAAGAACACTAATCACTCACTCAAGAGTTGTTCAAATGAGACATTGTTTATGCAAGGTCACCTCTGACATAACCACTATGGCACTTCATCCTGTTAGCAAGCCCTCCTTAACAAGCATCTTGTTCGCAAGCTCCCTTTAACCCTTTACAAGCATCTTCTTAGCAAGCCCCTTTTATCAAAAGCTTAAAGGAAATGGGCAGCTAGTTTACAAATATTGCAACCAGGCAATTCTGAAGAAGTCTGCTACTGGGTGGAGAAATGTAAAACTGTCTGTCTTGCTGCTTGAAATTTACCTGTATGCCCAGGAGCTTCCTCTGGTTTTCTCACATCAGTATCCTGAGGAAGTTAACAGTACAGAAATGGAGTGCCACTATATTTTCTGTCCTTGTATGGTGGCAGAAACCCATTTTAGTCTATCAGACTTCGCCGCAGTTGAAACAGGTGCACTAGAGGCAGTGTCTGACAGAGTAGTAAGGCAGATGGTCAGATGTGTAGGAACTGTCTGATCTTAACCTAAAACTTGTTTCTGAGAATCATCATTGTGCCAGCCTGAAGCTCCTTTTTAGGGATGGAGAACCGTGCTGTCTCTAAGCATGCAGCTTGAGCCTGCTTAACCTCATACTCTTGTAAAACTTCTTTATTAAGACCCTTTGTATTGACCTTATCTTGTAACTTGGGGGTGCACAGGCTTCCTTTCTTCCATCTGTTGCTCCTTAACTCTAGGAAGGCTTAGTGCCTCAAGCCAGCACCAGACTTGCCACTGCTGGCTGGCTACCTGAAAATGTGCTTGGGAGATGCTGCTGTCTCCTTTTCTCCTGTCACAGTGTCTCCTTTCCTTAGTGTCACCTGAGTTAGATGTCTCTGCCCATTATCTGTAAGGCAAAGGCATTAGCTGTGGTTAAGAAACCTCGGACACCATACAATAAAATCCTGATTAAGGATGGAAAAGCTACACTGCATACATTTCTTGAGAGGTCAGGGAGAATGAGGTTTATGATTGGTGTTACGTGGTATTAGGCTAGAAAGGGTCAACAAAAGAGAGCATGAGTGCAACACCTGGAGAGTTCAGTGCAGAGCTGTGTAGCTATTACTCTCCTGTACTTTGGTTACAAAAATGAACACACTCAGAGGTGTTTCATCAGTGCAATTCCTTAATAGACAATGCAGATTTCAATCCACTTCAACAAAATGAAAAAACCCCGACCAACTAAGCAAGCAGTGACTAAACATGCTCAAAATAAAAGGTTTGTTTTTTTAAAAAAATACCCCCACAAATTTGCCTGGAAAAAACAGCTTTGTGGGGTTTTTAATACTAAAATGCTATGAAGCACTTGCTTTCAAGTTCAACAAATGTTTTAAAACATTTGATCACGGTCAAACCAAATTGGACTACTTAGGTGCAGGATAGAGTGGAAGATTCCACTGTTTCACATTAGGACCAACCTGATCTACTGGAAGGACCAGTTTCACACGCACGTGTGGCCCCACATACGCTGCCAGAGTCCCTCATCTGTCCCACCTCAGAGATTTATAGTTGTGGGTTGTTCCTGCCTTGCAGTGCCAGATTGTTCAGTGCTCTCTTTGTTACTACAGTTGCTCTGTCTGCTCCCTGCCCCCGGTCCCTACCTCCACACACAGTCTTGAAGGTGATCATCCAATTTTAGCGGTAACGAATACCAGGCTATTCCAACTTGCTTTTTGTCAGGTCTCTGGCAGCTGCTCCTGGCATGATTCCTCAATAAAATGGCTTCTGGGTGATGTCTTCTGGAAAAGGTGGCTTCCCAGGAGGATCTGGGGAGAAGTGGTCCATAATCCATCTGCTGGTCCATACTTAGAAAAAAATTGAGAAAGTAATGAGTTTATTATGGCCTGCAGCCACCTAGACTGGTGAGGATGGCCTTGCAGTCACACACAAGTAAAACCCTTAGGTGGTAAACAAATTATTTGCACTGTCTGATCACACCTTTGCATGGTGTTTGCCTTTACTGGAATACCTTTTCCACAGGAAACCATTCCAGCAGACAGCACAGCAGCAAGGTTGTGGGCTACATAAGATGTCCAGTTGGGATCCAAGTGGTGGTTTCCAGAGCACATGCATGCACGTGCACAGGCATTTCCCCTCCTTCCCATACCCATATTTTTTGACTGGTGTCCAATTTCTAGGCTCATGCAAAATGCACATTTACCTAAAAAGCAATTTCACATCTTTTGTCTTTTAACAGGCATATAAAGTCTAAATTTACACTACAAAATGAACTAATTTTACTTAAGTGGCCACCACGATGCGTAACAATCTGGTTTTGTTTTCTTTCTGATTGCATTTACATTTGGGTTTTCTGTATTTCATTTCACCTGAAAAAGAGCCAAGTGGTAGATTTTCCGTTCTCATTGGATGCAGACTTCTTGTGCTCTTCTCTTTGCCAGCTGGCACGAACCAAAATCTTTTAATTGCTGAGAAATCTTGAAATGACAGAACACCGAAAGCATCACTCCAAGTTGCAGCTTCATTTCAGAAGGTGTGAACAAAACGCTGTAATTCCTCATTTTCTCACCCTAAAATAGGCTGACCTGGTTCATGCTATGCAGGTATTTCAGAAGCAGAGTGTCCTCGAGCGTTCCTGGTTATTTATGATTTCCCCATGCCGTGCCAAAAAGCTTTCTGCTTCACCACTGACATCTCAGTTCTCTATAGAGGCCCTAATACCACATTATTCTCACAGCAAAGGGGAACCTCCGCTTCTGCAAGTGAAACCGCAGTTGGGATCCAAGGGTAATGCCCTTCCCAGCGACCAGAGCAAAGCTGATGTGCCACAGAAGGACACTACTGGTGTTACAGGACTGGGCTGGATGTCTTGCTGGCAGGGTTCTGTAGGCTTCCTGAAGGTAAGTGGCTCAAAGGGGAACCGGTCTGAAGTTGCATCAGGGGAAGTTCAGGTTGGATATTAGGAAAAATTTCTTTACTGAAAGGGTTGTCAGATGTTGGAACAGGCTGCCCAGGGAGGTGGTTGAGTCACCATCCCGGGAGGTATGAAAATAAGAGTAGATGTTGTACTTCATGACACGGTCTTGTGTTGTACCTAGTGGGGCTGGATAGATGGTTGGATTTGATGACCTTGAAGGTCCTTTCCAACTGAAACCATTCTATGAAAGTGATGTGCCTCTGGGCCATCAGCTTCTGCTTTGCTCTGCCTGTGTATGCGCTGGGTGAGGAAGGTAGCTTGCTTCCAGGGCACAACTAGCTCCTTACTCATTTTTTTTCTGGGAAGTGCTACCTGGTTACAACTTCCCATGCAGCATATTCCTTTGTTCCTTGCTCACCACTAGGTGAATTGAGTTTTCACTCCACTCCTGGGTACCCAGTGGCTGTCTTCCCTCCTGTGGGGCCACATCTCACCACCACTCTGCCTAACTCATTAAATCTCTGTAAATCTATGTTCATAAAATTCCTCATACAAAGCAAGGCCAAAGTATCTTGCCCTTCTTTTCTGATGCTATGGGTTCCCCCTCACTTGAAAGCCCTAAATCAGAATTAGCATCCCTTCAGAAGAGGCACTCTTTACCCTGCCAAAAGGAACAGTGTAAGGCAGGAATTACTGGTTGAAGGTTTCTGGCCAGTAAATCAGATTAGCCTTCTCTGACTTCAGAATACTTATTTCATGGGTAAACCTTACTCTAAATGCATGGATAGTTTCAGAGTGACAGTTCTTTTCATGCAGTAACATCTGCTCGTTGCTTTGTTATTAGCCTGCTTCATGCTTGCCAGCAGCACAGCAGGAAAGTTCAAGCCTTTCTGGTGACGACTTTTTTGCTTGAAAAGCCAAGCCACACATCCCAGTGCTCTGGGGTGCCCTAACTGACTGGAAAGCCCATTAACGGAGTGCTGCTGTTTCCTTCAGTCCAGAGGCTGGGTTTGTGTCTGTGACAGCAGCGCTGGCTGGCGTTAACAGACCTGCATGGGGCAGCGAACGAACGGCGCTCCCCACCCAGTGAACAGGCGTGCTGACCTGTGGCATGGCCACTTGTACTCTTCCACCATACTCATATGTCACCTTCACCAGCCCCCTTTGCAAGACAGCTTCATTGTTAAACTGAACCTCAGGTTCTCCTTTGTGCTTCAAAGTGATTTTGCAGATGCAGACCACTCAGCTTCTCTTGATTGTGTAAGAAGTCTGGAACAGCAACAGGAGATGGATGCGGTTTTGCTGAGTTCTTCCTGTACCGCACTCCTTGTGTTGCCATGTTGTAACCACGTGCTTCAAGAAGCTGACCATTTCGGAGTCAAAAACACCAGTGGTTTTCCACTGCCTACCATGGTGCTTCCCTGTCTACTGTTCAAAGACTGATTCTCTTCAGCCCTGCCTCTGGGCAAGGAGGCTGTAAATCAGAAAAGGTGAGCTGAGACTCCACCCCCAGTCCTGACCTGAGTAGTGCTAACCTGAGCTACAGAACTGGAGTGTCATGGCACCAGTGCCCAAACTGTGGTGGGGTCCTCTGGGATGCCTGCCAGCTGGTGTCCTTTGCAGCTAAAGGGCAACCTGGTTGGTGGAATTTAACTCACAACAGTGGCAAATGCCCTGTCTCAAATTGAGCATATGCAGACGCTAAAGCACCATTAAAGGTAAAGCACAGGTTGTAAGCCTGCACCCTTACCCTAACTCTGGTCTCCGTGGTGCCCAGTGGAACAACACATGATGTCATGCCGCTGTGTCACGTGACCCACTTCCCAAAGCACCGACTGTCTGCACACACAGAGGAAGGAGTTTTACGCAATGCATCCCACAACCCATGACAACTTCTTTTTTGGCAGGTGTAGCTATGTTATCCACATGTATGTACCTGCATGCCGTTCAGTCACTTTTACTCACGTGGAATTCGTAAAGCTCGGGCAGCTTAAGCCTAGAAATGAAGTTCTGAGTATTTACCTCAGGTATGATAGCTCACACAGACAGACAAGGCGAGGGAGTCCTTCCACGAGGGATCTTCGTTGCTCTTACCAGTGGCTTTGTCTGCAGTGGCAAAGGTACCCCCCAACCCTGCAGGAAGCTGAGAAATCCTCAGCTGCTGCCTAGGACTGCACTTGGTTGTCGCAACTGGTGCTGGAGTAAGTATTTTGTAAGCAGCAGGAAAGCTCTGGGCTCCCGTTAGGCAAACACAGCCCTCAAGCCGTCCTTCGAGGCAGCGTGACTTTGCAGGTGCGGGCAGTGGAACGGCCGCGGGATGCGGCAACACAATTCGAGTGCAAGGATGGCGCCTTGCAGCGTTAGCATTACACCTGACGCCTGGTCTTTGAAGAACCGCAGGCTCATATGCCTGGCTCAGTGAATTCCTCAAACGCCAGCGACTGGACGCCCCGGCGTTTCAGGGGCCTGCGAACAGGCGGGTGACCATAGCGGTGTCCTGTGGGCAGCCTGCGGAGGCCAGTCCTGCTCCTCACGGGTTCGCCCTGGTGCCGCGGGTGCTGACAGAACCGTCGCTGCTTGCGGGACATGAAGCCCGGAGGCCCTGCCCGGGCTGCTGCCTGCCTTCAGCCGCGGCGCGGTCCGCCCTGGGCCGGGCAGGGCGGCTCGGTGCT
>VZTU01032673.1:16455-29219 GCA_013400835.1 Zapornia atra
ACTTCTCTGAGGAAGGATATGAATCTTACTGCTTTTTTGGGTTTTTTTGTTTTTCTGTTTTTGCAAAGATAGGTATTCCAGGGTGGGTTTTCTGTTATTGAGACTTCCATCACAGTGGAATCACTCGCAGTTGTGGCGCAAGAGCTGGTGACTACTGTCATCTCAAACCCATGCTGAAGCTGGATGGTATTCTCAGCTTAGCCTTGTGGACATGCTTGGTCCTTAGGCTGCTTCCAAGGTCCTGAGTTAAGGGTGCTTCTGTTTCTTTCTCAACTCTGTGGGCTATAATGTTTTGACATGTTAAATGCCTGGCCTCATTTAGAAAGTGACAAGTCATTCTGCTGACTGAATGTGGCCTGCTGTATTGTTCAGGTCACCCAAGAGATAGGCTTGGACATCAGTGTGGGGCAGTGAGGGACCCAGACAGGCAGAGCTGGGGGTGGACTGCAGCATTCACCCAGGACAGCAGGGGGGCAAGGTGGCTCCATATTCTTTTTAAGGGATTCCTGACACAACTGGCAATCTCACTGTCATTTTGATTAGTGATGACTATGCTGGGACTGATGTTTGCTGTTTAGCAACTGGAACTCGGAGCATTTGGAGGTGGTGTATGCTCAGGCATTTAAATATATAAATATATATAAATGTTCACAGTCTGAAGAGGCAAAGTTCTGCACTTCTTTCTGTCCAGGAGGACTGATCCAAAAAGTGTCAACCTGTCATCTCTCTTACTGAGATTGAACAGGAACTGGCCTTAATGTTTTGTGAAGAGACACATCTTGTGGGTTTTTTACCTTGGCTTCTTCCATTACAGTCACTAGCAAAACAGTGCTTCAGGAATATTATTCAAGATACTTCTCAATTAGTCATTGTAATTGGATTTAAAAATGCTCATCAAGAAGTAAGCAATGAGAAGACATGAGCAGGCTCTGTTTTGAACCTGGAAGTCTGGAAACGTGTGTGGAGTTGGCTGATGTGACATTGATCTAGACTGGAATGTCTGTAGCAATGCTTAGAGCGGGTAGATTTTTATTTTTTTTTTTTATATGATTTGAGAAATGGTTAATGTTTTGTAGCAGTGTATCTCCCCCTAAAATCATATTGGACTCAGTATTGAAACCACCTTTTAAAGACACAGCATCTTTGTTGAACAGCTCAGAGCTGTCAGTATGTTCAAAAGCAAAGCAGCTGTTCCAGCTACATGCTTCTAAGTCAGCGCATACAGAAATTTCATTTTAACTGCTGCTTCTCTCCAGTGGTGCATGAACTGAGAGCAGTTACAGCCTTGCACTCGGTCCTCTGTCTCTGGCGATGCACCACATTGCATTTGTGTGTACCGTTCTGCCTCCAGAGTCCTGGCCGTGATCACCGGAGCTAACCCGGAGATAATCTGCTTGCTCTGTGAAGAGATGGCCTCAGAACATCAAGCTTTGCTGTTGCTGACTTGTCTTTCATCTTCCAGTCGCTCTGTTAGGATCTCCTCTGCTGTGAAAGGCAGAGAAGGGCCTGCAGCGTGAGCTGGAATGACCTGTAGATGAGGAAGCCCTGAAATACGAAATGGTAGGAGAGGACAGTTGAACCCGTCGCCGAGCGAGGCTGCTCTCAGTGAAGCTGTCGAGGGAGCAGTGCAAGGAAACTTCAGGATCGGGTCGCCGATTAAAACAGCGTCCGGTTTTCATCAGTGACCTGACAGTACATTTAAAATCGGTCCCAAAAGCACACAGGCATGATGGAAGGACTGGTGGAGTGGAGGCTACTGTTGAAGGTGGTGCAACCCAGACTGTATGACCCCAGTGCAAATAAAATACACCCTTTAAGTACAGCCAGCTAGCAGGCTGCACCAGGGCATAGTCTGGCCTCCTCTTTGGCTGTGCACAGGGGAGAGGAGCGAGGTTCACGTGCAGGGCTGTTTGCAGTTGGGCTGATGATACTGCCATGATTTTGTAGGAGGATTTGGGAAATCTGAGGGCATGCTGAAAAAATAACCAACCAAACATCTTAGATGCTGGGAGAAAAAGTCTTAAAGCCTTCAAATGAGATTCAGGGTAAATGGTTTGGGTTCCTTCTTTGATAAGTGTGAGGAGAGACCAGGTAATTTAAAGGCTTTCTCAGCTAGTGAAGAAAGCCTCACCAAGAACCAGTGCCTGGGAACTATAGCAGACGAATTAGAAGGTGGGTTTTTTTTTTCCAGTTTTTTAATGATAGATGTAAGTAACCAGAGGGACAGACAGTTCATCTCATACTGCTGTCAAATCCAGATGGTCTATGCTAATGGAAAACAGCTATACTACTAGGGATCTGGGTGATGTGATAGGCTGTGAGGCTCAGATCAGACTAAACAATTGTCTTGGTTTTTCCAGAATCATCAGGAGAAGAGCAGAAGGGCAGTCTTTAATTTAGACATTTTGCAGTGATGCTACTTACTAACGCAGAGCTGAGTCACCACTTAGTAACATTTGAGCATGGATACAGAAGCTGTTCATCCTCAGTTGAGTTTAACTTCAGCTCTGCTGGTGCCTGGCAGTAGCTCGCCTGCATTTTAGCTCTTGGCATAGCTATCCTAGATGCTGCTTTGTCTCCTGGGTTTTGAGCTGCATGGTGCTGTGTGCAGATCTGCCCTGTGGTGCAGGGCACAAACCTTTCACTTTGGAAACTGAGCTTGGGGCAAGAAAGCCTCTCTGGAAAGTAGTTTTCAGGCAGCGTCTAGGCTTGGCATGACTTTTCTCCGAACTTGGTTTGAATTTTATATGTTCTGCAGCGTGAGGTGTGCTCCCAAACCAGATCATCAGTTGACGAGCCGGTATGCTAGTCAACAGACATCTTGACTTAAGCCACATGGGGATTCTGAATATTAAAGAAGCAGTGAAAGAACAGTTAAAGGACAAAGCTTATTCATGATTTTAATTACTTCACAGGGACAAACCACTGTGTAATCATGCAACCAGCTGAAGAAACCTTTGCAAAATGCATATGCATAACAGCCAGGGTTTCCAATAATAGTCTGAGCCCAGATCCCAGCAGTTGGGACATCTGACATCAGGCATCTCTTGTTTTCATGAACCGATGCACTAACAAAATGGTTTGCTTGCTAGACACCCTTTCCTAAAACTGAAGTTTAAAGGCCAGTGTGTAGCTTATTGATGCAGGGTTGGCCGCTTTGCTCAGCCAGCCAGCTCGTCTGTGTAACTGTGAGAGTAGATGATTGGGTGTTTTTGATAGATGTTGCTGTTAACCGCTCAGTGACCACAGTATCTGCAAATCTTATGGCATATATAATGCTAGTAGTTGAGTAATCAGGCAGTGCACAAGAAATTAAGCTGCTGTAGGCCCTCATGAAAAGAAGCTTCAGCATGGCACATTCCTCTGCTCTGTGGACAGGCTGGAAAGCTGTGGTCTCCCCAGCCACTCTGTCTGTGCAGTCAGTTAGGATGGAAGAGATTAGACACTGCNTGCAGTCTTCTTCCCTTTGATTTTTACCATTTCTGCTCAAGTCTCCCAAAAGGAAGAGTGCTTTGTTGTGAGAAGCTTGATACTTCCCTATAGTTTGTATAGTTTAAAAATACCGTAAGCTATTTTGGGCTGTAATCCTGAAACTCCTCACTTTGTTTTAACAGCTATGAAAAATATTTTCTAAGACCTCTGAGACATTTTTTGGAAACATCTGTGGAAAATACCTTCTAAAAATGTCACTGTCATTAGAAAAGAAGTAGGCAGGACACGTTCACTTTGCTTCTCCATCTTGTACGTAAATAGTTAATGTGCATGCTTAATGTGACCATCCTATCTCATTCCACTAATTAACCAGATTGGATTACAGCTTGCAAAAATCAAGACTTGTGTGTGTGTGGCAGATGTTAAGTGTGTGTTGGTGGAGTATTCATTATCAGGAGCGGATAGCTTGTGCATGAGTTGCTCTGCCTGTTCCTACCTGTTAACCCATCGAACTCTCCTTAACCATAGGTATTCCCCAGGCAGGCCTAAGATGGGAATGTGCAAATATGTCCAGGCCTGCCTGTACTTGGAAAAGTGGCTTGCATGGACTAGGGCTGTTGTAGTCTGCCTGCTTCTGCTCTGTGCTGTGTGGATGTAAAAATTGCTGTTCCTCTGCACTGGCAGGAACCTACTGCACTTGAATTGAGAGGTGGTAGGGAAACACCACTGGAAGAGAAGGGTCAGAGCATGCCAAAGTGCTCGGAGGCATTCACCTCTGCTCTCCCCCTTGCCCATGCACCATGCCCTCACTTGAAATGGTAAAACTGCTTCTCCCATTCCATAATAAATCAGAAATCAGAGGCTGAGAAGTATTACTATGCCTTTTTCTTCCCCTTTTTTTAGACAGTAGGTTGCTTTGTTCAGCAGCAGAAATAACTACTTGCTGCCTGACTTGTGGGAGGCTTTGGATAAGAAAGATTTGAAGCCAGAACCTGCTGCAGCATGACAGACTCCTCCCAGAGCAGCCTGTGCCCTGGGCTGTTGGGGTCAACATGGATCTGTGCATGGATCACAGAACTTTAAAGGAACTGTGTAGGTACAGACCAGGATTTTCAATACCTGCTTGCTGGCAGCAGTCTTAGACCTTGGGTTGTCTGGGTTGCCTCTGTCCTAAAAATTACACAGTATCTTCCTTCTGCAAGACCGTCCTTCGCAGGAGAGTTAGTTTAATTATAAGCTAAATTTGTAAAAGATTTAGGATGTTAACATGCTTTTTTTGCAGCCTATTTTTTTAACATTGGAGGAATTTGTTACCAGCTTGCACTTTGCCCTCATGGGTCCTGAGCTGACCTAACCTTCCCTGTCATTTAAAAGGAGAGGGGAAGTGAGATGGGCCATGCCTGCAGTAAAGCATGTGGCATCAGAGGGACTCTGTAGTTTATGTGCAAAGGTTGGCTGCATCCTTTGAACAGAGAGCTCGTTGTAGAGGTGGGTTTTGAGGTCTGTCACCCAAAGGTAACATCTTTTCTCAGATCAGTAGACTGTGGCCAGCGTCCTACTCTTTGGGACAGAGACTGTACTAATTTATTTTTGGATAATACCTATTTCATTGTGGTCTGCTCTAGAATGTAGTTAGTCATAACCAGAGTTTAAAAAAATACAAGCCAAACCACTGAATCTGGGACTGTGGCTGAATAACCAAACCAACTGTCTATCATTTTGATGGCTATTCAGAGTGCTTAAAGGAGTGTATCTGAAAAAAACATGAAGACACTGGTATTTTTCACAAATATTGCCAATTCATAGGGTACATGCTCACTATTAGAAACTATCATTAAAGTCTCTCCAAGTAGTATGGAACAATGCACAAATGAGCTATATATTTAAGTATTTGTTGCTTTAAATAGCAGCTCCAGGGAGCCAGGACTGGAATAGCAGACACGTTGCTGGATGTAGATGGGGTTTCACTGGCAGAGCTCTCTAGCACCTGGCTTAGGAAAAAGTTGTTCCCCTTACAGATGCCAAAGGTGCATACCTTTTAACTTCTGTACCATGGTTTTTAACATTATGATGAGCATGGCCAGCAATGGAAGTTCATCATGAATACTTTGGAACTGGCTGATACAGACTGAAAGGCCCTTTAGTCTCAGTATTTTCTTTCCCCTCCCCCAATTCTGAAGTGGCTGGATTATACTTTTCTGGTATGTTTTTGTTTTTGAAATGTTACTATTCTGTTTGTTTGCCGGATCGGTAACTTGCCATAGCTTCCTTTATTTATTTGGACTTATGTGGATGCTGTAAAAGTTAAATTACTTTCACTACATATAAAAAACAAAATTGCTATTCAGCCACCACTGCCTTCTATTTTGAAAGTATGCTTGCATGATGTGCTTATGTTATAGTTACCCTAATAAAGCAGCAACGAATTCTATCTTATTTTTATTTTAGGAAATTATAGAAACCATGTACATTGAGCCCTTAGGAATGACAATGGGTATGCTAAGAATGCTGCACCTTGATAAGGCTACGCACCAGGCACTGGGGTGTCTGCCTCCAGGAGGAATGGTTGGGATTTGGAGGATTAGCCGAGGGTGAAATAAGCATGCACAACGGGGGGGCTTCTGTCAGCAGACACAGCGAGGAAGGCTATTGACCACCAGAAGTCCCCCACTCAACATAACTACACATGTGTTGGGGACATTTGTATCTGATAATGACTTCCAGGGAATAACATAAATACGCTAATCAATATCCTCCCCTCTTTGTATTTAAAGTAAGCAGTTAAGATAGCCACTGATTTTAGTAGAATAAGAATATAGATAAAATGAAGTCATTGAAAGCCAGTCATTACAAAGGTCAAATTAAGAAGTGAGCAATTTTAAACAATGACTGATAAAAAAGTACATAAATATACTATGATTTGTAACTAACTCTGAAACACGTTTGGTGGAGCTATTCCCTGTGTTTCCCAGTGCTGAAATAAAGAAGTGCCTGCTTATCTGCTTTGTGTAGGTAAGTTCTTTGCATATGCAACCACTAACACTTATGCACGTAGTATTTTTAATTTCCAGTACTGGTGCCAGCATGAGCCCATTCTGTTTATTCCCCACAGTTGGAGCTTTGTGTGTCTTGGGGAGGATTTTTGTTTTGCAGCAGCAGCAGTTTCAGCAGCTGCGTGCTGTGAGGCCCGTCTCTGGCACGAGATCCAGTGTTGAACTGAGAGGAGGGCAGAGTGGGAGCCGGGTTGGACGTGTCCCCATTTTATGTCCTCTGCAAACTGAAGAGCCGTTATCAAGAGGGGTAGCAGATGGCAAGGGGCTGTCTGCTACCCCCCTACCTCCTTTTTGCAGGGCTGAAGGCAGGAAGCCTGAGTTTGGGTGTTGTAGCAAATGGTTATGGCAAGGAAAATTATAAACTAGGAGTCTTTTCAAGATACTAATTCAAAATTTTGATTTGGGGATCTGGTTGTGACACTCTGAGGAGTCATGTCATATCTGTCCACAGCACACATGTGAAACCCCCTTCTCCAGGCTGGACAGTCATTGATGCTGGAGGAGGAGGTGTCCTAGGAGGAAAACAGCTTGTAGTGGTTTGGTGCCTGAGGGCACATGCGGGCCACCAAAGTTTGCCTGGGCAACTTGGATGTGACACTTGCACTTTGAATCCCTTGGCAAGAGCTAAGAAAAGCCATCCATTCTGTTCAGCTGCTTGACAGAAAGCAGCAGGTCCTCTGAACATCCTCGTGTCCCTTCCGAGGGCTGAGGAATCACCAGGTAAAAGTGTCCCTGGTGTGCTGAAGTCCTCAGCGCTGGCAGCACACAGCCCTGTCTCACACACCAGCTATAGGGAGCCCTTCAAAAATGGGAGTGCTGAGGGGTCAGGTTGCTCTGGCTCAGCAGCAGTGCGACCTGAGAGAGAGAGAGGTTCCCTACTCTGGCTGCCTGCTTGGGTCCAAAAACCCCTCCTGTGGTTGCGGCTGCTGGGTTAGGTATGGGAGTCATGAAGCTGCTTCCTAGTGCAAGGAAGGGCCTAGCCAAGGACAGTGCTGCCTTATGTATAAAAATAAGGCATATATTTTTGTATATGAGTTTTCTAAAAGCAGAAGGCAGGGAAGTTGAATCCAGCTTCCTTGAAAGTTAATGATACTGTTCACAGCAAGGAATTAATGAGCATCAAATGAAATCCCTTTCAGGATTTATTCAGTACCTTTTTCCTTGTTGTATAAGGCAGTTATCCTTTTTGCTTTATTTCATGTTTTTTATCTTCACTGCAGATAGAAAAGAATTAAAACATACAAGGAATTCTATCTCTAGCAACACTGGAGACGGTATCAGCTAAGGTGTGATTTGGTATTATTTTCCTTGCAGCTGTGGATTTTTTCCCTTGCCATCTTGCACACAGAATCACTGCTTTCACATTTGCAAAGTGTGTCTAAATAACTGTGAAGTTGCATTTCTTCTCTGGCTTCCTTCGGTTAGAAGATGGTGCCATTGCATTTTCAGTCCTTCAAGCTCAAGTATATTTGCTTTGTTTGCAGTAAGCCAAGTTATTTCCAGATTATTTCTCTACCACCCAAAATATTTAGAACTGTTAATGTAATTTTTTCCTTTGTTGGTTTGAGTTTCTTTGGGGGGTTTTGCAGCTGTTGTCTGTTTTTAAAGTCTTGAGCAGAACTATCCCAAAGCGTGGATTAAATAGTTTTCCCTCCTCCCTTTAATTTGCTCAAATTCTTTGGTAGCATAAAAAAAGGACAGTATGGTTCCGGTGAGTTGAAATGGACTTCATGATTTGAAACAAACCCTTCAGTTTGTCTTAGGAGGAAATTAGTTTTGTCTGCATGTTAAAAGCAAAGAGTTTTGGAGTCTGTGCCCTTCTTGTGCAGATTTGTTTTTTCTCTAAGGAGTGGGGAGAGTGTATTGCGGGAAACAGAGCCTTACCCTTGCAATGCCTGTTCTGTCTGCTTAGTGAAATGTGTCAGGACCACAGAGGTGGCAAAGAGCCGGATTAAGAAATTGGGAGGCATTCCTCCTCATTGTCTTCACTCATCCATAGCGTGTGGGAATGCTAGAAACTGACGTGCTTAGGCCTAGTGACTTTTGATAAACAAGGCAGTCTGCTTCCACTTAAATACTGCTCAGCTGGGAGGAGAGGACTAAAGAGATTCTGGAGTATTACAGGAAGTCTCACGGTTTCCCTGTCTGACTTTTGCAACAGAAACCTAAAGGCAGTGATAGAATGACTTGTGTGTTTGTTCTTACTTTGCAGTTGGCCTGCTGCTGTGGTATTGCTGCTTGTTCCCTGTGCTGCAAATGCTGCCCCAAGATAAAACAATCAACCAGTACCCGCTTCATGTACGCGCTTTACTTCATCCTGGTGACTATCATCTGTTGTGTGATGATGTCGACAACAGTGGCTAATGAAATGAAAACGCACGTAAGTAAGAGAGGTGAACCCACCACTGCCCCGGCAGGAAACGGGCCTTCTTCCACAGCTCTTTGTGTATCAGGGTGCTCCCTCAGATGAGGAGGTCAATCCCCTCTGCTACCAAACCCAGTTTGAATGATCTTCTGTGCTCAGCTTCTTCCTGTCAGTTGCTCGTACGTTGTGTTTCGGAACAGGAAGAGTGAAGAATCACAGCACCGGCAGCCTTCCTCCTTTTCCCTTGTGTGGCAACCCGCTGCAGCGAACCCTCCCCAGGCTGCTGCCCGGGTAGTGTCACTAGAGGCTGTCACAGAATATGTTATAATAGCACAAACCGGTTCAGTCGAACGTTGAGCTTGTCTCTGGCAACATGTTTAGTGGCAGAAGCAGCAAATTAGAAAGTAACTCTTCAAATGTTGTGTTTGTAATTTTAGGTCTGTGTTTCAGTGCTGTGTGACACATTACTGCGATGCACAATGCTGTGGATGCTGTACAAGGGTATTTCTTCAGTGGGTGTTGAGTCATTGTGATCACATGGCCTCTAACCACAGAAGATATTGCTCATCTCTAATTGTCTTTTTAATTTAAAAGCTTCAAAAGCATGAAAGGCTTTGTGGCTAAAACTAGAGTTTAAAAATCAAGTTTATTTCAGAGTCTTAATATAACTTTTATAAGCTAAACACACACCAGCCTGCTTGTGGTCACACACTAGACCTGTTGTACCGCATCTTTGGTTTGGTTTCTTAAGCCAGACAAGTTGCTTGCAGTAGCACAAGTCCTCCCTTTTGCCCTCTAAAAATTACCAGAAGTTTGTTTTTAAGTAGAGGGAACATATGAACAGCTGGATCGCTTAATTCTTAAAAATTAAGTTTCTGCACCAAATTCAGCATTGGGCCTGCTTCCAGGTTGGGAATCTGCGTGCCTGGGAGGTTCAGAAGGCTTCCTTTGCTGTGGGCATCTAGTTGGTCCATGTTAACCCTCCCAAGTGTGAGTGCCTGTGAGTGTACAGTTAAGACTGTTTCCTCATTTAACTAGTTGCTGATCAAGTTGATGCCCTGCTTTTCTTCTGTGCTTGACTTTCAGTTGTCCATGAAACACTTCCCTCTGTAGCAGCCCAGATCCAGGAGCTGGTGCTAGCACCCTGTGCCTGCAACAGAGATCATAGAATCCTCAAATGGTTAGGGCTGGAAGGGACCTTAAAGATGATATGAACCATCAGGCTTGTGGTGGGTTCTGTGGTCTGCTGCCAGTGACTCTTTGTTTTTCTCCCCATTGTACCCTTTCTGTATATTCTGTCCTAATTTGGTTTCATTTATTAAGGCTTTGCTTGAGTTACCCTAGTGCCACCTTCTTGCCCCCAGCCACCAGAAGTTGCTCACAGCCCTGTAAAACCCAGTACAGACATGATGCTGTGACTGAAAAACTGTTCAACATGTGCGTGCTGAAATTGGTTGCCAGGAATTGCTCTGACTTACTAGATGCTTAGCTTGGCAATAAAGTGCATAACCCAAGGAACTCAAGTATGTGGGAGAGAAATGACATGCTCATATCCAAATTTCATAAAGTCGTTTTCCATCAGTAGTGCGGTTTTAATACAGCTTGTATCCCAAACAAAAAATACTTGCTCTTTATCCAACAGAAAAGTGATTCAAGAAGCCTTCAACAACATGCTTTTCAGTATTGCCAAATTTCTTTTCCAGTTCATAGTCTTGAAAGCTCAGTGTGGGAAGAAATGGCACAAAGAGTAGCTGTTAGTGTGAAGTAGAAAGATAATCACCCTCTTAATTTAGAGCATTTTATTTCTTTGAATGGGAAATAGACCGTCTGAAAGTAGTCTTTTTCTATCTTCTCTCTAATTTAATAATTATTTTCAGGGTGGTTAAAAGTTCAAAGGCTCCTTAAGCTAATTCAGTCCAGTTGTAATAGAATTCACCTTGGAAATACTTATTCAGACAAACCAGTCTTAGCTTCCCAGTGATACACTGTGCTTTGCAAGTGCTGGGCAGTTACTGGTTCCCTCACTTTTGTCTGGATCATGGAGCACTCTGAGCTCCTGAAGCCAGACTGTAAGCAAACACTTTACATGATGCTTTTAGGACCTCACCCTCTCTTTCTTGAGAGGAGATAGCATTTTAATTAGAAATTTAAAATTTTTGTTTTAAAATTTTAGTGCCGTCCTTTGGAGAGGTGTAATCTTGGCAGGAAACTCTGTGTCTGCTTTACCAGTTTAGAGTTCAGATACTCATGCTGATGTTACATGAATCTCTCCTTTGTCAGTGAGGAGGTTTTTTTGGTTGGTTGTCTGTGTATTCCCAAGTCTAAAGTAGTTCCAAAAGTATTTGTTGTAGCACATGGTCCTTAGGCTATTATTTTGTGAGGAAGCAACAGAAAATGTACATCTCAATGACACCTTAAGCAGAGACTTTAAAAAAAGGTTTGTGTTTGTACTATAATATTTATGTACCCCCATGGTCATGCATTCTGTCTATAAAGGACATTCAGGGTGGTTTTTCAGATCCCAAGGTGCCAGACTCTGCAGGTGCTGGCCCAGAGCTGGGGACAGCCCCAGGGAGCTCAGCTTCCAGATCCCCACCAGAGTTTGCAGGTCATTGAAACTGTGTCAGTGGGAGGACACCGTACCTGTGGAGTATTTGGTTGTGGTTTAAGAACTACTAATCTAACCAGCAGGATTTTGAGGACATCATATTTTGTGGTGAACCTTAAGAACTGAAAAATGTCTTTTTGGGGGCAAAGTTTTTCTTTGTTATTTTCACTCTTCCCCATCTGCTGAGCTGTTCCTGTGCCCATGGGACACCGAGGGAGAGGGGTCCAAAGGATTAAATGCTTACAAATGTGCAAAAAACTCTCGGGCATTTATGTTTGATACCTGCTGAAAAGCAAGAGGTGGTGGAGAGGTAGGGAAGGAGTGGATAGTGTTCATAAGGAAAATAGCAGTGGTTTTGATAAAGGGTTAGAAATAACATAATCATATTTTGAGTAAGTTAGGCACCCAAAGACTGTGTGTTCTCTGTGAAGATAAAATTCTTTGACGAGTCCAGTCCCTCATCTGTCCGACAAACTCCTCACCTGTTTGAGGAATTCCTCCCTTGCTTATCTCATAGTCAGTCATGAATGCAGGCAAATCATTTCATTGTAGCTAGTTTGAGCTTTCCCATGTCTTTGAAGAGTCAGGAAAAAGTGTACAAAACCTGCTGAAACCGAACTTGCCATTTGGATAGGCCAGAGGACACTTGGGCTTCCACAGAAATTGAAGGTTACTTGCAGTGATGAAGAGAAGCCATCTGTCTTCATCCCCATGACCCTCCAGGACCATCAGCAGGCAGCAGTGCCCAGGTGCAGTGGGGAGGAGCTTATGGAGGTCACCTCTTAATATGAAGAAGCGATAGGATATGAATATGTATAGGCATAGGAGGTAACCTAATGAATAAGTAACCTTGAACTAACTATAACCACAAAGGACTGCCACGTTGGTGTGCGCAGCTGTGGTGGAGCGATCCCCACACACCCAGTGCTGAACAAACATACTGGCTTTATAATCCTTCCTGAGTTGTGAAGTTAGGTTCTGAGAGTCAGTTTCACCCTGGCTGGAGGCCAGATGCCCACCAAACTTGCTCTATCACTCCCCTTTTCTGCTGGAGAATATTTACATATATTGAGAGGTTTAGGAGCCGAGAGAAGGACAGGGAGAGCAATTAGTGTCACGGGTAAAACAGACTCAACATGGACTAAAAAGAAAAAAAGAAAAGCATGTAATTTATTACATTAACACACATACACACAGTGAAACCAGAGTAGGATAATGATCTTAAAACACCTCCCCCCACCCTTCCCTTCTTCACAGACTCAACTTTATTCATTTTTTCTCTCCCAGGGTGGCATGGGGGCGGGGA
>VZTU01032673.1:29631-41183 GCA_013400835.1 Zapornia atra
GGAAAGCTTCCAGCAGCTTCTTGCAGACACCACCCCTGCAGCCCCCCCGTTGCCAAAACCTTGCCACACAAACCCAAACCAAAAATATTTTTAATACTAGTGTGTAAAATAGAGTTCAGAGGTGCAAGGTTGTGTATCAAAGCAAAAATTGGGGTAGAGCATCAGTCACGAAGCAAGAGCCTCACTGATGGGGACAGAATAGCAAAAAAGACAAATATGCAGTTAACACAGAATTGCTTGGAGACTTTGTTCCAAAATGAAGCAAAACAAGACTTGACTTGACAAAGTGCATCTATGTCTTGATGCACATTTTTTCTTTTTTCCCAGTTACTCTGGTACTTTTTTTCCAGTTACTCTTGGTCTGGGTTTTTTTTAATAACAGATACAGCTTTTAATAACAGATACAGCTTTTCTCACAAATGTTCTATTGAAGCAAAACCCTGCATTTCATGGGCTTTGAGAAGATTAAGAGAATAGTTTTGGTTTATTGAACTGATGTGTTAATTTATTTTTTAATTACATTTTTAATATTAAAGCTGTTTCAAAACTAGTGGTTTCAGCCTGAATATATCCATGTCCTATTTAAATAATAAAAGGAAACCTAAGAAAGATGTTTTCAAGAAAACAAAACCCAATAAAAACCATTTCAGTTGTGTCAAAGCATTTCAGTTGTAGATGGTTACATGTTCTGACAGAGCATCCTTTCATGCTTCTCTCCCCAGCCAGGTTTATAACTTGGCCCTAAACTGCATTGTAGTACATCATACCCCAAATTTGCTACCAAAAATGAGTTTAAGTGCAGTTTCCCCTTGCCTGTTTCTGGTAAGAATTTAGCTATAGATGTAAGATGGCATGTGTTTTGGTCCAATTGTTTCTTTGTTTTTCTGTTCAGTTTTTCAGCTGCTCAAGACAGGTGGTCTTACCTTGGGTTTTTTGCCTTTGTCTCCCCATCTACACAGATGCACTTCCAAGCTTCATTCATTTCCAAAACAAAGGTCATCTGCCACATACTCTCTCTATTGGATGAAGACACTCAAAGCAGTCTCCTTTGAGCTCCTCAGGCTCACTTCTAGATGCATCTTCCTTCCTGTTTTCTCTCTGTAGCCATTTCCCACACTCCTGCATTCTCATGTTTGGGTGCAGACAGACCCACTCCCAGAGTGTGGCCAAGCCCCAGCCAGCTGGGACCTGGACGTGGTGTGGCTGTGTTGGCTTTCTTCTTGCACTGCATTTATTTTGGGCACCAGCAGCTCATGGTGAGGGCAAAAAGCAAGTTCAAGGCAGTCAGGCCCCGTTTCTCTAGATGTTGCCATCATGTCAAAGGCTTTCACCTCACTTGGAAAATTACCAACTTTGGTGTGATACCATCATTGCTTGTGCAGCAACTGAGGTGTTTACGTTTTCTGAGCTGTTGCTGAGTTTCTGCAGCGTGAATGCTTTGTTCCCTATGTAGAGGCAAAAGAATTTAGCGTATGTTGATTTTAAAGGTAAAGAAGTAGATATTTCACTATATCAAACTTGGCAAATAACTAATCTGTGACTTTTAACAGCTGGCCAAACTACCCAGCAATCAGAAAGTCTAGTAAATCACATAGTCTGGGCAGGCTGTTCAATAGCTGAATATGTCCAGAGATACAGATTTTTTATTTTTTTTTTAAGTCTTTTTAAACTTTCAGTGAAGAAGTCACATAAGCCTTGATAAATTGTTCCCAGCAGTAGACCATCCTCTCATGAAAACATGCCCTTTTCATTACATCAGCCCTTCTGTCCCCAGCATTGTGTTTGTTATCTGCTGGGACCCCCAAGAGTTTGGTTTTATTCTTGTTTTGTTCCTTCAGGATCATGGTCTCCAGAAAGGGCGTTCAGTCCCACAGGGCTACTCCTGCGGCCATCGCTTATTGCTGAATAGTGTTGGGCATCCTACATGACCGCTGAGCTCTTTGCTGCTTATGTAGGCACAAACTGAGCTATTGTTCTTGAGAATCCATCCATTTTCTGTCAGCCAGATCCGTAAGGAAGTTACCATTAAATGGAGAAAAGAACATTTAGGGTCAAAAATCCCATCAAGATTTCTGTATAAAACCTATGTAATTGAAGAAGATGCCCATTTGCAGTTACCCAGAGATCTGTTTTTAATTAGCTAGTCGATTAATCAAGTTCTATGGGTTTTGTTTTTGCTAAGTCTCATAAGCAAAAATGCTGCTTGGTACTGAGTACAGATCTTGCAGAAATCTGTCTCCTTGGACAGTAGTATCCATATCAAACAAATAACCTTATTTTCTCAAATATATTAGGTCAGGATTGCGCATCTTTTTAATATCTACTGATTGATGACTTATAAAGAATTGGAAAACATTAATTGATAGTCTGGTTGCTGTGGCCCCTTGGCTCGCCCTGACATCATAGTGGCATTGATAAGTCTGTTAATTATTCCAGTTAATCCATTTGATCATTTTGGATGTTGGCACTCCAAGCTTTGCACATCCTGAAGTCTCATTGCCTTTCAAGACCTGGGAAGGGCATCACTGATGCTTTCAACTCTTGGATGCAGATTAGCTGGAGTTAAGTCATGTACTGTCCAGCTTCTTACGCAGTGGCTACTCATCTCATGAGTTACTTCTGAAATATTTGTATATTTTTCTTAAGCAAAATGTGGCCTGCCTGAATGCTTTCTAATTCCCACTCCTTTTGCCCGAGTTGCTTGTGCCTGTTATGTCCTGGCACGCACTGTCTTCTGTCTCCTCCAGTTGCCTGTGCAGGTAGCAGTGATCTTGATGTGTTGCTCGACTGGTCTCACCAGCCTCAGCTGAGGGCTGTGAATGCACAGAGAGGCCCTTTTTTCTTTGAAACAAATGGTGGTTTTCTAATTAAATGCCTATATTTCCACGCAGCTGAATGGCTCCCTGGCTGCAAGGAGGGGTATGTGCACAGAGACACCCCACAGAGTGGGTCCTGGCCACACAGACTGGCTTTTTTTAAGCACCCAGCATCATGTCTGCCTAGTGAAACTGAAGCCAAAATGTGCAGCTGTTTGCTTTTCCCTCGTGGTGAGAGCAAGGCCTCAAAGGCAAATATTTAATGAGTCAGGAGAAAGGTGGAATTTTCCTGCCTCTCTCTTAATTTAAAAACAAAATCAGGGCAACTGGCACAACTCCCTTTCAGAGGCTGTGATGGAGGGGAGGGGGCTGGCTGCCCCCTGTGCTTCTTGGTTATGCTTTGATCTGTGTTTCCACCGAGAGCAGCTCGAGCCAGAGCATCCTGTCTTGCAGCCCCATTTGTGGCCCTTTGGTTGGTAAAACCACTGCTCTGGCTCGGGTAGAGCAGATTCCTGAGGCAGTCTTGCAGTCTTTTGCTGTAAAGCATGGGAATAAGGGAGAGGATCCATGGAGTGAAGGGACAGGCAGTAAGGGGCTGGGGTGGCTTATTGCAACAGAGCTGCACAAAATGTAGGTGAACTCCTACCCAAAAGCATCTGGAAGAATTTGAGAGTGGAGGCTCTGAACAACAGCATTCCATTGTGTTTTACATTTCTTTATGTTCCTTGAACTCTTAAATCCAGGTTGAGGGGTATTAAGAGTGAAAGGTGTTAATTGAAGCCAGTGAAACATTGGTAGCGCATAGACACAGACATACTTGGTTATGAGGAGCGCCGTGTCCTATCTGACAGCTTGTAATGTGTTATGCTTTTCAGATCCCCTTCTACAAGGAGATGTGCAAGAGTATCCAGGCAGGTGAGATGTGTGAGAAGCTGGTGGGATACTCGGCAGTGTACAAGGTCTGTTTCGGAATGGCCTGTTTCTTCTTTTTGTTCTCCTTGTTCACCATCAAAATCAACAGCAGCAAAAGCTGCCGAGCATATGTTCATAATGGGTGAGTATTTGGTTGCTTAATTTCCACATCTCTTGACAGGTTTGGCTACCTACTTTCCAGTTGGGTATAGGCAAAAAAAACCAACAACCAAACCCAACCAAAGAAATCCCAACCATAAAACAAAGGTTGATTTTGCTGCTTTTGTCAGAAACAATGCAGTGAAGTTAAAACTGAAGTGGCAGTTAGTTGTCCAAGCCTGTTTTTTTCTCTTGATGGGCTTTACGTAAAGATTTCTCATGGTACTTGAGGTGAAGATCTCTAGTTCCTATTACAACCAGATGACTGGGTTGTTTTTTTTCCTCTCATCCAGATTCTGGCTTTTTAAACTTATACTTCTGGCCGCGATGTGCTCAGGAGCCTTCTTCATCCCTGATCAGGACACTTTCCTCAATGGTACGTCCTTGTTTTGTTACACTGTTTTGTTCTGTACTCCTTTGTGAATGTTTATAAATCCCAAAGGTCTGATGAACAGGATTATACCCTATTTCTTCAAGTGGAGCCAGTGCAAAAGGAATATTTGCAGCTCTTTGAGGGGAACTCCGTGTCCACGGAGTACGTGGTCTTCCTGTGAGTGTGCAGTAAAGATCATGTGAGGGGTGGTTTTGGCCAAAAGCAGGCAAAATGGATAGGTAAAAATACCACTGAAGTGCTGTCTTGCAAGTTCTTTAAGAAGCAGGGCGCTATGAGAAATTGTTCACTTAAGAAGGTAGAGCCATGTTAGTTTGGCTTGTGCAGGTAGTTCTGGGGTAGCATAGAAGACAGGGACTGGGCTGCATGGTAGAGAGGGGCCAGTGCTCAAGGAGGCAGTGTGACCTGCCAGGCAATGGTGTTGGTGATGGTTGGAAACCTGCAAAGCCACAAAAGAATTTGGGGTGATCTTAGCTTTCAGGCTGGTGGCATAAATGTAGTAAGGTAAAATTAGACTTCTAGGGGTGTGTTGCAAGTGCTCTGCAGGGGATGCCATCCCTGAAACATTTCCCGTTTTGGATGATGCTCTGGCACTGCACCGGCGCACTGGTACTGGCCCAAAGCTTAAATGCCAGCTCTGGGGTGAGCTTCTTACAGGTCTCTTTTGTGGGCTAGCAGCAACAATACTGGTGATACCAAGTTTGCCAGGTACTTGTAAGCCTTTTAAGCTTACAGGTGGAAAAGCGTGGGGCCAGTAAGGCAAAGGAGCAGCCATGTCTGCTGCCCTGCTTTCCCTGCTTTGTTACCTTTGTTTTCAACACCCATAGTCTGTGGGCAGACATACTATGAGTACAGTGCTCTGGCAAACTAAGGTAAAAACCACTTCAAATAAACTACTGATAGGTGTAATTCAGCTTCTTGCTCTTACTAGCCATTTGTTTGAGCCTCATTCAGTGTGATGCTTCGAAAGTAAAGGGCTCCTTATGCTTCTGCAAAGTCATGGGGTGGCTGCATGTGCTTGTCCTTAGTATCTAATCTCTCTTTGGATTAGAAAGATGTAGCAATGCAATGCCTTGCACTCAGAAGCAAGAAAGACTGCCTGTCATCTTTGCAAGTGACACTTATTCTGAAAAGTCATCAAGAAAGGAAGTGTTTGGGGAAAAGGGGAAAGGGGACTTTCTGTGCTGGTTAGAGTACTGTTTCTCAACAGCAGTCTAACATACTGTGGAGAATTAGCATAACAAGCTTTCTTCCCTAAATTCCCTTTTGAGTTTTCTGTCTAATACTGTATTCTGCATATCCTGCTAAGCTGTCCTCCAGTCAGTCCCTGAAGGTGAGATTTACAAATGTTTTGGGTATCGTGTGGGTTAGTTTTCCCTTCTTTCCTTTACATCAAGAAATATACATTCTTTTCTTTTTGACAGGGGGGTGGGGCAAGAGATTCTCTTGAAGTAAAAAAGCTCTTGCCGTGCTCCTCCCGCTTAGCAGTTTGTTAACCGTGCAGGAGTAGCATTACTTGCAAGCATTAGGTGTGTGTGGGCTGTAGTGTTAAATCCACACTGGCCAGGCTAACCTTGCCTATGATGGATCCATAAAACATTCTGCCGTATCCTGCCTCTGGCAGTGGGATACCCTGGGAGTCAGGCTATGTAATTAGTCACTCCATTGCTGGTCTGCTTTTTAGTACTCCGCCTCTCTCAAACACCCATGCATACCTTGTTCCTTGCCTATTATTATGTACTTTTCTTCCATTTTTTTGCTTTGTTTGAAGAACAGCATGCTTATCATGTGCATACAATGTATTTAGCAAACCCAGACAAATGGTATTTTGGTTGCTTTCATGTAAGGAGCTTATGGTACAGTAAAAAAAATAAATCTCTATATCATCTGCTAAGGGTAATGTGTCCTGACTGACTGTTCTGTTCTTCCACTTCACTTAGGCAAGTTTTTTTCATCAGGAAAACACAGTGGTAGGATATGGCTGAACTTTGTTAATGCACTTCCTTGGTCTCCTTCACTGAAATCAGCCGCACACATGGAGTCATGTACAGCCTGTGCCCTGTACAGCAGCACAAGCTGTATAAGCAGCTAAACATTTAACCAGGTATCTGTATTTTCTCGGAGACTTCAGATGTTGCGCATAAAGGACCTGTTGTCTGAAGTATCCAAACAGCTACCCAAATACAGTATATGTAGGTCAATGGTTAAGTAGTTAAAAAACCTGTCTTAAAACTAGTCAGTGAACACCAAGTGTTCCCGTCTCGGGGAGTGGCTCAGGACAGCATTTGTAAATAGATAAGCCCCACCTTTGTTTTTCTGTGGTACTGGAATCTGGAAGGGAAGAAGTTGCCCTTTTTAGTACAGGGCTTCAATGCCTTGCAATTCCAGGGTTTAGATTCCTGTGAAATGTCTTCCCACCACCTCCTTCCTGCCAGTCACAAATAAAGGTTTCAGTATTTTCTGTCTGAATATAGTAACTCATAGTCTCCACAGAAATTCTCTGGGTTAGGGAAACACAGTTAACATCCCAACAGGCTTATTTTGAAAGTGTAGCATGTTGCAAGCTGAATTCATCAGGGAGCTAATCTCCAGTTAGCTGAGCTGGTCTTTCAGCTGAAGTGTCTCATCTCCTGTGACATCTGTGGGCTTCAGATACTCAAACTGTGAAACAGCTTCACTGCATAAACGATAATTCCTGTCTCAGGGGAAAGGCAACTGCAGTTTGACCTATTTTCTGCCTCTCTGCTTTGCAGCCTGGCGCTACGTAGGAGCAACAGGAGGTTTCCTTTTCATTGCCATTCAGCTCATCCTGCTTGTTGAGTTTGCACACAAATGGAATAAAAATTGGTATGTGTTGGGCAAAAAGTTATTTGCATAAAATTCTGGTGCACTCCTGAGCAATCCACTTCTCATAACCAAGAAATTAAAACTAGCATGAATGTAATTTCTGAATGAAGACACTTTAATGTCAGTATTTAGAGCTGTTCATCTTTGATTCATCTACTTTCTCCTTCCCCAGTGGAGATGTTTCCTCCTTACTCAGTTCTTTGTTTCCTCCTTACTGACTTCTACTCTGCTAATTTATTCTTAACCTGAATTGCTTGGCTTCCAATAAGTAGTAAAAAAACCCCACCCCAAAACCCTCTTAAAGTTGTTTTGTGTTTTACATGAAAATATACAGAGTGATGCAAGAGAATAAACCTGGATTTGGAAAAAAATTAACAGTGAAACTGTATGTAGTGATGGTGTAAATCCTGCTTTTCTTGTATCAGCTAATGCACTTTTTTTCTTGATGTGAGAACTGCTACTTTCTCTTCAACTTCTTTGCTTTCATCTAAATATGCAAGATACCATTATCAACCCATATATACCTCATTTTGACATTGCCTTCATTTCTGGTTTAAGCATGTTTATTACTACCTTGCTAGCCCTTAGCCTCTCATCAATTTAAAATACTTAAATTGTCTTCCCACATATATACAGGAATTCCTGCCTCTACCTCCACCCTTTCTGCTCTTCTGTGGTTGAAAGATTTCTAGCAGCAGTAATAGCACTCTCTATATTAGATATTCTTTAAAAATAAGTTGTTTTTCCACAAAACAATAAAAAACCCCAATAAACCTTCCATGCAGCAAAAAGCAGAACTTTTTTAGTTACTACTCCTAAAAAAAATGCAGTTCAGAAGGTGAAGATAGGAAAACAAGATGAACCACACTTTAGTTGAGGGAGACTGGTGGGATAGACCCTAATGGAAAGGAGGCTTTTTGAGAAAAACTGTCCAGGTAGGTCAAGGGGCAGAAGGGAGGACATGCTAAGCAATATGTGCTGCTGTCCCTTTGGAGAGCAGCACTCACCAGGGGCAATACAGGTTCCTGCTGAAGCTGAGATGCCCTGACAGGCTGATCCCAGAGACTGGGAGTTTTAGGAGTCACACTAGGCTATAGTTACAGAGGCAGCTGGTCAAGATAAACATTAATGCTAAGTAATGGTTCCCTCTGTTTCATGGGAGGAACTTTGCAAGGGCCTGTGTTAGTGTAGTAATGTACACGTGTTCCAGGAAAGTAAGCATTGTCTTTTGTGTTTGAGGATACGATATATTCCACTTTTTTGAATGGAAGACAAAGTAAAGTGCTTGTCTCTCTCTCCCCAGGACTGCTGATGCAAATCATAAGCAGATGTGGAATGGTTTGCTTGCCTTGGTCACTCTCATCTTGTACTCCGTTGCTGTGGCAGCCCTGGTTCTCATGGCTCTCTTCTACACACGCTCAGAGGGCTGCATGTACAACAAGGTCCTGATCGGTGTTAACGGGGGGCTGTGCCTCTTTGTGTCACTGGTGGCCATATCACCCTGTGTCCAGAACCGTGAGTCCACTTACCTCTTCTTCTCCTGGTTTCCAGTGGAGCTGCACTTGTGTGCCTGGAGGGATGAGCTGTGTTCTGGGCAGAAAGTCCCACAGTAGTTCAGAGCAGATGCTGCTCTTGCCCCTCTTCCTTTACACTGTGAAGTGCTGTTGCTGGTCTTCAGTTTAGCTGCTAAAACAACAGAGTTGTCAGACATGTTGGGGTGCCATCAGGCAGTCATACTGTAAAGAAGGCTCATCAGCTGATGGCTGGTATATGTTGTGGTGCTTACACAGTTCTTGTTTGTAGCAGTTGAGGTAACAGCTGTCAAACTCACTCACCATTGTTTTATCGTTTACTTTTGACTAGTTGTGATTTGCCATCTGTAAAGTTTACGTCTGGAGGAGCTCACAGCAGTATTTCATGTTTTGGTGTATTTTATGTATCCTGTTAGTATCTTGCATACATTGGGCCTGGAAATAGTAATTTGAATTACTCCAATACAAATTTTACAGGCAAATAAAACTATCATGGCTGCTTGTCAGTAGCTTTTGGAAAGCTGGTGCTTTTGGCAAGAGCAGAAGGGTGATTCTTTACTTACATGGGAATCTTAAATGACTTTCTAAAACAGCCAGCAGAACTAAAGGACAGACTCTTTCTTATTTACATGTCATTGGAAATGTATCTACACTGCTTCAAAGACATGAAATGCTTCAGGTAAAACATAAAAGATACTCTGCAGAAAGATACCAGTGTGCTGCTCTTCGAAGGATGAATTTCTTTTTCAGTTTGTTAAAATTACTGCAAAAATCACTTCTTTTCCTTTCCTCTAAAGGTCAGCCCCATTCTGGTTTGCTGCAGTCAGGAATTATCAGCTGCTATGTTATGTACCTCACTTTCTCAGCACTATCCAGCAAGCCACCAGAAACCAGTAAGTTACCTAATGCTGTATGTAAATTCTTTTACACACGCCATGTGTTAAAAGCCAGAATTTAGCAAACCTGAGTGAACAAATTCAGGCATATAGGAGTGCTGGGTTTGGTCTTTTCTGGCCTATGTAACAGAAATAGCAAATACTAAAAAAAGATCTGTGCAGGAGAGAGGCCATGCAATTGGTCTAGGGGAACTTAACATATCTTGAGTGAGTTGCATCTGCTGCACCAGAGCAATTCCAGCCTTCTTCCTATAGGCAGATTTCCCAGAACCTTGTAGCCATCGTGTGGCAAGTGCATATTTTTATACAGCAGGACATGAGTAAATAGATGTCTTTGGTCACATGATGGGAAGGGAGTTGGAGGAAACAGCTCTTGGATGCCTCTGGAAGAAGCTAGGTGATATTTCTATCCAAAAGTTCACCAAGTCCACCACCAGTTAGTAGGTACTGGCCATCTAATGGATACTAAAGTCACATCTTTTCTCCTAGAATTGGTATGGTTGGTAGCCTTAGCTCTGGACTGTTCATGAAGCAAAAACTTGAGTACCACTTGTCTTCCATTTTCAGAGGAAACATTCTGAGAAAGGACTTGGAGTTATGTTGCAGTAGTTTGAGATGGTGCTGCTGTTGAGAAGAGGTCCTGTTCTCCACTTGCTTTGTAACTGCTGCCTTTGCAAGCCAGGAGTAGGGAACTCCCCAGAGTTTTAAGTTCTTTATGCTATGAAAACACAACAAGACTTTATAAGCACAGCTCAAATGGTTTCCTTTTCCCAGGTAACCATAAGATTCACCTGTTTGGACTGAGAGCATTCTTTTCACTTAGATTTTGCCAGTTCAAATCAGTAATTCTAAAAACCCTGTCTTTATTATTGCTCAACTTTTAGTATTGGATAGCTGAAACAATAACTAGAGGAAAATAAGTCCAAGGCAGGAAGGGGAAGTTTCTACAGTCATGTCCCAAGAGGAAAGGGAAGAGATGGTGAAAAGTAATCTTTCTCTGTCATGCTTGAGAAGGCACAGGCACACATACACAAATGTATTCTGCAGCTAGAAGAGAAAACAAGACAGTATTTAGATGGAAGATTTACTTCTGGAGCTTAACCAGTGTTTTTGAATGAGTATAGCAGCGAATTTAAAAGACATCTGAATTACTCATAAGACAGTGTAGTAAAAAAACCCAAAACTCCAAACAAGAAAAAGGGGGAAGAAAATAATGTATTAAATCATTGGTCTTGCATTATTTTATGCTTGTGACAGTCAAAGCCTTCAGCAGTTAAGTGAATGCTCTGGTTAATCTTGTATGTGTTGCCAAGTGTGGTTATTGTATTTGTCTGAGTACGAATCAAGCACGCCTACTGAGACCTCCTGGAACAAATGTTTCTCCTTGGCTTCCCAGGCCAGAGAATTCTCTTGGCTGTCATCTGCTCTGAGATGCTCCTTTCTCCCCCGTCCGCATGATAAGGATGCTCATACCAGCCTTTGAGGCTCTTACAGTGGCATGTGCTGGAGAATGTATGGGGTGCTTGCACTTAATAAGGACTTCAGTCCCGTGCCCTGTGACTCAGATTTGCCATGAGCTTACCTGTCGGAGAGGACAGCAGGCCTGCTGGTGGCCTAGCTCTCTTCTCCCAAGATTTAGGCTTTGACAATATTCTTCTGTTCCCATGAGAGGAAAAGTTACTCATGCTGAGAGTATCTTAGTAATCACATTCTCAAAACACAGCGGCCTTTTTATAGGGGTACAGGCTACCCGAAACCAAGAAGTAGTTGTGGGAAGGTATTTGGGAGTAACGGAACATGTTAAGAACCAACCATGACAGGAGGGTCAAACCAGCAGGTGTGCGGGTACTTTTAGGTATCAATGGTAAACTAACGATATTTAGCTATAAGATATGCTTATCAGAACTCGTTATAATTACTAACCAATCAGTACGGTGTGAACAGTGTGTGTAACCAACTAGCAGCTTTTTAGCTTGCCACGTTTGCAGTAATAAAGGTA
>VZTU01032673.1:41538-59786 GCA_013400835.1 Zapornia atra
CAGGTGGGTGTTGGTCTCTTCTCCCAAGTAACAAGTGATAGAACAAGAGGAAATGGCCTCAGGTGGTACCAGGGGAGGTTTAGATTTGTATGAGGAAAAATGTCTTCTCTGAAAGGGTCCTCAGTCACTGGACCAGGCTGCCCAGGGGAGTGGCTGAGTCACCATCCCTGGAGGTATTTAAAAGTTGTGTAGATGCGGAGCTTGGGGACAGTGCTTAGTGCTGGACTGGGCACTGCTAGTTTAACAGTTGGACATGATGACCATAATGGCCTTTTCCAACTTAAATGATTCTATGATTCTGTAAAACCTTTTCATCCCTTCATTTGCTCCCACCTTCACACTGTCCCAGCTGCGTGCCAATAAAGCTGTTTGTGCAGCCCTGCAGAGCTTGAGGAACTGAGTTTATTTTTAACCTGGGTGTAGCCTTTGCTACATTTTGCCCTCTGCCCCTGCAGACAGTTGTGCAGTCCCAGTGGGATGCAGAGTGGCTGCTGGAAGGGAAAAGGAGGTGGGAGCAGTTTTGTTTAAACAGCATTGGCTCAAAAAACTTTTGATTTTAGATAAGGTGCAGCTCTAATCTCTTGTTTTGGAGTGATGCTGGAGGCTATTGCTCTGCTTTGCTCTGACCCAGAGCAGACAGCAAAATGCCAGATGCATCTCATAACATCAAGGACTGAATTGGTTTCATTTCAGGGACTTAGAATTAATATTTGCGCAGACATTAAAATAAAATCTTGCCTGGGACCTAAGAGTAGTATTTGCTTAGAAGTTAAGACAAGTCTTGCCTTTAACTGGTGCATCTCCCTTTCTTTGGTCTTCTGTATATTGGTCTGATGCAGGGCAGCTACACATCACCTTTTTTCACCGAGTATGAATTTCATAGTTGTCCTCAAGGCACTCCGCTGTCAAAAGAAATGTATGGTCTCAGGTCTGTACTATCCTGCTGTTTTATGTCTCTGTAGTATTGAGTGAAGTGTTGGTAAACTTCTGACTTCTTATTTATTAGTTCTTTTTCCTTGTTTGTCTGCTTTGATCAAACAAGAAATTTTAGTACCCTAGTAACTCACATTTTTGTTTTGCCAGAAACACAGAATCTGCCAGGTCAGATTCACAGATATTTTTTGTTTCTGTTATGATCATCTTAAAAGATAGATAAAAACTACTGAAATGTACCTACCCAGTGTCTGAGGTAATAAAAACATTTTGCTGCAAACCTTAAGCCTGAAGATTGCTTTGATATGCAGGGAAATGAGCTTTGCTAACTGTCCTCTTTCTTTTGTGAAGTCCTGGATGAAAACAATCGGAACATCACAATCTGTGTACCTGAATTTAGCCAAGGCCTGCACAGAGATGAAAACCTGGTTACTGGCCTGGGCACCACCATTCTGTTTGGCTGCATTTTATATTCTTGGTAAGTCTTGGGGGGTTTGCAGTTACCTTGCTGTAAGTGCAGTGTTGTGGTCCAGCTAGCAAAGGCTTTATAGCAGGCCTCATGCAGACAAAGTAATGGGGAGAAGTAGTGTAGAACTGAGATGGAAAGATTGTATTCTCCTTAGTGGTTATAGGTTTTAGCAAAGAATGTTTAGTGAGATAGTACAACTTCTTAAGCAAATGTACTTCATTAAAACTGAATAGAGCAATTTACACCTAGAGATGGAGGGAACAAACTTCTAAGTTGTCCATGATCCCAAACAGTCTTGGGGTGCTTCAATTCTTTATTTACTCTCTCTGTAAGAAAAGTAAAAGTAGCCTCCTGGCAGAGAGTATGACTGTTCCTCAAGGGTCTTTAAAATGAACAAAACTGTTTGGGAGGGATTAGGGCTTCCCTTGAACAAGTGATGAGCACAGTATTGCCACCAGGATTTTCCCGCAATCTCCTGCTCTAAAAAAATCTGTTTGTGCCTGTATAGTTGGGATGCTCGGGTTGTATTATTGCAGTGCCTGCCCATCAGTAAGTTAAGTCATGCTCCAGGATGGGGAGGGGAGAGTTGCTAATGATTGAAAGGCGATGTATTTCTTGTTTCAGCTCTGTGGTTTGCTGGGAGACAGCACTGCCTGTCTGCTGCAGGTTTTTGATCAGCCTCTGCTTCCTAATCAGTACACTTGAAAATTCACATACTGAACCTCCTGGTAATTTTGAAGTGAAAATAAAAGGCTTTATAAAGAAGCTGTGAAATATGCATGTATATGCATATTTCCAGTGCCTCAGGAAGGTGTTACAGGAGTGCAGGCAGCCTTCGCATAGCCTGCAGGGGAAGCGCACATGTTGCTGAGGAGATAAGAAGCCCCTTCGAGGAGAATGTTTTGAAGTATTGCTTCTTAAGGCTCTGGGTGTACAGCAAAGCATTAACATGTCTCCCTGTGGGTAATGGGAATTTTGCATTACACATCCTGAAAGGCTAAGATGGAGTAAGAAATGTTTCTAATCAGAAGAAACTAGAAAGGATTCTCCCCAGACAACTGCAGTGGTGCAGGATAGGGTTTTCCAGCAACTGGTACACTGACAATTGTGGTTGAAATTTACTTTAGAAAACTCACTGCTCCTAGCGACCCCGTTGTTTCACTGGCAAAGCCTTTACAGAAATGCTGTGAAGTTAATAGAAAAGCATTGGTTCTGCACAGCGGGGGAGATCTCTTCTGAATTGCAAATTGGAGTTTTTAGCTGTTTGCTCCTGTCTGATGTCATGAATTCACCACTTTTCAGGAGTGACCTACTTTTAGGCTGGTGATTCAGGCTGAGTTCGCCAGTGGCTGGCTGTCAGGCTGGTTTATACTTGTGCAGAACAAACTTTGTGCATGCTTAGTGCTTGATGCTATTGTCCAGGCAAATGCTTAGCTTAAACAAGGGAGCAGACTATGTTTGCTGTCGTGTTGAAAAATCACCCTATTAGGCTAATGCTTATGCTGAGAGTTCTGATGCTCTCTTCTTTTGCTCCTAGTTTGACCTCAACAACACGGGCAAGCTCAGAGGCACTGAGAGGAATATATGCAGCACCTGAAACTGAAGTGAGTTCTTGCTTCCTCCCACAGGATTTCTGTGCAGGGTTACTCATGTGCTTTTTTTTTGCTGATGTTTTCATGGCTAACTAGTCTATAATTAGGTGAAAACAAAAGCTTGTTCATAGCATGCGTGTTGCCTACCTCTGGATATGAACTTGTCAGAACACTTTGGCCCGTCTGCAGCTCTTGCTGGTCCTGTGGAGCTGCCTTTATGTACTGAAATAATTTGCTGCTCTTGCAGCTTATTTAACATCCTGCAGGCTTCCTGTAAATATTCTTGTGCTCTAAACAAGGTCATGTCCTCTCATTTTAAGTAGAAGTCTGCGTGGTAGCTATCAGATAAAGAAGTGAAGGCATTCTCAAATGTTTTCAGTCCTGGTTGTCTTTGTTCTCATAGCAACTGACTGATCCCAAGTTCCTATCTCTTATTTCCACACATAAGTACTTCCTTTCTCTTTGCCTACAATTTCATTTTGGATTATATTTCTTGTTCCTGTTTCTGCATTCCACCAGCTTGTTTCTTTGGCCTTCTTATCATGGCAGCACACAGCAACACTCAGAAATGAGTGGTTTTTTGCTAAGTAACAGTTACCCCTTTCACACATCAAATGTACATGTGTGTTTGGAGGATGAATCTCCATCCCTAGCTCTCTCTGCATTGGTGTTACTTGCATCTGCAGTTTTAACACCTATTTTTCAAGTCTTAAATCAGACTGTGAGAACCCATAAAGGCAGAAGGCATTTGGTGTTCACAGTAGCGAGGCATGGGGAAGCAAGATATGTTTCACTGTGAGAGCGTGTCAGTGCTGGAGGAGCATCCCCCTGGCAGGACGGTGTGACTGGAGTCCAGTGCCCATCGGCTCCTCACACCAGCCCCAGCCCTCGCAGGTGGGCAGCCTGCCAGCAGGCCCAGCAGCCATCTCCGAGATGTGGCCTGGGCCACCTCGGGCAGATCTAGGGTAGGACCTGCACCTTCCCACCCTGAGGGCACTGGAGAGGAAACATGCAGCACCCGGCCCTGCCTTGCCCTGCCAGCATTACACTGTAGGAGGTCTTGCCTGAGGGCTCGGGGCTGCGGTGGGCCCTGTGGCGGGAGCAGCAGGCAGGTTGGGGTGGCTGGCACAGCATGGGTACCCTTCACCAAGAAGGTCTGACTCCTCTGCCTGCTGCGGTGCTTGCCAGTGGGATTCTTTCCGGGCCATTTGGTTTTAAAGAGCAGTACAGGAGCTGCTGAGTGTTAATATAAAGTAATGACTGGTGAAGAGCAACTAATTGTGTTCTGATTGCCTTCCCCGTGGCAAAGGTCCCTTGTCTCCTGGCGCGGGCAGAGCGTTGCTTGTGTACAGAGGGTCTGTCAGCCCCTGTGCTGAACACAACTGAGCATTACGAGAGCCCAGTGGTATGTGTGCCAGCATTGCTAATTGCATCACTCTGTGTGTGTGCAAGGACTTAATTGCAACTGATTAAAAACTTTGAGGGAACCCAGCACTTGCTTTGGAATGTGATTGCAGCCCAGGGGGAGCTCAGGCTGGCCTTATAGGTGGTGCTGAGCACAGCAGTAGAAAAAGATATGGAATTGAGGATGTATTTTTAAATTAACAGCCATTCTTCAAAAGGAATGAGCTTTTTGGCTTTGCATGAGTTTATGAACCTAGTGAATACATGTAATTGTGGATACGCAAGATGAAAACTCCCATTTGATGGTTCTGTAAGACACTTTACCTTAAAGGCATGCTACTTGATTTTTGTGGGTTTTAGGAAAACCACACTGACCAAAGAAAGGGGCTAGAATGCAAGGTATGGAAATACGAGGGTAAATATTTTTTCCTGCACGTGAAATGTCCCAGCAAAACTGGGTTTGCACACAAAGGGTCCTTAAAACCCTTCAAGCACTCAGGTGTAGCATGATTTGCTCATGCACCCACACCACCAATGACTAGTCATAGTAAAACTTCGCAAATCAGTTGGTTTTCTACAGTGTTCTTGCCATTTGTGGATCCAGATGTGCTGGGAACCGGTCTTCCAGTGGTTACTTATCTGTGGTGGCAGGAGGGTTTCAGAGATGTGTCGGAGGGGGTAGGTTGTTGGCGTTATTTTGGTTGTCCAAAGGTATCTCTTATCCTTCATGGATAGCTCTAAGCTTCCATGGAGCAAAGTCCTTATTTCCAGGGCCAGGGTGTCCTGTAGTTTGTTTCACTTAAGTGTGAACAATACCGAAGTCTCCAGTAAAATTCCACTACGTCATTACGTTACAGTGTATGCTGTGAACTAATCGGTGTTAACAAAGTTAATGCACTTTCATACCATAAGCACTGATGGATACGATAGTTAGGGAAGGGAATTTTCCTAATGGGGTCATTGTCTCCATCAGACCACAACCAAAATAAATCCCAGATTAGGATTTTATCAGAACAAATATTGTGGGTGATGTATGATGGAAAGTGCTGGCTTGTACTGTGGTCTGGTGCAGAAATGTTTATTAGATGGTCAAAGGCCTTTCTCATTTACATTACCACTAAGCACAAGAAGTGTAAATCTTAGTTTTCCTTTTTCCATGTGTTAAAAAAAAGAGAAAACTTTAATTTAAATACAGCTGTAAACCCAGCTTTCTGCTTTTACTCATTCTTGTACTCATTTTGGCTCCGTTTCAGGAAATTCTTGCAAAGATAAGTACATTTCTGACTAACACTTGTGCAGTTGTGATTTCTAGCCCATGCAGCAGGGTTCTAAAAGTTCCTTGTACTTCCTGTACAGAAATAATTTATTTAAGAAGCACTTAGATGCAAGTCTGAAGAGTAAGCCCCTTATGAGCTACTAAAGTGCAACCAACTTTACTGTAGCTCTTCCACCATTTTGTCATAGTTATTTGCACCAGTGTTTGACCTGGGTTATGTAAAATGGATAGAATTGTTCTTAAAGAATGGATAATTTGCTCCAAATTTTATTGAGGAGGTTTTTCCAAAGCTTGGAAACTGCTGTTACGAACTACTTGGCAAATTCTCATTTGAGTTTTGTGCTGGTTGGAAATACAAACCAGACCTTTCTAAATTAGCATCTGTAACCTAACAGACCTTCCTTCACCAGCTGTTCTGCTGCTCTGCAGTAGCACAGACTCTCAACACTTCCTGTTGTCTGTTCCACAGGTAGCTCGTTGCTGCTTCTGCTGCGTGCCTGACGGAGACGGTAATTACAGGTTTACTGCACGATTTACCTCACTTGTGGCTTTCAGACCAAAGCCAAGAGAGTAAGGGCACAGCTGCAGATGGAGAGCGGCTTGCACACCCGCTCTGTAGGGTAGCGTACCCAGCAGCTGAAGTGCTCAAAGTTGGGCTAGGGAAGGAAGCAAGAGATGTAATAATGCCATTTTAAAACAACCGGGGTTAATAATTCCTTAAAGGACATTTAATTACTGCAACATGGAAAGAGTAATCTCTGCTGTTTGTGTGCTTGTGGGTGTGACTGGTGGATTTTGGGCTCAGCAGCTCTGCAGGGACTGCCTTTTGTTCAGGATTGGGTTAAGAAGGGAGTCCTCTTTTCAGACCTGGTACAATCAGTGTTATCAGCTTGGATTTTCCAGAAGCATATCGTATTGATAGAGCAATTTAAGTGGCCCAGATGCTTGAAAACTAGTCAGCAGACCAGGAAACTGATACAAGGCTCAATTTCAGTGATGGTCCAGTTTCTTTTCCTAAAGGCTTAGGCCCATGCCCCGAGGGCAAAGAAGTGTCCAAGCTGTGCTCTGTATCATTCTTTCCTAAATCACACCATAGATGTTTTCTGTGTTCTTTGTGAAGGCAGCTGCTGTTTTCAGTTCTTGTTAGATTTGCAAAAACTTTTCTGTTTCCTGTCTGTTTACAGCTGATGCTGAAGAACGCGTTGAAAGAAGGGGTGGCCAGACTGTGATTTACGATGAGAAGAAAGGCACGGTGTACAGTTATGCCTACTTCCACTTTGTTTTCTTCTTGGCTTCGCTCTACGTAATGATGACAGTAACTCACTGGTTCCAGTAAGTGTATTTCTTTAAAGCTGACATGTTAATGCTTCTCTGCATTGCGGCAGGAAGATGTGAACAGTAATTTCTGCCATTAGTGTGTCTTCTCTCCTTAAGTAAGAAGCTGGAAGAGCCATTGCAAGTTTTTCCTGGGTGATTCTTGGCCAAGATCTTGGTCTATAAAGGGCTGCTCTCTTCTGCTTCATGCCTGGGCTAACCCAGCTGAAGTCTGTGACCCACTTGGAAAAACAGAGGGTATTGCAGTCTGAGATAAGAACAGTGAATTTATTGCTGCTTTTTTGTTTTCTCTTTTGTTTTTTTTTCCTCAACAGTTATGAAAGTGCTCAGATCGAAAAATTCTTCACTGGAACCTGGTCCATCTTCTGGATTAAGATGGTCTCCTGTTGGGTTTGTGTTGGTCTGTACTTATGGACTCTTGTTGCTCCACTCTGTTGCCCAACCAGGGAGTTTTCTGTGTGAACATTCAGAGGATCCTTCTGTGGTTTTCTTTTTTGTTTTTTGGTTTTTTTTTTTTTCCCTGTTACAAATAAAACACAACTGCCATTTTGTAATGAGGAAATACCTACTGCCCACTTACCTTAAGGTACCAGCTGGTAACTTTGTAATCAGACTAGACAAATAACTGAAGACTTTTTTACCTTTTTGAATTGTCATGAACAAGCGTTGCCCAAGAGAACAAATCTATTCCAAAACTTTGTAACATTGATTTCTGAAGTGTAGGATACACAGTTGTTGTAAACTGGAAGAAGTTAAATACCTTTCAAATAACAGACAATCCTTCTCTGGCTTCATTGGCAAGAAAAGAAAAAATCATGGTGCAGATGTATCTTCTTCCTTGCTGTGAATGCTGGGTATCTTCCAGCAAATATGCATTCCTTTTTATACTCTTCTATTAACTGTGTCTTTTACAGTTTGCAGTGATGATTTGGACTGCTGTTTTGTACAGCATACAATTCTTGTAAGTAGTATCTAGATATTTTTCCAAAAATATAGCTAAATACTTCTGTAGAAATAGAGAATATGTACGAATTTGACTGCCAAAGCATCTACAAAAAAAATGTCTATCTAAAAATTAAATATATTAAGTTATTGCATACCTAGATTGAGAAAGGAATGTACCAATGATAATAGAGTATTTATTCTATTACAACTTTAAAAGGCACCTGAATATTTTATGCAACTAGGATCTGGTCCAGTTGCTAACAGAAGGGGATTCTACATACAAATGCTTAAATTCTGAATTTGTCTGACATTGCTTTGCCAGCTCTCTTGAAGTGCAGGTTGTGTGTACTGCACAGAGATTTTGAGATACAGTACAGTCTTCATTCAGAGTGTTTGCTGTTGAGAAAATACTAACAACAGGAGCACTGCCAGTTGTTGTTAAACTTAAAAATTGAGTGCTCATTTACTTTTCCACCCTGCTGTTTCAGCTTGTGTCTAAAGATCTCCCAGGATCTTCAGTTCTGTTTCCATTGCTAATTTTATATTATAAATGCAGTGGTGGTCAGAAAAGGGCTATAATGCGTCATGCTCCTTTTCTGCCTGTGTGTTGGTTGGAAAGTATTCTTTTCAACTGCTATATTTTTATACTCCTCTGTTGATGTTAGTTTTGCTGTTGGGATGGAAGTTAGCCAACCAATCCATTAATGGAGACTAAGCCTCTTTTGGAGAACTCCTGTTCCAAGCAATATGGGGTAAGCAGTCAGAAAAACAAAACCAGAAGACACAAATGTAACAGCAGCTGTGGTAGTACAAATGACTGGCTTGACAATATTAAACCTGACCATGTCACTTTTATTTGCAGATGATTTGGTGGTAGAACAAACAGCTCAGATGCCCTAAATGCTGAATCAGGTTGAACCCAATATTCAGTGGGATGAAGTTATGACTGATGCTAGTCACAGAGGTTTTATCTTCTCACTGATGATAGATATACATGTGTATATGTATACAGATACAATGTGAAATAGGCAGGATATAAACAAAATCAACTGATTTAGAGGTTCTTTTTTCTTTTCAAAATACAGTTGAGCCTTAAATCTCCATCCAATGCTTTCTGCAAAACAAAGAAAAGCACAACATGGAGGCCAATGAGATGGCCAAAATATTTGCATGCCTTACTTGTTCTGTTGCAATAATTGATGGCTAATGCACACCTGGTGAGTAATCCTAAGATAACAGCTCTCACTTCTGCTCTTGTTTTCATTACCATTTTTAGCTGCCTTGTTGCTATGGTATCCTAGGGCTTCTGTCCCACCTGGAGCTTGCTTTGGGGTCTGATCTTCCCCTGCTCCTGCACTCTTTACCTCAAACAAAATCCATGGGTCTGCAGTCCTGTATACTTATACCACCTGCGCCAGTGATTAGGAGCCTCAAAGTACATCTGTCGCATGATCTGAGAGACAGGGTCACCTTTCCAGAGGTGACACTTTGGCAGCTCTTCCTGTTTGCTCCGAGGGGAAAAAACATGCAGCTGAAATTTAACTCTGACATAAAGTTAGAAAAACAACAAATAGCTCTGGTGAGGGAGGCAGGTTTTTTATTTCCTTTTGCTTCTCCTGGGAAGTTCTGATCTTGCTAAGAGCTCTGCTAGCATGGGGGCCTGTCAGGATGTCTCTGCCTGCATTTGGAGTCCAGCCACGCATATCCTTCTGTGGCAGAAAGAGGCTTTTCTTAATGTGTTCACAATCTAGAAATCTTTATCTGTCCCATCTCTAAGATAAGAGCTTATGGACTGTGCAGTGATGATTAACAGTTGTCCCACCTAACTCATAGAGGCTGTTCTGGCACAGTTCTTGATCCAGTGCTGGAGCTGTGAGCTGCAGCTGAGGCAGTCCAGGCTTTTGTTCTGAATGCTGTTCCCTAAAGTATAGAGGCTTGTGGGAGTTGCCATCTAGTGCCATATGTGTTGTACTGTGAGAAACCAAGCATATTTTTTTTATTTTAATTAGTAAACAACAGTCTGGGCAAGGAGCTGAACAGCAGAAGGCGAGTGCTGTCAGGCTGCAAGGCAGGGAGTGGCAGCTGTTCTCTAGTTCTGATAGGCATCACAGTCACAACTGTGGATGGTCTTGTATGTTCTTATTTGTTTACTGAAACACTTATTTTACAGAGGCAGTGTCTACCTGTGTAAGGATTTTTCCTGCACTGCCTCCTGCTCGTTCTTTTTATAGTTTGTACTTAAGGAAATGGGTTTTGCATGGAGAAAACAGGGTTATAAGCAAAAAGTCCACAGTGAGGTGTGAGTCCATTCTTTTACACAGCACTTGCCTCACTGAGTCGCTCCTTCAACCTTCCCTTTCACCAACTGTTGACCTTATGCATCTAGATCTGCGGGCGCTCATAGGGTGGGAGTGGGGCACTGCCTGACTACACAGCTTTGTCTGCCTCTGAGCAAACATTGTGACAAAAGACACCTGAAATAACTTTGAGGACCTGTATGTCCATGCCATGGCCCCAGATCCTGCTGTGGATCTCCGGGTCTTTCTAAGGAATCAGTGACTGGTGGCATCTGGGTGTGCAGAAGCTGTTCCTCAGTGAGGCACAGCCTCCTGCCACCCAGGCAAAAGTTACAGCCTTGGCGTTGGCTGTACAGTCTGTACTGTGAACTTCCATGTGCAACTACTTATAAAATCCTCACCTAGGGTCTAGGATTCAAATGCCCAGTTCATATATTCCAAATGGTGGGCTTTTAAAACCTTTTTAAGAAGTGCCTTTGTACCTCCTGCTGTGGTAGCTAGTAATTCAGGTGGCACTGGAACTGGAACCCTGAACTGAGCCTGTGACTGGGCGGTGCTGCCTTGCGCGTCGCGCCGGTGCGTACAAGGCGCAGTCAAGACCCGTGGTGCATGTGGAAGACCAAATCATCTGTGCTTGACAAACCTTTGGGGATGAGACGATTCAGATATTACTATGCAGTGGAAAACTGGGAAGACTCGTAAATAGCCTGATGCTTTTGTAAATAAATTAGTAGCTATTGCTTGCATTCACATTTAAATTGTAAACAGTTACTGTTACCTGGGCGGGCAGCTGCTGGGCTTGAGGCAAGTAGCTGTGCGGTGCCTGCCCTGCTGCGCCTCTTGAGGGTGCATTGAATTTGTTCCTGGGTGTACATGAGCGGTGCAGCATTTCTGGCCCCTAGCATTTTTGGTCTGTGTGAAGCGAGGAAGCTGTTACAAAGTCAGGAAGGCTAAGGAAGCCGTCCCGTGCTGAGTTTCCTCTAGTTAAGTCTGAATTTGAACTAATGCTGTCGTTTAATTGGTTCTTGCAGAAGTTAGTTCTGCTGTGAAGGTGAAAGAGTTTTATTGGCATCTTCCTACTTCTGCAAATTTGCTATCAGAAAGGTTATTTGGAACTTCACTGCTGCACCCTCATCTCAGACCGGCACAGTTTCAATTTTTCTCATGAAGGCGCTGGAGAACCTCTGTCGTGACTGGTTCTTGCCTGGGGTAAAATCAACAGGGCAGACACAGACAGCAAGTCCAAATAGCTGGGCTAAAAACGAGACCGTGAAAACCTTGGGAAGTACATGTGGGAAGCAGATGGATGTGCTTGTTTGCTCTTTACCACCGAGTTCCTCGGAGCATGCAGGCAGCCCTTGCAGCCAGATGCCAGCTAAGGAACTCCACATCAGCGTTAGGTTGTGTGTTTGTGATGCCCTTAGCTTTGCACTGTGAGCTTTCCCTGAGGTTCAGAAGCTTGTGCTTGCACAGCTGACGCAGCAGATCCTGGTGGGGCTGGGCCACTTGCATTGGAAACGGGTACTTCAGTGTTGCTAATTTGTGCTTAGTCCAGAGAGGGGGTTTATCCCCTTCAGAACCATAATCCCTGCCTGTCTATTTATTTATTTATTTAGTGTATTAGCACCTTCTTCCAACCCCAGAAATGCTTTGAGATTGTAAACTACACACGTGTAACTCCTTCATCAGCCACTGGTACAGCCATTTCTGGGCTGGAACACTGCAGCCACTGCACTTGTGGGAGAGCTGGCTTTGAACAGTTCTCTGGTTTCGACCAGCGTGTCTGGAAAATCTAGGAGCTCAAGGTAGTGCTGCTTGAATTTTGGCTAGCCACCCTCAGTGTCATGGGTGTCTCTAAACACTTTGGCAACAAAATAATCCACAGGCTGGTCTTAAAGCATGCTGTAAAGAATGTATGCCATAAACTGATAGGCTTTTCTCCTAAATAAGCTGATGAAGCAGACCACCACGAGACTGTACCTCTGTGGCTAGATGAGCAAGATTATCTGCAGCTAAAATTTTGCTCTCATCTTTCTTTCCAGGCTTTAGAAGCAATGTCTTTTGCTTGCAGGCTATGTCTCCTTGCTTTATTTGCCTTATTCTTCCTGGATTTGTTTTTTAAAGGCATTTGTAAACCTGCTTCGCTCCCACTGTGTTCCCTGTCAAATGAGATGTCTTTGGTGCTAGAAACTAGCAAAGACTTCTTTGCCAGGTCTTGTCAATCCTTCCCTTTTTGTAGCAGGACAACCTGGGGTGTTGAAGCAAAGTCAAGGATGGCAATTTCTTGTACTGGATCAGTTTTCCTCTGTGAAAACCACTGCTTTGTTTTCTGAAGTGGCCTAGGAGTCCTTGTGGGAGGAAAACACATAATCAGTAACGTGATACTTTACTTTGTGTTTTCGATTTTGTAAACAGCAGTTTGAACAGAGTGTTTCACACAGCTGCACCGGGGAATGCCTGGGGTCAGCTGCTTGAGAAAGCTTTGGCTTTTTATACTCCTCACAGGGTACATAGCTTGGGATCCCTTACCTCTCTGCATTTTCAGCATCCTGATGGCAGCATACCCAGGTGGCCCTGGATGGGGACACAGACACCCTGCGCGGGGTTTGAAGGAGAAACTTAGTGAGACCGGCAGGATGGCAGCTTTCTAGTGCCCAAAGAACCACAGAATCATAGAACAGTCTGAGTTGGAAGGGTCCCCAAGGATGCTCAGTTTCAAGGAAGCCTTCAATCCAATTGTTTGGTTCAGGGTTGTTTTTTTTTTCTCTCAAACCTGGTTTCAACTCATTCCACACCTGTTCAATAATGATACTTTTTAAAAGTTGGAATTTATTTCGGGTAGGTGCCACATTGGCTTCCCCCATCTGCCAGTCTCCAGTAGCTCCCAGTGCCATAACATACAGCTGTTTGCACAAACCTCTTCAGAGCCACAGCCGTCAGCTTTGAAAATGCTCCAGCAGCTTAAATCTTCCAGGGCTCTTGCTCGCAGAGCTGTGGGGTGCAGCACCACAGGCCGTGCTTTTGCCAAAGAAGCCTCAGTGTGAAACCAAGTGTCACTTTGGAAAACTTTGGGGAAATAACATCTCGTTACTCATGCTTTATTTTTCCTCTTAGTGATAGATGTCCAGGTGCTTAGGCGTCGTCAGATGTCCACACAAAGTTACAGCGAGGGAAATTAGCTCTCAGAGAACATTGTTCAGGTCTATACAAGCTAAGAAAATGCTTACTAGGAACAAATGGGTTCACTGTCTGCTTTCTGTTCACCACCAGTGAGTGGTGTCTGGTCTCGTATATGCCATGTTTGAAAACTGGATGCAAAGTAGTCAAAATGTAAACACTTTTTCTTAAGGGTGAGGGGGTTTTAATTAGTCTTTTCCAAGGTTCTTAATATCTCAAGGGAACTTTTTTGGTGTGTATGTGTGGTTTTATTTCATGAAGCTGTAGCCCAGTGAAGTGGAGGTTCGCTAGATTATTTAACGTTTTTTGTGAGGGTTGTGATCTGTAGTAACTGTAACACTTTGACTTTTAAGGGTTGGTAAAACTTCCAGAATTGTCAGATCTTAATTGTAAAGTAGTCAACAGCTTTGCCTTTTTAGAGCATGTTAATGGTTTTTATGAACACTTCCTTTTGTATACTGAGTGAATGTACTGTTAGAGGTTTAATGTTTAATGGACCAATAAAGTTTTTCTTACATTTGAAATTAATTGTGTTGTGATATATAAATGTTGAAAAGTCAACTCATTCCAGGAGAAACTGTAAAAGGCATAACTGCATGAGCTAAGCAATTGCTGAGCCAGTAAAAGTAAATTGATCTTTTTTGTTCACTACATTTAATGGCTTTTAGCAACAGCAACAACAAAAAACAGCTGGCCAAGGGAGTATTACATGGCTGTGCTGCCTGTGTTATTTTTGTGCTCCTCCAGAGTGTGACCCTGGAAGGTGGCAGGTTGTGCAGGCTTGTCTGTGGCGTCTGCTCTGTACAATCGAGACACTGAGATGTGTCAGATACCTCTGACAGCACGCACAGAGTATGTTCCAGGCCAAGAATAGCACTGCAGGCTGTGCAGTTGTTTGCAACAGGGATCTCTGATTTTCCTTTTCCCCCATTTGCCCGGATGGTGGGAGTAGGCAGCTGCTGAATTTGACATCTAGACCCATGGAGAGCAGTTCCCAAGAGGTGCTGAGGGTCTGTGAGAGCCAACCACCTTTGCTCAGCAGCAGCCTCTCACAGATCTGTCCACCTCTGCCTTCTCCCCACCCAGCAGCATCCTGGCAAGATGTTCTGGTGTTCCAAACCAGGAGGTGGACAGACAGGGAGATGAGAGGGTTCGCGGCGTGCTGGGTGAAGAACTGGCTGAAGGGCAGAGCTCAAAGGGTTGTGGTGAATGGGGCTACTCCTGTCTGGTGGCCAGTCACCAGCGGTGGTGTTCCTCAGGACTCAGTTCTAGGGCCAGCTCTGTTCAATGGATGTACAGAGGGTCTGGGTGCAGGAGCTGAATCCACCCTTGGCAAGTTTGCTGGTGATACCACACTGGAGGTGCTATTGACTCTCTCGAGGCACAAGATGCCTGTCCGAAGGATCTAGATAAATTCAGCATTGGGTGATCATCAGTGGCATGTCATTTAGCAAGAAAAATGCAGGATTCTGCACCAAACCCAGACAGAGTAATGCCAGGCACAAGTATAAACTGGGAGGGAAGTGGCTGGAGAACAGCTGCCCCCCTCCAAAGAGGGATCTGGAGGTGCTGGTTGACAGCAGGCTCATTGTGAGCCAGCAAGCATACTGAAGGCAAGGCAAACTGCATCCTAGGGTGCACCAAACAGCAAGACGGTCAAGAACGGTGACTGTCCTGCTGCATTGAGCACTGGGGCCATGTTCACACGCCCTGAGTACTCTGCGCAGTGCTGAGCCCCAGCATCTAAGAAGGCTGTGAAGGTCCTTGAATGAGTCCAGAGCAGGGCTGGCAGGCATGTCCTGTGAGGAGCAGCTGAGGACCCCAGCTTGTCTAGTTTGAAGAGAAGGAGGCTAAGGAGTAACCTCATTGCCCTCGGCAGCTTCCTGAGGAGGGGTCATGGAGAGGGAGGTGGTGAGCTCTTCTCCCTGGGATCCAGTGATAGGACACATGGAAAGGGTTCAAAGCCGCACCAGGGGAGGTCTAGACGTGATATTAAGAAGCATTTCTTTATCAAGAAGGTGGTCACAGAATCACAGAATCGTAGGGGTTGGAAGGGACCTCGAGAGATCATTGGGTCCAACCCCCCTGCCAAAGCAGCTCCCTAGCTCATATTACACAGATAGGCGTCCAGTTGGGTCTTGAATATCTCCAGAGAAGGAGACTCCACAACCCCCTGGGCAGCCTGTCCCAGGGCTCTGTCACCCTCACTGTGAAAAAGTTCTTCCGCAGGTTGGTGCGGAACTTCCTGTGCTCCAGCTTACAGCCATTGCCCCTTGTCCTATCCCCACAGACCACTGAAATGGGGCCGGCCAATTCCCCCTGCATCCCATACTTAAGATATTTATAAACATTAATTAGGTCCCCCCTAAGTCTTCTTTTCTCCAGACTAAACAGTCCCAGCTCTCTCAGCCTATCCTCACACGGGAGATGTTACAGCCCTTTAATCATCTTCGTAGCCCTTCTCTGACTCTCTCCAGGAGGTCCCTGTCTCTGTTATACCAGGGAGCCCAGAACTGGACACAATACTCCAGGTGGGTGGCATTTGAAACATTTGGACAATGCCATTAGTAACTTCTGGTCAGCTCTGAAGTGGTCAGGCACTTGGACTAGGTAGTTGTAGGTCACTTCCAGCTGCAAAGATTCGATTCTGTTTTAGGGCATGGAAGTATTTGACCTGTGCTTGCTGTGGTGTTTTTAGCATGCAGGAAAGAGTTAACCTGTTGTGAGACTTCTACCCTGGTGTGCAGGAGCCCCAGGACGCTCAACTCCAAAGTGGTTGCAGCTGCTGCCCCAGCCCAAAGCTGCTTCACAGGCGGTGGGGGCAGGACAGCACTACATGGCTGGCTTTTAGAGAGGCGAGATTGCAGCATCTTCCCCTGCCAGAGGCCACACACAGACAGCTGCGTTGCGTTGCGTTACACAATAGTCCAGGAAGGGCTGGTGGTGCAAGAGGAGCATGTTTAAACACCGATATAGAAGGACTACACAGTCTCTGATTGAAGTGTGAGGGGCGGGAGGTTTCCCAAGCCCAGACTACGGCCTTGGGACAAACCTGTGGGCAACAGCTGGACTTTGCATGTTCCTGAACTTCCAGTCATGCTGGCAGTTGGTGTGTCGACACAACACAAGTGACCTCTAGCATCACATTGTAAGGTCCCAACAGCACCTTCCGAAACTAAAGACAAGTCCTGTCTGTCCAAGCTGTGGTTACCATTTGAGCAAACCAGTACATTTTCTGTCGGGGAAGTGGGGAGCTCACACTCCATGCTGCGCCTTTTGACAGCACACCAGCTGGCGCCTGTATCTCACCTTCCAGCACCCAAAGGCAGTGGTGCAGATGGGACAAGAGATGGGAAACGGGCAAGTTCAAAGGCATCAAACTGGTGTGGCAAGCAGCCAAGGTGTTCCCCCCCAGCCACTGCCGCAGAAGAGAGCCTCTGGCTGCAGGCAGGAGGGCTGGGCACAGGGCCGCAGCCTGTCAGGGGTTTGGAGGCTGCCTTCACATCTGCTGGTGGAGCTGTGGTGTGCCGGGCGCCGACCAACACGTGCTGCAGACAGGTCAGTGGGGTCGGGCCAGTTGCTGACACTTGTGGAAGATGTGTGTGTGCACTGCAGGCCCGGTGTAACCCCACTGTGGGGTACCCATGGGCTGTGTGAGTGTTGTACAAGGACCGGCCTTCTGCCCGGGTTGTGCCCAGACTGCTCTGAAAGGATGTAAATTTACTTTATGGTCCGTGTTCTTGTTCATGAGTGAATGATCCTGCCACTACAGCCTACGTTCAGCTAGAAAAAGATGGTTTCTCTCAGCTTTTAAGCCTAAATTGACAATACCCACTGCGTTGTTCCAAAGAAACTAGCCTTTCAACCCCCTGTTGAAATCCTGGTGAGTGAAGATGGGTTTGGTGAAACCAAGAGGAGAGGAGGCCTGAATGTGGATGCCCTTTCATGATGAAGTGCTGTGTTGGGCAGCGCTCCTGCATCATGCTGTGGGATCCCCCACAGGCCAGGTCCCAGGGCTGTGCTGCTCCCAGAAGCCTTGAACATGGAGGACAAATTCACAGTGAAACCTCTTCTCACAGACAAAGCCTCTGAAAGAACTGTCAGCCTTAAGGGTACTTTTATTGCACTGAGAACAGGAAACTGACTTTGTTTTGGTATTCTCACCTGTAAATTTAACTCAGCATTTCCCTTGTATTCTCATGCTGGGAAACAGCAATGGCTTTTCAGTTTCTCTGGGCTACTTCTGATGATTGTTTAAAACCCTCCCTGTATGTGCCCGCTGGGTATTTCCTCCCTCTCCCCGCCCCCTCCCCGACGAACATTGTTAAAGTAACCGTTCTATAGGCTGCAGTATCCTCCTCTTCTGCTGTCCTTGGAGTGTGTCCTCCCTTCCTCTCCTACTTCTGTTTCGAAAAAAGATGTAGTAGAAATGTTTGTGTTATCTAAAACCTTTCTGTAGTTTGAATTATAGAATGCATTGTTGTGGTGGTTTTGGACCTAACCAAAGGCCAAATACCCACCAAGCCGCTCGCTCATTCCCCCCTTCAGCTGAAAAGGGGGAGAGAATAGATATTAGGAGGCTTAGGACTTGAGATAAGGACAGAGGGGTCACTCTGCAATTAGTGCAATGGGCAAAACAGACGCAGCACAGAATAAAGGAAAGAAAAAGGTGATTTATTACTACTTACTACAACTACTACACCCAGTGAACCGGAACGAGATAAGAAGCGGCCAGGTCTTCAAGCACCTTCCCCCCACCCCTCCCTTCTTAGCAAACTTAAAACTCATCCCGATTTTACTCCCTTCTTCCCCCCCCAACA
>VZTU01032673.1:68651-79108 GCA_013400835.1 Zapornia atra
CAGCAACCCCAGGCAATGCTACAGGCTTGGGGAAGAGGGGCTGGAAAACTGCCTGGGGGAAAAAGACCTGGGGATGTTGGTCAGTGAAGCTAATGAAAGGTCTAGAGCACAAGACTTACAAGGAGCAGATGATTGACCTCCTATACTCACCAGTAGCAAGGCCACACTTCAAGTGCTGTGTTCAGTTTTGGGGTCCTCACTACAAGAAGGACATGGAGGTGCTGGAGCATGTGCAAAGAAGAACAGTGAAACTGGTAAAGGTTCTAGAGCACAGATAAACTGAGGAGCAGCCGAGGGAACTGGGGTTATTTAGCCTGGAGAAAAAGAGGCTGAGTAGAGAACTTGTTACTCCCTACAACTGCCTGACAGGAGGTTGCAGCCAAGTGGGTGTTGGTCTCTTCTCTCTAGTAACAAGTGATAGGATAAGAGGAAACGGCCTCAAGTGGTACCAGGGGAGGTTTAGATTGGTATTAGGGAAATAAAAATCTTCTCCAAAAGGGTTGTCAAGCACTGGAACAGGCAGCCCAGGGAAGTGGCTGAGTCACCATCCCTGACGGTATTTAAAAGATGTGTAGGTGTGGCGCTTAGGGACAGGGTTTAGTGGTGAACTTGGCAGTGTTAGGTTAAGGGTTGGCTGTGATGATCTTAAATGTCTTTCCCAAGCTGAATGATTCCGTGATTCTGCCACCCCAGTTACAGCCCTGTGGGGAAGCTGTGCAGTATGAAAGGAGAAAATCTGTAGCTCCTAAGGACTCCTCCAGCCCATAGCTGCATCTGCTGTCAGCTGGTTACAGAGAAGCGCCACCAGGAATGGGGACACTGACTATAGAGAAAGGTTTGGGTAGTTACAGAGTGACTGTCTTGTTCTTTCATGACAACATTTAAGTGCATCTGTGCAAAATGGTGGTCTGAGTAAACATGATTAACAAAATGGTTTCTGGCAATAAGCAGGCATGTTTCCCCTCAGTAGCTTTTTGCTTAGTGCAGGCAGAGCAGAACTGAGCCGCAGCCAAATTAAAGCGGGGCTGCTGCTTATAGCTAGGCGTATCCCCGCCTCTCTGCCTGCTTAAGAAAGGTGCTTTAATTTTAGGTCAGAGCAACCGATCTCTGCACACTCTTAAGATAGAATGCAATGCCAGCCACGCACATGGATCTATTGCAGACTGAGTATGAGCCAGCAGGGTGCCCAGGTGGCCAAGAAGGCTAATGGCATCTTGGCATGTGTCCGAAGCAGCGTGGTCAACAGCTCCAAGGCGGTGATTGTGCCCCTGTACTCATCACTGGTGAGGCCACACCTCGAGTGCTGGGTTCAGTTTTGGGTTTCTCACTGTAAGAAGGACACTGAGGTGCTGGAGTGTGTCCAGAGAAGGGCAACCAGGCTGGTGAAGGGGCTGGAGAGCAAACCTTATGAGGAGCCTTTGAGGCAACTGGGGTGATTTAGCCTGGAGAAAAGGAGACTGAGGGGGGACCTTATCGCTGCCTACAGCTACCTGAAAGGAGGTTGTAGAGAGGTGGGTGTTGGTGTTGGTCTCTTCACCCAAGCAACAGGTGATAGGATGAGGGGGAATGGGCTCAAGCTGTGCCAGGTCAGGTTCAAATTAGACATTAGGAAAAAGTCCTTCACCGAAAAGGATGTCAGGCATTGGAACAGGCTGCCCAGGGAGGTGGTTGAGTCACCGACATTGGATGTGTTTAAAAGATGGGTAGCTGAGGTGTTCTATTGGTGGGACTCGATTTTAAAGCTCTTTTCAAACCTAGCAATTCTGTTAACCTCAGGCAAAGCTACAGCATATCTACCAAGAAATGCTTCACACACATTAGCTAAAAAAAAAAAAAAAGGAAGAAAGCACATTCCTTTTTAAAACAAGGAAAAAACCCAGGCCATATCTATGTAAAGCAGCTGGCAGCTGGGGGCCTTGGCAGCTACTGGCCCAAGACTGGGAATGGACTCTACAGAGTCAGGGAAGTTCACTCCCTACAATTATCTTCCTGAATGGGAGCACCCACCAACAGGATTTATCACTTCATTTTCCCCTTGCTTTAAGTGAGGAGTTGGTTATGCAGAAGCTACTTCCAGACAGGCATTAGCAGTTTGTCATGGGGACTGATCCTCTGAATGCTCAGGGCATGCAAAAGCCATACCACTCTTGCTGTGCTAAAGCAAAGGGGTTTATCAGCAAACGTTTTAGACTTCATAAAAAAATCTGAAACACTAGGTTCTAGTTTCTAGTTTCAGAAGCACTAGGTTTCTGAAACGCTAGGTTCTTACAGAAAAACATACAGCCCTTAACTGTGGGACTTCTGGTAAAGATAAAAAGAAAGTAAAGGGGAACAAAAAATAAAGAAAAAAAAAGAGATTACCACACCATGAGGCTCTGAGCGGTGCTTTGGGTTTTACAGCTAGAGAACTACTCTGAATGTCACTTCCACAGGAACTTGCAGGAAGCCTGTAAGAACGCAGGGCTAATGGTGAAGGGCTCCAAGACTGTGCTTCTACAGGGCAGTGAACCAGCAAGGCTGATAAATCCTAACATTGTTTTTGAAATAGCATCTCTTTGAGGAGGTATGGGAATTAAATCCAGGCTAGTCTGAGACATTCCAGCTCTCCAGGAATCAGCAGCATGCTTCAGCTCAAGGCTAGCCTCTTCTACTTCCCTGCTGCTGTTAACAAGCCATGACACGGACACACAGCATACCTGTCCTGATTGGTATCACAGGAATCTCCAACAAGGTCATTGTCAACATCCGACTGCAAAAGAAAACAGAGAAAATTCCAGTGTCAGCTGCTGAGAGGATCTATTATAATGGGACTAACAATCCAAAATGCAACCCAATAAAACACAATTAAAATAAAAGCATGGAAAAACTTCTGTTTTACAAAGCATCCATCTAACCAAAAAGTTGGTTTGATTAAAAAAATACAAAAAGTCCTAAACCTGATTGGAGGAGTTCAAGCAAGATGAGCAGTTCAAACAGGATTCCTCTATTATTGGAAATAAGTATCCCTGATTTCTAACCAAGATTGATTTCTTAGGCAGCTTTACAAATTCTACCATATTTCCAGAAAATTTTGTTAGTAACATGGGACTCAATCAGAATTCAAAATACATGAAAACTCTTGCTTCTCACCTGGGGCTTAATCAGAAAATACATGAAAAGCCTCACTGACTTCTCACTTGGGAGCAGTGAAAGTTTTGCTAAATAAGGGCACCAGAATTTTGTCCTAATTAGAGAAATACCAAGTGTAACTAGATGACACCACTGTGTGAAGCCTGGCATTGGACTCCATCGGACTTGAGCATGCCCACAGTTCAGAGCATGACAGTAGAAGATCCTGCCAGGGCAGAGGTGCTAACATACACCTGCTGGCTCCCCTCTCCCATGTTGTGAGAGTTTAAAGCTCCATAACACTTTTGTTACCTGCCATAACACAATAACCACTGTGGCTGCATTATGTTGCATTGTTTTGCTCCTCAGCAGTCCCTCTCCCTAAACAAGGGTATTTTTTCCTTCTGCTGGCTCACCTGGTTTGGGTTGCTGATTGTAGGGCAGCTGTCACAGGCATCACCCACACCATCATTATCCTTGTCCTCCTGGTCTGCGTTGGGGATCCTCTGACAATTGTCTAGAAGGTTCCTTATACCTAGTGAAAAGTGGACTAGATGTCAGTTAAAAAAAATTCTCAGATCTGTTATGGGACAACATAAACACCAAGAACAGTAAAGGCACTATTCCTTTTCAGCAACTACTTAATCTTGCAATGACATTATAAACCTGCATAGCAAATCCTTCTTATGTGGGCATCCCTTCATGCAACAGAAGTTAGAAACACCTTGCTGAAGAACAGCTTCCAACCCCATCGCACACACTTTGTTGGCTACATGCAACTCATTCTAACCTGTTCCTGTATCGCAGTTTACAGGATGAGTGTAGCCAGCAGGTCAAAGGAGGTGATCCTCCCCCTCTACTCTGCCCTGGTCAGGCCCCACCTGGAGTATTGTGTCCAGTTCTGGGCTCCTTGGTTTAAAAAGGACAGGGATCTCCTGGAGAGAGTCCAAAGAAGGGCTACGAAGATGATTAGGGGCCTGGAGCATCTCCCCTATGAGGATAGGCTGAGTAAGTTGGGACTCTTCAGCCGTGAGAAGACTAAGGGGGAACCTAATTAAAGTCTATAATTATCTTAAGCAGGGGATGCAGGGGGAATTGGCCAGCCCCTTTTCAGTGGTCTGTGGGGACAGGACAAGGGGCAATGGCTGTAAACTGGAGCACAGGAAGTTCCGCACCAGCATGCGGAAGAACTTTTTCACAGTGAGGGTGACAGAGCCCTGGGACAGGCTGCCCAGGGGGTTGTGGAGTCTCCTTCTCTGGAGATATTCAAGACCCGTCTGGATGCCTATCTGAGTGATATGTCCTAGGGAGCCTGCTTTGGCAGGGGGGTTGGACCCGATGATCTCTTGAGGTCCCTTCCAACCCCTACGATTCTATGATTCTATGACATTTCAGCTTCATTATTGCATTTCATGGTTTGTGATCTTTTTTCACTTCTACAGCAATGAAAATAACACATTATATCTAGTTGTTGGGCACCTGGGACAGGCAGCATCTGGGTACTTCGCGGCATGTTTGCACATTTAAGGAGTTACTGAATGACTGACAACCTTAACTTACACATGAAGTGTTGTCTGGTTTATCTGCTAGAGAGTTCAGTGCTTTCCAATGGAGGTTAAAAGATAGACATGAATCTAAATGAGCAGGATTCCAGACACTGGTTGCATGAAGAAAAACAATGCGTGGCATGACACTTAGCAGCTGGTGACAGGAAATCCCCTAAGACATGGCACATTCCAGGCAAGTTTCAAAAATATTAGAGAAGCTGAAAGTAAAGAATGACCAACCATCTCCATCCATGTCATCATCACAAGCATCTCCTTTCCCATCGCCATCTGTGTCCCTCTGGTCATTATTCAGGACGTTGCGGCAGTTGTCACAAGCATCTCCAAAGATATCTTGGTCGCTGTTTCGCTGGTTAACATTGGGAGACAAGACACAGTTATCCTGCAAGAGACACAGATCCAAATCAGGCATGAACTGAGCCACGAATCTTTAATTTCTACTTTAGTGGATTTATATAACTGCTGTCTTGGTTTCTACTTTCACCAAAAGGATTATTGTGAGCAGTTTGACATTTTATGTGAATATTACTTCTGGATCAGATTTTACTGTCTCCATCAAAGCTCTGCTTTGAGCCACACTGTGGGAACCCTAAGCATAAACACCCAGTATAATAAGGCTTTATTTATAACTTTGACTTCTGATTCTCATTTCAGAGGCAGTCACGGTCCTGACTTTCTTACATGGTCCTTCTCAAAGGTTCACAGCCCCTGACAGCGCTGGCGATGCTCTCGGTGAATGGCGGTTGCCCCCTTCTGGTAGAGGACCAAAGAATCAAACCGAACAGAAACACTTGGAAAAACAGAAGAGCGGGATGCAAAAAGATACATGGCTTTAGTTTTAGGGTTTTGCTTGTTTGTTTGTTTGTTTTGTCAGGCTGATATTTAGACTCTAACAGCATCAGGAGGCACACAGAGAAAACTATTTCTAAGTGGCGTAGACTTTCCCATCTAGCACACGCATGACCCTCTTCTGCAGATGGAGGCAGAACAAACACAGCCTAGCACCACCACAGAAGTCACCTGACTGCAAAGGTACTGAATACTGATTGACAGTTGAAGGAGGATTTATCATCTTTCTTCACAGAACAATAATTAAATCAGTTGCTTCAAACTACCAGAAATTAGGGTGGGCCTCTGTGGCAAAACAGCTGGAGACAAACGTTCTGAGATTGCTAGTCTGCCCTAGCTCCACATGGATGTTTGTACTCTGGACAGAGTGGTCTTGCTGTCTTCTTCAGATTAAGTGCACTAAGCAATACCACAGAAGGATCTTTATGTAGAACAACAGCGGTTATGTGAGGATAACAGGTGAACACAAAAGAGCTTTTAGGTATTTAGAGGAAAAAATACCATTTATTCTCTGTTATATTCTGCAGTAGTGTACCCACGTGGAAACCTCTTTTGCTTTGAGAACATGATTCAAGGCTTTCTCAAGTTATTGGAAAGACACCCATTAATTTGTGCAGGTTTTGGATCCCTCATGCAATGTGATACCAGGTCAATCTGCTCTTTAGAGAGATACTAACGCAAGTAATGTTCACAAAGGCCATGCTGTGGAAGACCATGACAGAAGGATACGAGTTCTGTATATAAAAAACCCTCTATAATTGAATGCTAAAATACAATAATGGAGCATACCCTGGTGGCATTTAAGGCTGGGTGAGACTGCCTATGGTTTTTAGGGTTTACAACAGCGAGCATTACGCAGAAGTGAAAGCCGTGATTAGAGAGCGGCTGATGGTGGTGGGTATGGGACAGTCTCTGGCAAACAGTAGTGAGCCAGATGTGAAAATCACTGTCTATTGCAGTAAGGTGAAACCCCTCTGTTTGCGCAGACCCTCGTCCCCCGCTCTACACACCGCACCTGCTCGTTGGGTATGCCATCTCCATCCGCATCCTCGTCACAGGCATCTCCAATCCCATCACCATCCGCATCTTCTTGTCCAGAGTTTGGGACAAATCTACAATTGTCCTAGACCAAAAAAAGAGGCATGTCTGATGTTCTGCGGGTAAACTGGATGTCTTTCTCTATTATTTACTTAATCATTTAATTAGATTAAATACAATTTATCAGGAGGAATTCAGTTTCTTCCCCTCTTCCTCTTCACCCCTATGTGGTGTGATTTATTATAGGATTAAGCATGAATTTCTTACCTTTCTGCAGTTTTCAGCAGAACAGGAGAGTTCTTCATTAGGGTAGCCATCGATGTCAACGTCTTTTCCACAGATATAACCATCGCCAGCCCAGCCAATGCCACACTATCAATAAAACACCATGGTAGTACTACCAAAAAGTTAATGAGTCACTGCAACAATATTTAAGTGGGAAATCCTGTGTTAACCTTCGAAACACTAACATACAGAAGGCATGGACAGACACTGAAGTACAAGGAGGTACACTTCAGCATCTCTTCATGTGGAAAGCTCTCTGTACATAGACACAGCTAGAAAGAGCTAAGATGTTATATGGGATGTGAGCCTGCAACACCTAATGGTTTCACTGGGAGCTATAGATTTCTTTTAGACACTGATCAGGAATCAATTTTTGTTCCTCACCTACAGGTAGAGAAAAAGAAAAGAGGGGACCTAGGCAAACTAGGGGAAGTTGCAAGACAAAATGGTGCTGACAGTCACTCTTGGCATCAGCAAAGCAAGTGCATCTGCACATAAGTTTCTGTAGCCAATTAAATTGGCACTGTTTTAAACCAATGCCTCAATTGTGCTGCAACTGAGGATACAGGCATAAACTGTATGTCAAACTCTAGCCTCCCCTTTAAAACGAGGACTTGCCTAACACAAGTAGCTAAGAATCTTCCTGTTGCAGCATGGACTTAAAATATCCTAGATTCTTCTTTAAAATTGATGTCCTTAAAAATGAGACCAAAGCAAGTGCCAGCAAAAGCATGCACTGTATCCAAATTTAGGACACAGGATTAGACTCTTGCTTCCCATGCAAGCTGGAAAAACTGAGCAATATATTTCAGTTAGACTCTTACAATGAAAGTCCACATGCCACTTGGTGCTCCTCCGCTCTCACAGCTTGAAGGCATGGTACAGCCTGGCTGTACCTAGAATCTGTGGTTTCACTTGGAAAACTGCCATCTCTGTCAGCAGGCAAATACAGGCATAGTGGGTGGGCAGAGAGGATCCCTACTCGCAGCTATGTAGCTGAGCACCCGGAGAGGAATGTGCCCTTGTGATGTCTTCTATAGACTGACACTAGACAGTCCTTTCTGAGGAGACTACAGAAAGTCTATAAAAGCCATTCCCAAAAGATCTAATTACACAGGCACAGTAAATGCAGTACAAGAGTATGGCTGCATTACAGACATGCTGCAAGAAAACAACTGCAAGATAGACTCATCCCAGTTATTTTTGTAGCTGGTCTGGGCCAGCATGCCACAATCTGGTTAAAGCACCCAACTATATAAAATGACCACAAAAATTTTCTCAGTTCTAGCCTAAAAAATGCTATTTCTCACCGTACAAATGCATGAATTTATGAACTCACAATACATGTCACCTCTCCTCTCCTCTCCTCAATACAACGGGCATGGACACTGCATGGATTGAGGGCTCGACTTCTGCAGCTCTTCTCAGCCTGACATCCCCTGGTTTGGTCTCCTGTATATCCTGGTTTGCACTGGCCACAGCGGTAAGACCCCTGTAAGAACAAAATGTTACTAGCCAGCCTTTTAACAGGACTACCTTTTCTTTTAAAGCCAGCATGTGAGCAAGATTCATGTCACACTGCTTATGCTGTGTGGTGTGGTTTTTCACCCATTCCTGAACTGTGAACAAACATTGTTTTCTTCAAGTTTGGCTCCCACAGCACACACTGGAAAACACGCTCTTTTCTTAGGCCAGAGAAAAGTCACATACCAGCAAAAGCTTCTTCATTATGCCTCTTTCCTGACAGCATCCCTCTGAGCTGCTTCCAGGTGGCCAAAACTTTGAATGGATGCTCTTATTTCAGTGTAAATCAGACCCGTGAGTTTATCTAAACTCAGTTGGGCACAACTTTTAATCAGAGAGACAAGAAAGTTCATCATGTCTTTGCCCCATTTCATTTATTTATTTATTTTTAGCTGATATGTTTTTAAGCCAATTTGAGTTAAATCTTGTTCTTCAGAAAAGAATTCAGGAGTTGAAGACACAGCCATCCCCATTTACACTGGAGTAAGAACGTTACTGTAACTTTTTGCAGTGGTTTACCAGACACATACATATATACTTTATACCTCTGCTGCCCTATTGCGTAAACAAACCCAAAGGAGCTCAGCCAAGGAATCTCAGTGTGTGCTGGAACAATCACTGTATGAGATACACACAGATAAAGGCTGATTAAGAAGGGGTCTTGTTTAGGCATCTAATGTGGCCTTTGTCTGTGTCTCACACACTTGTAAGTATGTAGCCCATGATGTGAAATTTAACTGAAAACGATCTTTTTTTTCCTTACAGAGAAAACTTATTTTTCACATGTCAAGGAACAGAAACAGGCAGATGCCTGAGGAAACTGTGCATCCATCCCTTTGTGAAACTGGTGTGCTTCACACAACTTCTCTCTTCCCATACACAGTCTGTCAGATGAGCTACCAAGACTGTTTCAGTCTACCATGACAGAGAGACATATTTACAACCTCTGAGTTTAATTTTTGACCTCTGTTTCTAGCTTCATACCAAATTTTAACTCTCACTGTCTGCGTACTGCCAGGCTGAAGATGAAGATATACAGATGAATGAAGAGTCAGATAATCGCTGGGGCATGCAAATGGTATGGCTGTATAAAACAAACTGACCTGTGCACTTTCTCCTAATGGATGTCACAGTAATACCTCCTGGAGTCTGCTGGATTTGCTCAATATATTCTGTCCTATATCAAGCTGTATGCATTAAAATTACCTTTAAGAAAGTACTCCAGACCAAACTGTTTCTAAATGGAGACTACTCTGTTTTGACAGATGCCAGGCAACTTGTTGCCCTTGCAAACAGGGCCTGACGGCCTCCTGAAGTGGAGTAGTCATGTCTAGTCATGCAATAGGACACAACACGTCACAAATGGTTTAGATATTAAAAAAAAAAACAAAAAACCCAAACAAAAAAAGAGAGAAACTATTGCACAGTGAAAGCAGTCCTAGGGAAACAAGGTTATTCACAAGCACATCACTTCAAAAATGACTGCTAGCCTCACTGATACCTAGCTGCAAAAAAGACCACCTTTACACCTGCAGGATACCCTTAACCCTTCTCTTGTGATAGAGAAAGCCTGCTCTGTGCAGCCAGCTACACCAGAACAGTATTTGACAGTGACCTATGTGGTACATACAGGACAGCCAGGTGATTGGCCCAGCCAGCATAAGTTTACAAAAGGCAGGTTCTGCTTAACCTGCCTGATCAACCCATGACAAGGGGACCCCCTTAGTGGATGAGGGAAAGGCAGGCTGTGGATGTGGTCTACCTGCACTTTAGAAAAGCTTTGACACCATTTCCCACACCATTCTCCCAGAGAAACTGGCTGCTCATGGCTTGGACAAGCATACTCTTGGCTGGGTAAAAAAATGGCTGGATGGTCAGACCCAAAGAGTTGTGGTGAATGAAGTTACATCTAGCTGGAGGCTGGTCATCAGTGGTGTTCCCCAGGCTCAGTACTGGGGCCAGTTCTCCTTAATATCTTTATCAATGGTCTGGATGAGGGCACTGAGTGCACCCTCACTATGTTTGTAGACAACACCATGCTGGGTGGGAGTGCTGATCTGCTGGAGGGCAGGAAGGCTCTGCAGAGGA
>VZTU01032673.1:79525-100451 GCA_013400835.1 Zapornia atra
TTGAGTCACCATCTCTGGAGGTACTTAAGAGACATGTAGATGTGGTGGTTGGGGACATTGTTTTGTGGTGGACTAGTCAGTGCTAGGTTCATGGTTAGATGTGATGCACTTAAAAGGTCTTTTACAACCTAAATGACTCTGTTTCTGAGTGAAAGGTCCAGCTTTCTTCATAGCACCAAAGTAGTTTTACGCCCCTTCTATTGAATCATAACATCTTCCAAACTCTTTCTACTTCTGCTATGTTTGTTCTCCTGGATTTATTATCTATAGGTATTAAAAATGTATCAACAGCAGCTCTTCTCCTCTCTGTCCTTATTTAGAGGGATCTCCTACTGTATAAATACATTAATGAAGTGAAAGCATTACTCTTATAAAAAAAGCACTTAGGGAAACATCTTGTTGCAGTAGTTCCCAGGTGGGAAGAGACAAGGGGAAGCAAAGATTTAATCTTTCAAAGGAGGTTCCTTGCAGTAACATACTCATAAACACATATAACCAGATGGTGTGAAGAGAAGAGCTCCTGACATTCCTCAGAGAAACTGGTAAGGATACTGCTTAGATGGGCTTGTAATGACAAATGAAGTACCGATTTATTTTTTTTTATTGTTAGTCAGGAAAAGAGGAAAGGATTTTTTGGTTCAGACAAAGCCAAAAACCAAATTTTATTATTCAGCTCTTCAATCAGAGCCATAAATCCAATCCTAGCCTCATGAAATTTTAAAACAATTTTTTAAAGTTTAAAAAAAAAATTTAAAGGTGCTTACCAAAGTGTTTATGCAATGAGAATTTGGAACACAGAGTCCAAGTCCACCATTCTGACATTCATCAATATCTAAGCACACCTAGCAATAAAACAGATCAGCATGTAATAAAAACAATGTCAATTTGAGATTCAAGTCCAAAAAAAAGGCCAAAAAAAAGTCTAGAAAAGAGTCATAGTCACTTTGAAACTGCTCTCAGAACTGCACAGACATACCCATAGGCTGACTTCTCAGTGGATCACCAGACACATATAAATCACAGAACATAAACCCTGAAGAGACTGTGATACAGAAAACCTCTGTGTTAGGATGTGCTTCTGGTTCACCCACAGGAGTTCAGACAAGACTTATGACAGCCCTTGTAGGGCGCTACAGGAACGCAAAAAAATATATTCTAAAATAGCCCCTTTCTATGATACTCTGCCTACTTCAAAACCAGTTTACAGAAATCAAAAGAGCCCCCTTCAAAATTGATCAGAGATACGTACAAAGATAATGACATGTTTTGTTGTCTCCATACAGGTTCTGAGTACTAACTGTTAATACTCCCATTAGACCCAACGAAACACAACCTTGACCTTCTAATTGAAACACTCTGAGCTCTGCCTAACTCCACAAGGCAATTATGTATAAATAATTAAGTAAGACTTAAGTATAAATAGAAGGTAACGCAGGTGCATTGCTATGGACCAGTACCTTGCAACAGCAGTCACTGCAGGGATGCTGCCACTCACCTGCTTATTGCTCTTGGCATAGCTGAGTCCTACCCCTTGCACGGTTTGCCCTGTGTATCCTGGGGGACAGGTCTCGCACTGGAAGCCTGGAGCGGTGTTGACACATCGCACCCCGGGGAAGCAGGGGCTGTAACGACACTGCAAGGGAGGGGATGAACTGAGCACCTCTGTTTCGGTACCATCCAGATTCCGAATACGCACACAGACCCTCAGTCAAAGGCACTGCTACAAGCAATGTCTGTATGTCTTCTGCTCACATCTGGCTAAGAGATCAAACAGCCTCTGCAGGTATTTCTGACCCCAGTATGTCTTCAGTTATCTCTGTAATTTAAGTAACATTTGCAATCAGCCATTACAGCCTGTAGTTGATGCAAAAAGCTCCGATTTCCAATTCTTCCTTTTGCTGGGCTGGCTCAGCTCCCTCAGAAGCTGAGAGGACCCTGGAAGGGTCTAGACCACAACAGCAGGAGAGCCACGTAACTCTAACCCACTGAATGGCACTACAGTTGTTTTTTGTACACACAGAAGTGGAAGCAACATTTCTCCTTGTTTATATTTGGGCAAAACTCATAGCCAGAAGTAACCTGAACGTGAGACAGATAAGCAGCGATGTGTCAGTGGCACCCACACAATTCTAGAATGGGGTACCACAGAGAAACCTCAGCACTTCTCCCAAAATGCCACACGCCCACAGCATCACCCTTAGCCCAAAGGTACCATTTGCTTCACTGCATCATGCGGTTTTACAGAACAGCTGTGAGCCATTTCACTGACCTTGTGGGTGCTAGTTTGGAAACCACATCCTGTACTGCTGCCTCTCCAACATCACCATTTATAAAATATTACTGAAAATACCAATATGCCATCATAGTGCATAAAGCATAAAGACAACAATAAAGAAGCAACATGGGGAAGGAATATAAAAGCATTTTTAAAATGTGCCTTTTTTTCCTCCCTCCACTGCTAGCAGAAAAACATCTGCAAGATGGAGTGAGAAGAGCCAGAAGATACCCACCTACAACAAACATAGAACTTGTAACCAAACACATACACAAAGGAGCAAGACAATATATACTTAATATCAGCACATGTTTGACTGAAAGATTTGTTAGAAGTAGGTCCACAACTAGCACAGGGAAAATAAAAAACCTAGGACAGACATTTTGTGCTCCTTGTTTGCTGTGGCTTTTCTATTACAGGCAGCAGAGGGTACTCAAAGTACACCATACGCAGAGCAGAGCTGCAGCTTCCAAGATACAGGCATCGGCACAAGAAAGAAATGTCTTCAAACTAGAAAATGAGTAAGGGAGCCTATTGCAGAGATGCTAACAGCCCCAGAAAAGATGACGGGAGCTCTTAGTGAGGAAGCATCTAGATTTGTCTTTATCAGAATTTCTTGTACTAGGAAATACAGAAATAATCACTTGAAAGGTACTCTCCCAGAGGACTCTCCTAAAGATCTTTCAAAAAAACCCCAAAATTACTTCTCAGTCTCAGCTAACACAGGAAAACAAGTAATATGACACATCGCTATTAGACAATAGAAAGCTATCACGACTTACTATATCGGTTTTCCCCTTGCCCAACTATAAGTAAAAATCCAGCCGTTAAAGGAGATGTTTACTGGTGAACAAAACCTAGACCAGACTAGGGGCCAGTTTAGTAGCAGTGTTCACATAAAGGCCTCATATAAGCAAGACTGTGTCTCCATGACACTGCTTTGGAAAAATTTCCTTGCTGCTTCAAATGTGAGACCAGGTCTGCCAAGTGGAGTGGTGGCATGAACATAATGGCATGTCAATCTCCAGTGGCAGAGCCTGACCTCTCACAGAAAACCATGTCAACACTGGGCCACTACAAACCAGTCTCAGTTTGTTTTCCCCCTCTTCTGTCATGGGTAAAGTTTCTCCAACCCTAAAAATAGCAGGGAAGAGACAATGGCCATGCTCTGCCTCACTCTGGGTATGGCTCACGAGGTGGAACCCATCTGCACTAGTGGGATCTACCTAGGCTGGCTTGGGTCTCTCACCACAGTTGTCTGTGACGTGAAAATTGCTGCGCAGCTGTCTCAGCTTCCCCTCTTGTGTTCACAGTTCAGAGCTTCACCTCCATTTTTGCTCCTTCTGTTGCAGCAGAAAGAGTCCATGTGGTGTGAGGCAAAACAAAGGATGCTGCCTACAACTCAGGAAACTGCCACTATCCACACACTTTCTCTCCCCTGTGTTTTTTCACAGACATACAAATTGGACACATTGCATGCTCTCTACTGATGGCCTACAGGAGCCAGTAAACCAAAACAGCAGTCAAAGCACATCTGCTGTTGGCTAGGAAGGAGAAAAGAGGAATTGACATTGCTGATTTATATTATTAGGCAGATACACTGATAGTACTGTGCTATCCACAAGCACAGTTAATGACCTAATTCTCCTGATTCCATAGTCTATTACATCCAGGTGCTTTTCCACAAAAATCACTGAGTAATGGCAAAAATTATCACAGAAAAAAATCTGTTGAAGCCAGAAATTATTTTGTTGCTTTGTTCTGAGTGTCACCTCCCAAATGATAAAGGTTTTATTTAGTTGTTTAAGATATTGTAGATTTATTAACTTCAGTTCTCAATACAAGTGAGCTCTGAATTTCTATCATGTAGCACAAGAAAAAAAAACCAAAAAGTCAGCATTAGCAATGTTCAAAACAACCATAAACACCCTTAAAGCAAAAGTAACAATAACAATAAATGTTTATTTTCTTTCATAGACTTTCAAGGTCAGGCTGAAAACATGTCTCAAGTTTGGGTTGAAGAGAAGACTTTGGTCTCCAAGGCTGGTTCAGGAGCACTACAGTTCAAAGAAACAAAGCCCGTACTGACAAGAAGTGCTTCTGCAGTTCTGGCTATAGCAGAAGCTACTGCATCTTCTTGTGGAATAGAAACAACTATGTCAAAAGCTTGTTTTGGTTGGATTTTTTGTTTGTTTGTTTGGTTTGGTTTTGGTTTGTTGTTTTGTTTTTTCTTTTTTCAAACATTAAACTCTTTTAAGTGACTTTTCAACTCACCAGGGCATTTCAAGTTTCCACAAATAAAATCTCCACAAAGTTGCAACAACAGCGAAATAGGGAGGTAGAATCAAATCAGAAGGAATTAATATTCACTGTGCAAGCAGTCATGAAATGCTGAAGACAGCAAGCATCAGCAACCCACTGGTATGTATGAAACAGTGGCCTTTTAGCGTCTTCCCCACCCCCCTTTTTTTGTTTTTGTTTTTTTTTTTAATTCAGTGAAAGTCACTTTTTTACCTCATCAATATCTGAGCAGGTAACTCCATTTCCTGTGAGCCCTTCAGGACAGGGGCCACACTGATATCCCTCTGCTGTCTCCATGCACCTGACTCCCCTGAAGCAGGAATTAACTTCACATTTGGGTTTACTGCGCCTAGGAAGCTGAGTTGGAAAATTCACAGCTCCCAAACCTTTAATGCAGAAAAAAACAACAGTTTCAGCAATTTAAAGAACATCCATCATGGCTTTCAGCTGGCAAGCGCTCTGAAGAGATCCCCAGGACGCTGCACAGCAGGGACTCCATGTTTCTACACCGTGCTGCTACCAGCTGTGCTGAGGCTGCAGAGACTTCATGCTGGGAATGGCCCAGCAAGCTTGATGTGTCCCCAGACAGGGGAAATTAAAGCTATTTTGTTAGGTTCACATGCTCCTCCTGGCTACATGTGGGAGCCCTCCTGCTAGGTTAGTCCCATCACACATCTGCTTCTGGCCAGGGAAGGAAACTCTGAAAGCCAGTGACTTCAGCTGGCACGAGGTGCTCAAGTGTGACGGTACAAAGCATTTCTCTGGCTAAATCAGCGATGCCACCACTCCAGAAGAAAAATGGTGCTGGGGTTTTGCAGAAGTTTATCTGACAGTCTACAAGTATGAAGAATAAAGGAGGAGGAGCTGGCAGCACAGAAACATGCCACGCAGGATATGTGAGTAAAGGGAGTTAGGTATAGGCACACCAGCCCTGGAGACAAGCAAGGTCTTTTGGGACTCTGGCAGGGGCTGAAGCTTGGTACTGACAGAGGCAGGATTTAAAGACTTTTTCTTCAGCACTTATGCATAGAGGCTACCCTGGCTAGAGCTCAACTTGAGTTTTGATGAGGCTGATGGACTGGGAGAAGAAATCAACTGAAAGTCCTGCTGAGTTTAAGGCCTTTCACCCCACCCAGTGAGGGAGTATTTTGGGCTTTTATATTGAGTTCATGTGCGCACTGACTGTCAGTGATGCAGGAGGGCCATGCAGTGGCATTTGGGAGAGCATTTATTTCTTCCATTTAGTGAAAAGATGAAGACCACCTTTTGGGTCTTACTGGTGTTAACCAGTTACTATCTACTCAGAATCTGATGGCTTTCAGGAAGACTGCATAGCATCTTCCTCAGGCTGACAAAACCAGCTACAGCACAGCATGGTTCCTTCCTTGTCTCTCTACTGAAACTGTTCACTGCCTGGCAGGCGAGTCTCCCTCCTGAAGAACATGTGGCAGTGAGAACTGCCAGCACAGGGTGAGTGGTAGCGCTTGGTTTAGTGGGGCTTTACCCCCCAGCTGTCAGGTCTATGGAAGCAGAAACCTTTTCCTCTAAAGAAAATCTATTTTAAAATTTATGTCCAATGCATCTAGAACTTTGTAGACAATATTTTTGAAAAGTACTTCGTAGAAACCACAGAGAGCTCATGCCATAAATGCATGAGCTTTTTTTTTTAAAAAAAACCAAACCCAGAATGTACATCTTATCTGGCTGCCTTTTACAGGCAATAACAGGAATACTTACCACATGCTTGGCACTCAGCTATGGTATTTCTCAGAAAAGTTGTTTCTTTGACCTTGAGGATACAGAAAATAATTATTTGGATACAGGCAGCTCCAGGTTGCACCTAACTGCCAGAAGAACCATAATCATTTTTCCCCAAGATGCCACTCTAACCATGCAACGTAGATATTCTATCTTGAGATGAGATATTCTTCACATTCCATAAAATTAAGGGCAGTGATAATGGTTGTACTTCAGTTTACCTTTCATCATCAGGACCTTTAAGAATGACATGCTTAACTAACGGCACACACTACCAGCAAGTGGAACAAATTCTATTTCAGTTCTGTGCAACAGACCTACCTCTAGCTAACGGTAGGCTAGGATGCTACTCCTGCTCCTCTCCATTCAAGATATTAGATTTTGTGGATCTGAATAAACAAGATACTACACTCTCACATTCATTGATCCTCCATAGCAAGCACAGGGTACCAGGACCTATATGGTTATTTCTTCTCTACTGTGTCGTGCCTCTGAGGCAATACTGTTTATGTGAATTCTGTCCTGACCCTATAAAAAGTGGCAAGTTTGGGATATGTCACACTGAAGGCTTTATACAACCTTTATACCTGTTGTCGGAGAAGGTCTTTCACATCCCCCAGTAGCTGGTTCATCTGCATCATCTGACTCATCAGCTGCCTATTAAAATCACCTGCAGGGAAACAGCAATGAGAAAGGGCACAATGTATATAACTGTCTGTCATTAGCCATGATAATTTCTGAGATGCAAGACAAAAGCACCACAAAGAGCCAAGAAGGGCAGATATTACTGTTATGTAACCCTTGGAGAAATCCTTCGAGCAAACGCAGTGCCTTGCTCAAATATTTGTAGAGTGATTTGCATGCACTTGCAGCTCTTCTGAACTAAACTCCACTGTATACCACAGAAACAGGCAAAGCAGAAACCTCTCCACAGAGAGAAAAGCAGTCTGATTTTTCTACCATTATTTCAGTGTGAAGGCTCCCTAGTAAGAGCTAATAACACCAGCAATTAATGCCATCAGTGCTACTGTTTCTTCCCCAGGGCCTGAGATCAGCACACCTAAAAGAAACCTCAGGATTGCAAGCCTAGGTTTTTGTGATAACCCATTTGGGACAGGATGGCAAGGTGTGGGCACAAAGTATCTATGGATAGGATGGGAAGCCACCCCTCACAAATGTATTCTAGATCACCATAAGTGATTGCTGGACACTTTTCAAGGCAAAGTTACCCAGCTTCCTGAAACAAGATCACTGTGCAGCTCTGGCTATGCATCAGGAGTGCCTGCTCTGGCACAAACAGTGCTTTTTCCAAAAGGCAGCTCATCACCCTGTACACAAGTTTCATAGTTGTGTTTGCTTCTGAGGGGTGTAGAGTCTGTAAGGACTCACAAAACATCACGCTATGAACTCACACCAAAGGCAGTTCTTAAACTAAAGACCTCTAAGGACCAACAGTTACATCTGTAATGAGCCTTAAGGAAGGACCAGAACCAACCCAAGATCTTCACATAAGACACTTCCCAGTCAAATGAAATATTAGTTTTGACCCAGTGACAATGGAGAAGCAGTGAGTGTGTTTAGCACAGTAGCTCATAGTAGTTCCTGTTTGTAGGTCACTTCTGAGTTTGTTTCTTGAGTAGCTATTTTTTTAATTTCTCTAAGTCTGTATCTTAAAACAAATTTCACTAGTATATGCTCTTTAACGTTCTAAGCAGGCAGGATTTTTTGATATTATGCCCAATGGCTTCAGGGAGGTTTACTCATGTGTTACTTTTATGAGTATTGAAAGCTTATATGAAAAATGCTTTTCTTAATGTTTACCTCATTGTTTTGTACTTCAAAGCATGTCTAACTGTTTCCAAACATTCTAGTGGGAGTCATCCAACTCCTTACATACTACGTTTTCTTCATTTCAGATTTTTTCATCAAAACACTGAACAAGTTTACAGACTTGGAAACCACCTGTTCCAGAACCTGCCTCTGTTCTAGTCCCAACCTTGTCTTATTTTTATTTGGGAGGAAGGCAGCAGGACTTAATATCATGGGTATTTCAGAATCCCATCGGGAAACCTGGCAGCAGGCTGCTGGGACAGATGCTGGGGTCTGTTCTTGTTTTGCTTGTTTGTTTTTTTTTTTAAAAACAAAGACTGGTTTAAGCATTATTGATTGAGATCTGCAAAAAAATCACAAGATATCAGATGCTGTTTGTTGGCTAGCACCTAAATCAAAACCAGATCTATTCTGCACAGTTAAGTTTTTCAGACTGTTAAACTTTAAGGCGGACTAAACAGGTTATACTGCCATAAACTACATGCTCTGTTTGCAAATTCAGACAGCAGAGCAAAACCAGGTGACTTCCCGTAGCTGTTGGGGTTTTCTGGATTTTTTTCTCTTCCATTTAAAGCCAAGTACTATGGTAGACCTCACCTGCAACAGAATGACCTGTAATCAGTGATAAGAACTCAGGGAGGCCTTTCAGGGTGCTGTATATTGTGGGGTGGCTTTTCCCAAGAGTGAGCAGGGTAAGCGAAAGGTACAGCCTGAAGATAAATAGTTATCTGGTCCTACCACATAGACTCTCATCCATACCCCACCCACTGAGGCAAGCCTGCAGTTCAGCTAGTCCCTAGCTCTTTATTCCAAGCCAGTAAAAATCTGACTAACAGAAATTCAGAGATCTGAAAAATCACTCGCCCACAGGGAACTGAAGTCACTTGACATACTCATTCTCTGTAAGCCTGAGGTCATATCAGGGTTTACTTTGTCTTTCTTCTCCCAGGACCGTGCAGTATAAAATCATAGCACGGTCTGGCTTGGAAGAGGCACTTAAAGATTGTCTTGTTCCAACCACCCTGCCATGGGCAGGGACACCCTCCACTAGACCAGGTTGCCAAAAGCCCCATCCAAACCAGCCTTGAACACTGCCAGGGAGGGGGCAGCCACAGCTTCTCTGGGCAACCTGATTCAGTACAGGGCCCTGGATTTAGATTAGGCAACCAGTTTTCTTGCACAGCCCAGAGACAGCAAATAAACATTAGCTTGTGTAGTTGCAGGTCACTGTGAAATGCCTCCTAGATACTTCTTCTAGCTCTCCTGGAAGCAATACTGGCTCAAGCACCCCACTTGTCCCCATCCAACAAACAGAGAGTCCTGAAATATCATTCAAAGAGATTACAGTTATTTGGCCAGAGATCCAGCCATGACAAAACTATGGATGGTGGCTGACAAATGAATGGTTTCTTGTCAGACTACAATCCTCCACCAAAGAAGTTGCATATACAAGTTACACATGGAATTACAAAGAGGCAGATTACAAAAAGGCAGATTCAAAGTAAACAGGAGATACCTCCTCAGCTATGCAATGAACTTCTTGCCAGGAGACATCATACATTCAAAACTGACTAGACAGATTTATGGAAGGAAACATATACTGAGTACAAAACAAAAAGACTCCATGTCTGAGTCTAGAACTCTACATACCATGAACTGCTGGAGAACAGGAAAGTATTCAGGACAAACCACACTGTAACTCTAGACTCTGATACTCTTGCCCTTAGATCTATTCTGGCATACTGTTGCTAACAGAAGCTATGTTAAAAGAACCATTGGTCAGCGCAACATAGCTGGGTTTTTCTTTTTTTTACACTGTATCAGATTCAAGCACCCCACGTGAACATCATATACTCATACATAGGGCTTAAGGTGTCTCAGCCTTACAGACTGAACACAAAGGCAATGTTCACAATAGCGAGCACTGCCCAGGCACATAGCCAAAGCCATGTAGCTCCAAAAGTCTCTCAAGAATTTTTCCAATTAATATGGAAAACACGTGCTTTTACCAAGATACATAGGTCTCACACACCTATACAGCTAAGAATTTGCATTCCAGCTTTTTCTGGATGAAGGCAAAATTGTGGTTATCTGATATATTGCTGCTGTAAAACTGCGTTGTGAAGCACATCCAAAGTGCAAGGCAGCTGAGTTAATATTGCTGTTGGAACATTTGCACCTTTTCCTTTGGTGGATTTGCCTGTGTAGACTCCTAATATATTGGTGACAGGGTTTTGATGATGATGATGATGATATTAGTATCACTTCAAGCAACTGAACTTGAGAGGCCCAGCCAGGTGGAGGCAGCCAGGGAGAGATAGTATTTCTCTGTATTACTACCATTTGTATTTTGATTAATGAGCAAAAAGTTACAAGTGAGAAAGCTGCAAGTCTGCAATCTGGAGGCCTCGCTCACAAAGCCACAAGTTTTTCCAGGATGAAAAACTGAATTACCCTTCACTTCTATGTGCAAATGCCTATTGATTTAGGGAAAGAGAGAGACCTTTGATGATGAAACACTGTATTTTTTGCCTAGATGCATATATGTTAGGGAGCACGAAAACAGAAGCATGTACAACTGAGGATTTACACAGCTAAAATGCAAACCAGATCCTACTGTCCCTGCATACCACTGATGCCTACATTTATGTCATGTACTCAGGATGTTCTCAAATAAAATGTGTCTATCTTGTCTCTGTTGTCATCAAAAGTAGCAATGTTGCAGGGTTTGGCAGGGAAAATGGGAGAGAGTGTGAGAGAGACAGAAATTCCCATGGATCCCATTTCAAACCTTGAACTCACTGGTTTTCCCCCATGGTTGTCAAATATTACTGCACTGCTTGCAGTGTGAACCTGTTCTTCTCCCTCACACTCACAGCAGAAAAGCAGATCAACAGGGCCTGGGAAGGGATACAGATGGGGCAGTCTAGCCCAGGTTTGCTGTTCTGAGAGGTTAGAGATCACCCTCACTCATCACAGGGGATTGCACCCAGCCCTTGGGATCTGCAGGTATTGCAGTAGCCTCAGCTCCTTCCTTTCCCCCTGCTGTCAGCTCACCTTCTCCAATGCTCAGCACAAGCAGAAAAGGAAAAGATTTTTGGAGCAGGTTTCCAGTCCAGCAGGTGACAAAAGTCTCAGCAAACCTGCAGCAGGACTAGCCGCTGCCTTGCAATGGCTTTTCCCACGCAGAGTCTCAGGCTCTGTAGCTATAGCATCAACATACTCTGCAGTCTCCTCTGTCCTTCTTCACAGCTTGTTCCTCCCTTCTCCAGGACACTCCAGTGATCAACAAAAGATGAATACTAGCCATGTGGTTAAGTACATTGATAAGTCTTGCTACTCTATCCACCTAACTATTTGCATAAAGCCTTTAGCAGCAGATCACACTTAGGACTACTTTCTGTCTGCAGTTTTAATACTTAAAATCTTATTAAGCTGACACAAACAGAACACGATCACAAAAGTCTGTCTTCCAAATTAGGCTAAAAGGCCTCTTTTAATCATTACAGACTCCTTCACAATAACTCATTGCTTTATGACAGCCGCAATGACTCTCTTCTCTCCAAACTCAGCTATTTCTAAAACATTTACAGGAAATTATCATGGCTGCAATTTAGTCAAACAATTGTTATTAGTTGTCTATAAAGCTTCTCCCCATTTTTAACATGCACATTAGCCTCATTGCAGTGGTAGCCTAGAGAACAGTTTTAACTCCTGGCTGCAGGGCTTACCAGTGTACTGCGGAACAGGTTCAATTTGCTGAAGAAAGCAATCCTGCAGGTTCCCCGCTTGGGCAAGCGTTCCTCCAGTTACCAGCTTCAGGTCATCTAGTGTATCCTGGACACACAAGGGAAAACAGAGTCTACAGTTCTGGTACAATGCTGAGAATACTGTGAAATTTATCAAAGTAAATTAATTTTTTAGAAAGGTTGTCCATGGCTCCTACACCACACCCTTCAGGACCACCCATTACCATTGGAACTGAAATAAAACCCCTACACTTTGCCTTGCAGATTTTCACATAGTTGTGGTTGTATTTTGAACTCCTTTTTTTTTTTTTATTACTCTAATTCATATGATCTCACATACCAGGAAGTTCACATATTTTTACATCTGCAGCATATGAGGGGTTTTTTTTGTTGTTGAACTGCATCCAAAGCAGTCTTCTCCCCCTGCCCCCTAAAGAGGGCTACATTCAAATCAGAATATGCACACCTTAGTGACACTCCATATAAACAGGCTCATTTTCAAACCTGCAATGACAAAGCAAGGGGTCAACCTTAGGGCCAGAATGCCTTTGCACCTTCTAGTGCATATCTCACATTAATGATGAAGGAAGACACTTGTGGGAGATACTGTTTACCTCAGACTGATGGTGTGGAGTTGTCAGCAATGTCAACCCCTGTTGTTCAGCCAGAGGAAGAAAACCTTTGGTAGCTTGGACTCTTTCACCATGTAAGTCCCCTCTTCTTTAGTCTTTTTAGTCCATGTGGCTTATTATGAAGATAAAATCCCCATTCACAGCCAAGGGCTGCTCATACTGAACAGTTGTAATAAGCTGACCAAGAGCTGCCTTTGTTGTGTCAGCTAAGTCTTTGCAAAACAGTCCAGTCCCCAAGAAACACCTAGACTCGAGGGAGGTAGCAATTTATTTTTTTATTTAAAAAAAAAAAAAAGTATTTAAACCAAATAGCACAGCTATTACTGAGCTCAATGGAGCTAAGATTTCACCTGTTCCACAGGGAACTTATATTTACATTTATTTCACAAGTTAATACTGAAGTACTACTGAAGCACCATCATGCAGAGCTTGGCTGCTGTGAGGGCTGAGGACTGGCTTCAGTGATCCTGGTGGTCCCTCTAAGTACTCAGCTTGCTCCCATTTTCCCTGCTTACCTGTGGCTTCTCCTGGAAAGTACGCAACTCTACTGCTGCTGAGCTCTGAGACAGTGCAGAAAATGGTTTTGGCAGGTCCTGAATGGCACCTGCTTGCAGGCAGTCCAGATACAACTCTATGGTGCTCAAGCCCTGCTGCAGGCCACTCATCCACAAAATGACAGCATGGGGTTTCCCATCAGCCAGCTGGATGTTGCTAAAGATCACCGAATTCAACCTCCCATCGCTCTTCAGGTAGCGCAGCACCACTAGTACAAAATACACAGAAGGATTGTCAGAGTGTAACAGATAAACTAAGGCTGATCAAGGAAGATCTTGTGGAAATCTGCAACTGCTCTAGTATTTTTCCACATCAGGTTTTGTAAATGCATCCCATATGCAGATAAAAATGGTAATAACAAATGGGACATTGACTCTCTGAGCAGGATTACCAGGGCTCTTGCGTGACTTCCCATTTGTAAAGCATCGCTGCCTGCACAGTGTCTTCCACTCCTTTGCCCAGGGGTCTCTAATTGGCTTAACCAATGTCACTTCACAGGGTGTAACATGCTAAAACACAAGCGGTAAAGGGTGTAGAGGAGAGCCTGCAGTCAGCACTCTGGCAAGTACATACCCAACAGACCTAGAAATTTTCTGTAGCGGAAATGTACAGCTAGAAAAATCTGTTTTGGTGATGCATACTGCTTTCAGTGAAGCCACCGTGCACTGCATCCAAACATCATTAAAGACACCAAAGTATGATTCCAAGCCAGTAACCTGCACTGTTACAGTCTCTGTAACAGATAGTAAAACCAAAATACAATGCAGAAAAGGTATAAAGATGACTAAAGCCCCCTTCAACTCTTTTAAAAATGCATTAGTGAAAGACCTACTTGATAATTCATGCAACAAATTCTCATTTTTTGAAGTAAAATGCACCATCAGAAAACAACAGCAGACAAACAAAACCTCTTGCATGCTGTCTAATATTGAAAAAATGTCTCTTTCCTAAGGAAATTGGATCAGTAAGCCATGATCTGCAAGCTAAGTCTCTTAGACCAGATAGCTGGTTCTCTCCACAAAATCTCTCCCTGGCTCTCCGAATGCATATCTGCAGAAGCAATGAGCTGAATGCATTTAAAAAGTCTGTAACTGCTCTACAATATTAGACAGACCTTGTTTCAAAATTCCCACTGATCACTAGCCTGCATGTCCCTTTTTTCCTCATAATAACAATTATGTGCACTGAGGATTCAAGCTGCAGAGACACCAGGCACCTGAACAGTTAAGTGCTCACTTATGAGCATCTGTTTGAAGCTCAGAGAGCCGCTGCTGTTTCATCAAGTGAGAGCTCTTCTGACCTTCAAGAAACACCTACGCAGACATGAGGTCAACTAAAATTTGTGGAAGGAAAAAAAATCTTAGCTTCAGAGCTTCCAACACCTACTGAACTCATACCATTTCTATTAATTTAACAAATTATCCTCCTATGTCTCTACTACTAATGTACACTCTTTGATGCTGTGATACCTCTGTTGGTGACCTCCTGAGTTACTGGGTACATGTCCCTACTGTTTTCCTAATTGCTCAGTGTAATGATTAAAAGAATTGGGATTTATACCAGCATGAACAGGGCAGGGTATATCTCCATCTCTAAAGCCTACACTAGTGCTAAAGTCTCAGCAGCTGTGATCAATATCAGGAATGTTTTCACTGCTGTCTATGTCAAAACACTGCCAGAGCCCAGATTTCCGCAAAGGTGCATGAGGTCACCAGTAGCTTGCTAAAAGGTAGCACTTCTTGGCAAACTCAACGATCTGGCAAGACAGAGTACGATGCAGGCATTTTACTTCTGTGAGTATTATGCACGCCTGGTCATATGAAAGCAAAGTCTTTGGATCTGTGCCCTGCATTCAGAGTGACCAAACACAGCAGTAAGCTGTAGAATGAAAGAGGAGATGGTGGCAGGGCCCACAATGCACCCTGCCAGAATAGTTTCAGGACAAGGAGAAGCCTGGCTTGGAAGGAGGATCAAGTATTCCTTCCTCAGCCAAAGCCAAATATCCATCTGGTAAACTGGAGTAGGCTTTTCAAGGGAGATTTTGCTGGACCACAGTCTCTGCCTCTGTAAGATTTAACTCATCCAAGCCCTTGCATTATGTGTTTGCTGCTAGGATATTCTACACCAACACTCATGAGAGTAAACGGCTCACCTGTACTGTTTAAGAAACAGATTTTCAATGGTATTACTAATCCTGCCAGTAAATAGGAACAGGTACAATTCACATAATTGTTAAGTTACATCACTTTTATGAACTAACTGCTGCTTGTTCCATAAAGAAATCATTCAAGAAGGGTAAGAAAGTCATGGATGCTATTTGCCTCCAAAAAGTACATCGGTCTAATGTAAATTGAGCAGTTGACCAGTAATTCAGGCCTGTGCTTTAAAAACATTTAGGCATAACGAACATTTTACTATCAGGTATAGCACAACAAAACTGGGACAAAACCATTGGCAACACAGCTCACAAATGTGTCACTTAAAAGGATAAAGGCCTGCATTGGGCCACTTAGATCAGGCTTGGATGCCTAAGTTGAAACACCATGCAGAGGAAGAACTACGGACATACGTACCTGCCTAAAACAGCAGATACTTAGAGCCTGCATTTTGCCAAGATGCCAACATTGGCTCACCACTTCAGTGATTACCTCCAATCTTCAGAGGATCACAAACAGCCCTCACACACCACACTTTCAGTGCACAGGACAATCTCCTGGATGCAGATTAACTTCCAGTAGAAGTAGCCATATGGGACCATCATGGTCATATGTGACCATCCTGTCATGGTCACTTCTCAAATACTGCATGAACATACAAAAAAGCAATAGAAGCCATGTGACCTTCCACCAGCAAGCCTCTTAAGTCTGTTAGTTAAAACATAATAGTAGCCATCGGGCATGCAGGTATTCTTGAAAATCAAGAGAAGAGATTGCATGTTCAAAATTGTATGTTCATAGTCATATTTCTATACATATATATGTACTCCTATACATACACAAAACTTTTGTACATGTAATTGTATGGGAACGGGAAAGAGGGAGTATGTGTGATGTACAATTTATTTAACAATTAGGTAAGTCAGCATTAAGAATTGCATTACACTTACTGATAAGGCTGCATGACCACATCGTATGCACCCCCAACACACACATACCACTAGCACAAAAGTTCTTATTCCCTGACCTCAGAAGGATTTTGGCAGACCTGATAAAACTACCGATGTGTTGTCTAACTCATTTGCCTACATTTACCAAGCAAAAGGTGTGCTTTTCTTCAGCCTATGGAGTCATTTCCATACGTATAAACTGATACTTCTCAATAGTTTCTCAGTCTATTTGACTCAGCTTCCTAATTACAACATTTACTGCAATAAATTATCATAGCAGGGGTGAAGTCAATGGAGCAACAGTAATTTACATCATTTGACAATTTTTTGCTGAACATTAAAATTACAATATATCCTATATCTGGTCTAGAAAGAGATGAAAGCTTTCAGTTTCTAAAAGTCGGCTGAAGTTCCCACTCTAACTCATTATTAAATAATTTCAGTGAATGGAAAAGAAACACGTTCATTCACCCGAAACATCTTGTAAGTGCTTGGAATGTTTGTCTTGCATAGTAACATCTTAACCTCCAGGGTCAGCAGAACAAGAACCTGCCTTTCATATGCATGAAGCAGCATGTGCGTGTGCCCCTCACATTCCTCAGTAATAAGAACCAGTGATTGTCCCCAGGGGAAAAAGAAAAAAAAAAAAAAAGAAAAAAAGAAGAAAAGCAAATTGACTCCTTTCTCCATACTCCATTTCTTCCCTCCTTTCTCAACATTGCTCAGAGCAAGTACCAAGCAGAGTAGAGATACCAGAAGATTGTCAGGTCAGCTTGCCCTGGCAGGGGAGAGCAGCATCCAGCAAGAGGAAGGAAAGAGAAATGGGATGAGAGGGGATGTAACCAACAATTTTACGCTGTAAGGGGGGAAGGGACCTAAGCGGTTGCAGCATGCAACAGATATGACCTGAGCACAAAGGTTAATGACAGTTTTCAACTTCCATCGGTGACACCAATAGCTATGGGATCCCATACCAGTTTTCCCCTACATTCTCCAAACAACTCACCTTTATTCATCCGTCCCATTACTGTAAATTCAAAGTACTTGCTGTTGTCAGTTAATGAATACAGGCCAAATACGGTGGCTGTGCTCTTCGGCTGCAGTTTGAATGTTGAGAGCAAGTAAACATCATTCAGCATAGGGTCGCCAAGTGCTTGTTGCAGGAAGTTCGTCACCAGTCTCTTATTGGAATATGGAAGAAGATCAAAAACTGAAAAATAAACAAGTTTCAACAGCAATTTAAATGTAACAATGACCCAAGAAAAGTGTTGCCTGAAGATACCTGTACTGAATTTGCATTGTAGGGCTTTGGTAGTGGAGGGGCTACAGGAGTAGCTTCTGTGACAAGCTGCTATAAGCTTCCCCCACGTCCAACTGAGCCAATGCCAGACAGCTCTGAGATGGCACCACTGGACCCAGCCAAGTCCTCTGGAATAGCACAGTCAAGAAGGGGAGGAAAAAAGCCACCAATGGCAATCATAGCCGGAGAGACAAGTGAGAAGATGTGAGAGGAACAACTCTGCAGACACTCAGGTCAGTGAAGGAGGGGTGGGAGGTGCTCCAGGCACCAGAGTCAGACTCCTCTGCAGTCCATAGAGAAGACCATGGTAAGGCACGCTGTCACCCTGCAGCCCACAGAGGTGTAACACTGGAGCAGATAGTCACCTGCAGCCCATCCAGGACCCCACACTGGAGCAGGTGGGTGCACCTGAATAAGGCTGTGACCCTGTGGAAATCCCATGCTGGAGCAAGCTCCTAGCAAGACCTGTGGTCTCCTGAAGACAGGAGTCCACACTTGTGCAGGTCTGCTAGCAGGCCTTGTGACCCTTTGGAGGACCCACAGTGGAGCAGTCCATTCCTGAAGGTCTGCACCCCATGGAAAGGAATCACACTGCAGTAGTTCATGAAGAGCTGCAGCCAATGGGAAGGACTCACATTGGAGAAGTTGGTGGAGGTCTGTCTCCTGTGGGAGGGACCCCACACTGGAGCAGGGGAAGAGTGTGATGAGTCCTCCCACTGAGGAGGAAGGAGCAGCAGACACAATGTGTGATGAACTGACCCTAACCTCCATTCTTTACCCCCTGTGCTGCAGCAGGGAAGGAGGTAAATGAAATATGAGTGAAATTAAGCTCAGGAAGAAGGAAGGGATGGGGGGAAGTATTCTTAAGATCTAGATTTATTTCTCATTACCCTAGCCTAATTTCATTGTTAATAAATTAATCTCTCCTCATGTTGAGTCTGCTTTGCTGGTGACAGTAATTGGTAAGTGATCTCTCCCTGCTCTCATCTCAACCCACAAGCCTTTCATTGTATCTTCTCTCCCCTGTCCAGCTGAGAAAGGGAGTGATAGAACAGGTTGGTGGGCACCTGGCCTCCAGCCTAGGCCATCCCACCACACCACCTACTGGAGACTGTACACTTTTTGCTATTTCCATATGGAAGCTTTAAAATGAACCAAATTTGTCCTACCTAAAATAAATAATATGAAAAGGAAAGTTAACAATATGAAGATCATCTTTAAAGATCATCTAGTCCAAGCCCTCTGGCAGGGACATCTCAGGCAACCTCATCTTTCAACCATAACTATTCTATGATTTTATGAAAACATCATAAAACTTTTGTTGCAACTGATCATCTTTTAGCAACTTTTTTTGCATTATTTATAAGTTACTAAACCAGAAATATCTAGTCTTCAAATTAAGGTACTCAAATATTTCCAAGTGGATCACTAGAATTCTTCTCTTCTGAGGATGCACCTTTATAGAAAGCTTTTAAACCTACTTCTGCTTTCATAAGTTCAGATGTTTGCATTCACATTTCAATTAGACTGAGGAACAGGCATCAAAATTCTCAGAAAGTCTTCCAGTGTACATATCCTAAGTACCATTCTGATGGTATTTGGAGAGCACAAATTAAAATGCTAAAAAGCCAGGTAAGCAATCTGACATTCATAACTTCCTTCGCACTTTGCTGACTTCTCAGAAGATATATAAATAAGACTCATATTTCTCTTCTGGCATAGAAAACAAAGAAAGACAGGCCTAGAAAAAAAAAATCAACCCTGAAGGCATAGTGAAACCTGTTTCAAATTTTTCTTTTAATTTTTGCACAATACATCAGCAGAAGATTCTGGCATTATACTTGTATGTATGTCTGCTATCCCCCTGATGGCACTGAAACAACAAACTCTTGTTTTCCTCAATGCTCCCAAATCCACAGTGTCTCCCAACTCAATAAACTATTCCTCTAGGCCTCTTGATAATCTCCTATTTCAACCCACTGTGATTAAAGCAATAAATACATTATACTCTTCCAATAAAGTCTGAGAAATTACTAAGCAGAAACATTATGTAAATATAAGGGCCTGTTTAGCCATTGTGTATCACTGTCACTCCACAGGCCTATCATAGCCAGGCCATATTTTTCTCCCACACTGGCACAATACTGCAGAACTGCCACTGGGGAAGAGCCCTAACACCAGGCATATAGCAGAGGCACATGACTGCACTTTGCACCTTATCTTGGTTCAAGCGGTGCCCTCCTAGATCTCTTGCTCATAAACAGAGAAGGTCTCGTGGGGTAAATGGAGGTAGGTGGCCATCGTGGCCATAGTGACCATGAAGTAGTGAAATTTAAAATCTGTGGTGAGGGGAGGAAACCTGCCTCCAAAACTTCACCACTAGATATGGGGAAAGCAGATTTTGCACTGCTCAGGGAACTAGTTGGTAAGGTCCATTGAGAAACTGCTTTTGAAGGCATCTGGGCCCATCAATGCTGGTCACTTTTTAAGTATCATCCTTTAAAAGCACAGCAACAGGCAATTCCAAAATGTCAGAAATCAAGCAGGCGGGGCAGGAGGCTGGCTTGGCTGAACAGGGACTTTCTTCTAGAGTTGAGGTGGAAAAAGAAAGTGTATGGCCAACTGAAGCAAGGTCAGGCAATGTGGGAGGATTACAGGGATGCTGTTCACCTTTGCATGGAGAACACTGGAGTGGCCAAAGCTCAGTTAGAGCTGAGGCTGGCCAGTGCTGTCGTAGACAATAAAAAGGGTTTTTTCAAATACATTAACAACCAGGGAGAACATTGGTCAGTTACTCAGTGAGAACAGTCACTTTACTAATACAGACATGGACAAAGAAGAGATGTTTCACACCTTCTTTGCCTCTGTCTACAACATAGTTGATGGGCTCTGGGACTCCAGACGCCCCAAGCTGGAAGACCATGACTACGGTAATGACAAACTCCTAGTGAACCCTGAACTTGTGAGGAGCAACCCATTGTTGCTCCACCTGAATCTATGTAAGTTCATGGGCCCTAATGGGATTCATCCCAGGGTACTCAAGGAGACCTCTCTCAATTATTTTTCAATGGTCTTGGGAATCTGGAGAGGTCCCAATTGGCTGGAAGCTGACAAACATCATCCTAATTTTCAAGAACGGAAAAAAAAGAGCTTGGTAATTGCAAGCCTGTCAGTATCAACTCAGTGCCTGGCAAAATTATGGAGAAAATCATACTGTGAGTTACTGAAAAACACCAAAAGGACAATGCAGTCATTGGTCACAGCCAAGACAGGTTCAGAAGAGGAAAGTCCTGTCTATCCAATCTGATTGCCTTTCATGACAGGGTCACCCAGCTGGTTGACCAAGGGAAACAAGCTGATGTTATTTTTTTTGTTTCAGTAAGGCTTTGATAGTGTCTCTCACAGTATCTTGCTGGTCAA
>VZTU01032674.1:0-23966 GCA_013400835.1 Zapornia atra
AACAGTCACTGATACGTAAATATTTTAGGAGACCTTCCCTGGTTGTTCTCAAATCCACTAAAATAGATGTTTGCTGCCACTGACTACAGTGACACTCAAGGAGTTTAATGAAGAGTGCAATCCAATGAGTCCAGCAGATGTTTCTGGGTTTGCTTCACTGGGAACTTTCTGGATTCTTCTTCTCTCATTCCCAGGAACCAAGACCCAATTTTAGCAAAGTGCTGATGATCCAACCAGCAATAAGAATTAAGTCAGCAACTGAAATAAGTCTTCGTGTCCACAATCCTTAAAACATTCGACATTACAGATCTGTAAGAGACTGAAGTTTGGATGCTTATCCAAGCCTCTTTAGGCTGTAAAACTGAAGGATGGGAACCTCATACAATTGGCTCTCAATAGATTTGTGGTATTTCCTGCACTTTTCTGGCACAGAGACATAATCTATCTCACAGTATTTTGGCACTACCAACGTGGAATCCAGCAATACAGAAATATGTATGAAAGAACAATCTTGTCCAATAACAACAAAAAAACCCCTTACTTTGAGTTATGATTTTTTTTTTTTAATCTCGTTTATTTCTCTTTGTATTTTGCTCCTTTGCTACTCGGTGGTATTTGTGTCACCTCTACACTGCCACCAAGTGTTAGCAGCACAGCTGAGATGATTATTTTTAAAAATGCCATATAGCTTGTCTTCTCTCTGGTCAATGAAATAGAGGTGGGGGGTATTTGAAGAAGGAAGGAATGAAGAAAGACAGGAATGGCAGGAGAAACCAAAGAACACACTGTGACATGCTTACCACTTCTCTTTGGCCTTTAAACTCTGCAGCTTGTTTGGTTTTTGAACTGTAGCTTTTATCTCCATGCCCCGATTTGTGGATAAACCATGCCTCACAATCCAGTACGTAATGCTCATAATGTCACTAGCTGCACAAAAAGAATGTAAAGACAGCTTCATTTTCAGGTACCTGACCTGTCAGTGTAAGTACCATTAGATCAGGCTGAAGCAGTGTTCTTGCTGCCTGTTGTACAGGTAACAATACACAGTGTATGTTTTACGATGGAACAGCCCAGCACTAGAAACCCAGGACACTGCAAATGACCAAGTCACACCTCTCCTAACTTACAGCAGCAGTACTTATTATTTAGGCAAGCAAACGATCACCCACTGAATTGCATGATTTTTCCATCTTTCCAGATCACGTGGAGAACCCCACCAGAATGACAGACTGTCATTACTGCCTGCAGTCTCTTCGTGGAAGGAAGTATGCATTAAGAGAAGAAAACGCTTATTGTATTGCATGTTATGACAGCCTTTTTGCCAACCCCTGTGAAGAGTGCAAGCAACCTATTGAGTGCAATTCCAAGGTAAAAATTCAGCTTTCACTTCTTGTTCTCTGCTAAATTATACACAGATCCCATTCCATTAATGGCAGATTCTGTACCCAACCCTCTGCATATCCCTGTACTGGTGAAGAGACCTAAGCATAGTCATTGTACATCCATGTCCAGGAGAGAGAAACAGTGCTGTTTTCCCAGAATAGGAAAGCTCCAGGGTCAAAGAAAATCTGCACGTACAAACACCCATACCACAACTAGACTTCATCCTTCACTTCCAGATACTCACTGTCTGCAGAGACTGCACAGCACTTGAGGAACGCAAGGGTCCTGGTGTAATTCTGTGGGTTGGGTTGAATGAAACTTTAGAATTTCTGAGAGCTGTTAATTGAAAAGAATATTTTTAGTGTTGAGTAATTTCTATTAGTGTAGATGTTGATGTGTCAATGTCAAGCTAAAAAGAAATCGCATTTATTATTTGTATATTATTCCCTCTGTCATTTGGGAATTAAACATATTTTAATTTTAACTTAATTCCATGCTTACCTTGCTTATCTCACAGATTGCCTGTTAGCAGCAGTGTTTCTGGGCTTGGCTTTCCTTTCACCTCTCCCCTGTCATGGAATATTAATTAATAATGTGAGTTCCTCTCTGGTCTTTGACAGGGTTTACAGTGCCCCATATTTCAATTTACAGCCTGTATACTTAATTTTGAATTTTAAATTCAGATGAAACCAGTTGAAAATGCCTTTGTTTGGCCAAGTTCAGTATACAGTGTTCACTTTCTCCCCATGCTCACTTTGCCTACTCTCTTTTGAAATAAAAGGTCAGAAAGTTATGTAAATTAACATCTCAGGAGGCCTTCCTGGCCAAATCATTTAATGGTTTTCAAAGCACAGGACTGTAAAGGAATCATGCAAGGAAAATGCTGATTTGGACAAAGACTCCTCAAGTTCTCATTAGCATTTCTGAACAGTGAATTTGTGTATATATAGCTCAAATTAGGGTAACCTAGAGAACATGTAGTTTGAGCTCACTAATTACAATTTTAAAATTTAAAATTCAGCAACAGGACCATGGATGTCAAATATCATTAAAAAAAAACCCTTAGGTCTTTGGACTGAGTGGAAGAAAAAATTGGGAGGAAAAAAAGCAGGAGTAACAAGAAGGAGTACAACAGGCCAGAGGGAGCTAGAAAAGTGACCCAGAGAGATCTACAGTTGGTTGACCTACCACTGCCAGAGAGCTAGAGGCTGGCTTTCTTCCTCTACATCTCATCCAGTCTTTGCCTCAGGCTGCTCTGGAGCAATATCCTATTTTCTAAAAGGTTCAGAGTGCTAACTGAAGCAAATAAAAGTGGTAAGCGTTCAGCACCTGCTGAAATGAAGCACGGCATGTATTTCATTTTTAGCACTTTAAAGTGTGGGGATCTGACAAAGGAGAAAAATTAGATTGGATTTCTGTCCTTTTGGGCTTCTTACTTATAAATGAGACCTGGCAGGGTCTGGTTTATTTTTTAAGGTGAGAGGGGGTTTTGGTGGTTCATTTTGGCCTTGTTTTTTTAACCTTGGAAAAATAAAATCTGCTGTTTGCTCTTGGTTTTGATTCTTAGTGGAGTTCTCATACATTTACTTTAGCTTTTTTATCCCCTAAGCCTGCTGAGTTTTAAACAAACATTTTTTCTGCCAAGTTTTTAGGTGGAGTTACATTAGGTGTAAACAAAACCAATGATTTTTTAATAATCTTCCTAAGAATCATTTTGTTCTCAATGATATTTTAATTGCTTGTTTTCTGCAGTAATATGATCTTTCTTTACTGTTCTGTAATGTCAGCTGGAAGAAAAAGTAGTAATATTAAAAAATACATGAGGTTCATTTTGAAGTCTGTGGAGAATGCACTTCTAGTCAGGTGGCCTGCACACATTAAAATGTTGATCACTTGTTCCCTCTTGAAGGCCAACAGTAAAACATAAAATGGTTCTTCCAATAAAAACATATCTCTGATGTTACATAAGGAAGGACTATCACCTGTGCCAAAGCAGCCTCTAATGGCCTCTGCAAGAGATCTACGAAATAGCCTGATTGATGCTGAGTACTTATTACCTCTGAGCATACCTCCTGCTAGATGCACATGTCATCTCTTCAAGCACCATTGCAATGCTCTCCACTTCTCACTGTATTTCTGGGAGGAGCTGAGAGAGAAAAACACATTAACATGGGCTTACTTTCTCCAAGGATCTGGCCTACAAAGGCCGCCACTGGCATGAGGGGTGCTTCAAGTGTGCCAAATGCAGTCGCTCACTGGTGGAGAAACCCTTTGCTGCCAAGGATGAGCTCTTGCTGTGTACTGAATGCTACTCTGATGAGTATTCATCTAAGTGTTTCCACTGCCAGAAGACCATTATGCCTGGTAAGACAACAGGGATCCTTTGCTGAAAAATGGAACTGCATTTTTAATTATAACCACATCCTTGAATAACTGAGCTACAAGGCTCTTGGCTTTCAGGTGACTACTTCTCCTTTATGTGTAGTACCATCCCAACAGTGAAGAGAGGGAAGCACTGGTCTAGCACTGACAGGGCTTATGAATCCTTATAAAGTATGATGGAGCTCAAGATAGGGTAAAATGTGTTCATGTTGAGTCCTTGTTTCTGCTTTCAGCTCTTAGGAAATAGTGTGTCCTGGTGTGAGTGTAGGTAGACAGACAAAGCTATTGTTAGCAGAATTACTGGAGTAGACAAGACATCTGCATTTTGTCTGTCACGTTGACCAGACCTTAAGCCATATACCTGATAAGGCCTAGCTCTTGTTCTTTATACCATTTCTTTCACTTGGATTTTTTTGGTTTAAATTGTTAAAACATGGCATTTCATGTTCAAACCATGATCGGCATTTTTGCTAAAAAGAATGCAAGTACAGATGAGTCTGCAATAGGTCTGGCGTTAGTGACCCTGAGAATTTTGCGCTTCACATCAAACTGCTTCTCAGCTTTTAATCACGTCTTCTCAGGACATTCTCTTGGTCTTTCGCTGCTACCACAGCAGCAAAGCCTATACAGGAGAGAGATTGCCTAAAAAGTGCCTCTTCAGAGGCATCTGAGAGAAGCTACGGTACTGTCTGTCGCAAAATTAAGTAGGTTGTTTAGAAAAGTGGGTCACTAACTTTTGGAACAGTGAAGTAGCCTCAGTGCTTGAACCTTTTTACAGATCACATCTATAACTCCAAATGCCAGCTGCAAACCATCTGCCGTGGTCCCATGACTGCTCATTTGGGAACCTGTCGCCAAGGACATCAGTACATTTGGCAGTGACATAGGAATTTTATTTTTCAGTAGATTTTTATGCCAAACATTAAGATCTGGGCTGTACAGAATTATTGTCTTAGCGTGAATACTAGGTCACTGATGTCATGGTTCAACCTGTAGCAATGATGCCAGTATGTACTTTTACAGTTCATTTCCTTTTCATAATAGGTAAAAGCTGTCCTAGTGGAAATAAATACTGTATCAATATAGTTGTGTTCAGTTTATGGATGGTATATGGCTTAAATTTTGTATAGTTTGAAGAACATTGTCTAATAGGCACTTTTTTCTAGCACCAGGATATAGTAGGGCTTGCTTTACTATCCTCTGGTGTGTATCCACCATGCAGATTTTGCCCCAGAGCCTAGGAGACTAAATCCTTGCAGCAAGCACTGAGGGTAAGGAATGGCAAGGCAAACAGAGAAGTGGCATGGTGTAGCCAACCAGTTTCTAAATCATTAACTTCTTTGTCCTCAGCTTGCTAGCTCTGTGTTGAAAAGATCCAGTGGGCAAAGACACTGAAGTCAGCCTTCTGATCACTGAGAGGAACCTGCAAACTTTTTATATTGAATTGCAACCAGCAGTTTCTTTCTCTGCTAATCCCACTGTCCAGGAAACAGATACCACAGGATTAATCAGTTATATCGTCAGTTCTCTTCTTTGTGCGGAAAAGGGGGTAAAGCACCTGGCACTTCTCTTTGCAGTCTGAGGAAGTTTTGCTGGAGAGTCACTGGAAAAATCATTCTCAGATATATTTGCATATCTTAGGTTTAAGATGTGCAGGGCACCTGTACACAAAACTGAGAGCCCTGAAACTCCTCTGGCAGACATTTAACTGAGTGACTTTCTTTTGGGATTGTATCTGTCCTTCTGCTGGATCAAAAGCATTGAGTTGAACGTGATAAAAAGAACAGTTGATCTAGGATGGAAACGATGAGCTGTAAGAAGAGAGAAGTGCAGTGTGCATTATCACAGAAGAGACTTTTACTTTAAAAAAAATGCCATCTTAAGATGCATAAGATAAATAAGGCTTCTTTAAGTGAAGGAGCCTTAGTTTAAGGAAGACAAAACCCAGGACATTAACAGATGGACTAAACATCCAAGTAAATGCATCTTTAATTTGTAAAAGTGCTGTGTATCTGAACATCATCACTGAGCTGTCTGGCCTGAGAGAAACTCTGAACAACTGAGGCATGTTACAGAGATGTAACCCTAAAAAATTAATATGATGGACTCTCAAAATCACAGCTTATGCAACTTAGCACATCTTTTGCCAGGTAATCATATGGTGCCGAATATGTTCTTGAAATTTCTAGTACATACTTCAAACCTCTATTAAACTGAGGATAAGTGTTTCTTAGGTAATACAATACTGAGATAGAAGATTTAAAACTTACATTACAAGACAATATCTGGGGGGACATTGTTCACTTTGGTTTTTTTGCAGGTTCCCGTAAAATGGAATTTAAGGGAAGTTCCTGGCATGAATCCTGTTTTGTTTGTCAGTACTGCCGACAACCATTGGGAACAAAACCATTGATCACCAAAGACAATGAGAACTACTGCGTGCCCTGCTTTGAGAAGCAATTTGCTCACCATTGCTACTCTTGCAAAAAGGTAATTAAATGTACAAAGGAAAAATTGCCCTAACAAGGTAATATTGCTCATGGGGGCAGGGGCTGGATCAAGGGGCCAGCTGTCACAGTGTCTACTGTCTCCTTCTAGTTAATATTAATATAAGCCTAATTTCGTTTGAAATAAATTTATTACCCAAAACATATACTTTAGGGTTCCTTTGTTACCGATTGTGATATTTAACAAAGGTCAAATTTTTCCACTTAAAGTTATGTAAAACCCTCTTTCCTGATAATATCTGATTTTGCCTTTATAAACTTGCCTTCCTTTCCACATTTTTCAGATATATTCTCATACATAAGATGCTGCCTAAGCTGAACAAAGCATTCACAGTCTTGTCATTTTTTTCCTCTTGAAATGTATCGGGCAATAAACAGATTAAGTAGTATTCAGTTGTGATAACACTAGTGAAGAGTCCTACTGTTTTGATAGGCAATGCTTCCCTGTGGGTACCAGAAGGCTTGATTTTAAATGAGGTTTTATTTTTTCCCCAAAATACAAATAAATCAATTCATCCCTCTCTCAGTTTCTCATGTTTTAAAGTTGTCTCTGGTTGATGAAAACACTCAAAGTATCACACTATTCTTGAATCAGCACAGAATTACAGAATACCATGTTGGAAGAGTCCTCAAGGATCATCTGATCAAAAGTTTCTTGTTAAAAGCATAGTTCTAGTGTGACATTGTTCTCTAAGGGAATGTTTTAAGTTGCTTTTTATGGCAGAATTTAATGTATTCTTTAGTACCTTTGTCAATCTGGTATATCTTTTTTCATTTCATCGAGTGACTTATAATTTCTAAAGGTATTTAATATTTATCTATAAACTTCTAACAAAAACTTTTAATTTAAGGAAAATCTGCTGTTTGTTTTCTCTTTAGTAGAAAAAAAGTACTTTAATATATTCCACATCTCTCCATCTAGCCTTTAATTCGCATTAAAGCACTGCATGGCAAATACAGTGATTTTGCTCTCTGTGAAAGGAATTGAGGTTAGCAGCATTTATGTATAATAATCATGATTGGCTTCTTAAAAATTCTAAGAATGCACATATTCCCCCTACATAATAGCTAAAATAATTTTGCTGCTTAATCTTGCACCAGTTCCCATAAATAAGAATTGAGACCGAAAACATTAAAAACAGGAGTCTTGAATTTTGCCCCATTAATTTTGATATTTTAATGGAAAAGTAAATGAGAGTTAGAAGTAGCCTGATACTGGAATGCTAAGGTGATTGGGATCTCTTTAAATCTTTTATTGCTTGACATTGCCCCTATTATTTTTTAAATCCCTGAAACTGTATTTCCCAGGAAAACTTGTGGACAAAATACTTTTGCAATTCATTTATTCCTAGATTTTCTCCTCCTGTTTCAAATGCATTCATTCATTGATTCATTCATTCACTATCATGCATGTGATGACACTAGAAACATCTTACAGCTTATCTTTATCTCTACAGAAATTTCTCTACACAGTCTCTCAGAACTTCTCTGAAAACAGCTCTTTACTACACATATGGTAACCATTGAGCAACTGAATATTTATCTCTTCAGAAATAACAGTGGAGAGCTAGGAGTGAGTTGCAGGGAATGAGAAATTTGATGAAACTGATAAACACCATTTTCTTCTCCTTCTGCCAGTATGGATCTCCTTTCTGTCTCACTTCTGCTTCTTTATTGTCTCTTTCTTCCTACTTAAAGTACTGTTTCAGTTGTGAGACAGCAAAATGAGAGTTCCAGTCAAAGATTAGCTATAATTTCAGCCTTGGTCCTCTTATCCATTGTCCATCACAGAGAAGAGAATGCCTGATGCTAAGCCTTTATCCACACATATAACAGAAAAACCTAACAAGCTAGCCTGTGTATCACAAACCAAGAGGTTATCCAGTGATAGAAAACTGAGACAAACAAACCGGTATCATGTTCAGCTCAACTTCAGTTAGTCAAGTTGATATTCCAGATGAAAAACAGTTAACTTGACCATACTCTGTTCTCTTGTGCATACTATGGGAAGAGAAAAAACAAGTGGAAGGATTTACGAAGGCCCAGATAATCCTCCAGGATTCACACCTTTGTTTCATTGCTCTGTTCTGTTTGTCAATACGTTAGGTAATAACTTCTGGGGGAGTGACCTACCATGACCAGCCTTGGCATAAAGAATGCTTTGTGTGTGCTGGGTGTAAAGCCCAGCTGTCTGGACAAAGGTTTATTTCCAAAGATGAGTATCCATACTGCGTTGACTGTTTCAGCGAATTGTATGCTAAGAAGTGTGCTGCCTGCAAGAAACCTATTACAGGTGAGTTTCATCTTCTAGAAGGGACAAGACACTGATTGAACCATCAATCTTCCAAATCAGAGCCTTACTTTAGAAAACAGTATTAAAAATCACCCCATTATAATAAAAGACCAGGAGAGTTAACTACTAGAGATACTTTCTTTCTGTCACATGTAACATAGGACATACTGATCACACATGTTCCCTGACTGTCAAGTTGGTTTATGTGCTAAAATGAGTTCTTCCATTGTTTCATTTAGTGTTTTCTGCACCAAAATTCAGCCCTACAAACATAAAAAAGGCACCTGTTGTCTCTTCCCAGGACAGTACACACAAGTACCTCGTGTATGTAATTTAGAATCAGAGAATCCTTTAAGATTAAGGAAAAAAGTTAAGGAAAAGACCTGTAAATTAAGGAAAAGACCTGTAAGACAATTGAGTCAAACTGTAAACCAAACACCACCATGTTCACCACTCAACTATCTCCCATGAGTTTCTTTAAAAGCCATGGGAAAGCAGAAAGCAGATCTGCTTGCTGAAAGATACAAGCTTCTAGTTTAAAGTCTAAAGAGCAAATTGCGATGGTAGGAACATGAAAGAAATTTCTTCAGTTTTGTTGCTAAATGCAAATAGGATTAAATTGGACACGAATTAACTGCCTACTAGTAAGGCACACCTGCCAAATTAGGAAGTTTGCCAAATGCAAAAAAGCCCTATTGCATGCATCCTTGTGTACTTAGATGATGATTTATAATTAGACACATAAGTCATAGTCTATGATAGCTGAAGTTTTCTGAGAGCATTTGTTGTTCTGCAATATCATCTTAATACGGGTGGACTTAACTGTTGAAGAGTACTGCCTGATTTTTACAGCTGCAGGCTGCTTATATAAGTGGACAAAGTTAATGTTGAATACCCAATAAATGGACATGATTTTGCCAAGGGAAAAAAAAAAAACAAACCCAACTAAACCCAACAAAAAACCCTACACAGAATTCACTGATGTTTTATTTCAGGTACTCATGCTAGGAATTCCATGATCTGGTAATTTCCCAAATACCCCATCTTGTAGAAACTTGGATGGAAATAAATTTCACTCACTGATGTTTAGAAACTGTACATATCTGCACACTGCAAAAAATAATTTTCATGAGATTTTGTTGGGAAGATCAGCAAACCTGAATGGAAATATTGATAACCCTACTCTTCTCAGTGTTCATAATGGGATATGGAAACAAGTGACTTGTGGCTTTGCTTAAAATATTTGTCACTATGTTTAATTTTAAAGGTTTTCTTTTTTCAATTCAGCCACCAAAGGATATTTCTGAATGTATTTTTATTCATTACTTTGTTTGCTACATGAATGACAACCTGATCACACATCAGAAAACAATTTGTTACATTTCTGAACCATATCCAGAAATACTGGACTCACATCTTCTTTCTCATAATCTCTTTCAGCACTTGGAGGTCCCAAATTTATCTCATTTGAAGAACGCCAGTGGCATGGGGAATGCTTTAACTGTGCGAAATGCTTTGTCTCACTGGTGGGCCAAGGATTCCTGACTCGGCAGGATGATGTCCTTTGTCATGTATGTGGCTCTGCTTCATAGTTCTGTGGAGAGCTGTACAGCTGAGTTATTCTCACTGTAACAATCTACTTCATTATTCTGCAGTAAGAAAATCATCTAAAAGGTGTAATAGGCATTTAGTCAATCAAGTAACTTTCCAAAGCAGTTTAATTCTATCATATTTCTCAACTTCTTGTAAAAAAAATGTAAACAGCCCCATTCTGGTTAAGAAACTAATGCAGAAAAGATTTATATGTATTTTAAATCTAACTACACTATGTTTCTCCTTGTAACACACTGCACTCTGCTGTTAGAAGCTGAAAAATTTACATTTCTTCTCCCATGAACCGAAGAGGATTGTGAAAAGTCTATATGGCATATGACTAATGACAAGCCATTAGCAGTGCTTCACAGACCTTGGTGTGGAAAGCTGGGCACGTACATAATATTGATGAGAACAACTTATAAATATCAACTCCTCCACACTTTGGGGAAAGAAAAAAAACCAACAAACAAAACAGGCTGAAAAAGCAGGCAGAAGGTAGAAGAGGGTACTTTTACGCGAAGGACCATAGAGGTCCATTCCAGGGCCAGATAAAAGGAGAAAAAGTTGTTTTCCTCTCCTTACTTAGATTGCACCTCAGAAATGTAGGGTTTAGTCATCAAAAAATCTGACAGGTCCTTCCCAAAATTTTTCAGGCATAACTTAAATAAATCCATATTTTGAGCCACTACCAGGGGTGAGGATTGCCCAAGATTGGATAGTGCTGATAAACACTTTCACATAGCTAATATGCCTTAAGACTCTGTCTCCACTGTCTTCATTAGCCCTCAAATAAGTGTATAATGAATAGATTTTCATTCATAGGCACAAGAGCAAACTCATTCTTGTCCCTTTAGCCTTGTACTTTTCCTCCCCTCAAAACCCACTTTCCAGCAAGCAAACCACTCTGCCTTCCGATTTCCACCCTGATAGGTCTTTGATTCATAGTCTACCCCTTTTCTTGTAAATGCCTGCTTGTCTATACCAGGCTATAAGCTCTCCAGAACCAGTGACTGATTCATTTTTCCATGTGCCATGTGCATTTGCTAATATTATGTCAAGAACTGGTAATGTCATTGCAAGCTAGGCAGCCCTCACTTGTAGTGCAAGGTATTAGTTTCAAGGTAGCTGGCTTTGAGAAGGTTGTAGCTGCTCACTGAGCTTCAGCTCTCAAGTGTCTATTGTTAAAGGTCACCTAGAGCTCAGTTACAAGCATTTCGCTTCCTCCTTCTTCCATGCTATATGTTACAGTTGTCTGGTTCATGTCACAGTGTCTGTACCAGGCTGTTGTGAATGGTGCAGTGATATTAAGGATGGCAGATTCTGTGCTGCTCAGCACAGGTTTAGTCCTCATCTCACACATCTTGTAAGTCGTACGTTCTCCTTTAGACTCTGACCTTCAATGCATAGAGTTATTTGGCTGACTTGAACAGGCCTTATTCACACTAAAGCCAGACATTACTTTGGGTAGAAAAGTGGGGGAAAAAAAGAGAGGGAAAAAAAAAGATAAAATAAAAAGAATGTGTGTACATAGCTAAGCCAGAGCTGAACTGCAGTGTCATAAAATCAATATGGATAATGACTGACCAACAAGCATATAGCAGTCTGTTTTCCAGTCAATAAAATATTGATCTTTTGCTCTACATGGTGTTCACTTTCATTTTTCAGTTTCTTCTTTCGTGGCAGGTTTTATTGCAGTCTGGAGTTTGATTAGTTTATACCTTTAATTTTATCCCAGCTGTTTCCTGTTCTATTTTCACATTTCATATGGCTGATACAGGTTTTTTGGTAAGACTTGGATGCCCATAAATAGAAATATGTTTCACTGACTTTTAAACATATACACATTCACGCACAGTTATGTATGATGTTTAAAAAATGTGTTACCAGAAATTAGCCAATTAGTAAATGTTAATTGTGTAAAATTTTTTAATGAAAATGATGACTCACCAGAGGCAGGTTTGTCTGTGGCATGTACCTTTTTTTTGATTTGCAGAAAATAACATCAACAATTGCAAGAATGTAGTTTGGGCCTTTTATTCAGTCTTGTCTGAACAATCATCTGGCTTAATTACAAGCTGACACAAGAATTACCAGGCAGAGTCCTAAGACATGACAGAGCCACAGGTCAGACACACTGATCATGATAATCCCAATCTTCAAGACTTAACATTTAAGAAAATGAAATTCTCCTCTGACTCATCAACTAATTGTAATTTTAGAAATACCAACTGAATTATTTATTTCTCCTGCAGTAAATACACTACTGCCAAATCTGAAACTGAGCATTTTGACTTCAGAGTAATAATAAGAAATAAATGTGGCTGCTATAAATAGTTTGAATAGAAGTTACACCGGATATCAGAATGATACTTCCAAGTCTCATCTGCAAGCCAGCAATGTACAAACATAAACACGGTAATACTCTGCACAGTTTGGGTCAGCTATGCTCATGTAGATGAAAGTCAACTTGAGTAGGTGCAGAGAAGGGCTGCAAGAAGGAGCAGTGTGTCTCTGTGGCAGACTGTGGATCACAGAGGGGATTAGATGGCTGCTATAAGGCAAGAGACAACATTTGGTTCAAGAACAAAGGCAAGTAAACCCCTTAGGACTGGAATTTGGAAATCAGAAAGCTGATAATGAACTGTGATGCTCCAGGAGAGCCTCTTTGTAGAACCAGAAGGGACCAGCTACATGGTCAGTTTTAAAGCGATACTTGATCAGTGTGTTAAATGGTGTATGTAACCTGATTGGCTGGGATAGCAAAGCACTGGGAAAAAGGAACCAGATGGTGAGCTTCAAGTCTTTTTTGCTAACATTTGATTTACTGCAGGATGATCAGGGTACAGACTCCAGTGCAATTCAATTTTCTTTAATAAACTTCAGAGGATGGAAGTTCAAGAGATTTATTAAGTTGGTCTTTTTTTAATGTCATGTGCTTTTCTCTAACATTGTACTGTTTTATTTTAAAATATATCTTATTTTTTTTTCCCCCTGTGTATTAGCTGCACAGCTCTAAGCTAATCACATTGCTTTTGTTATGGTCAAGTTCAATTATCCTAAGGTGCAGTGATGTCTCTAATGCCCTGATCACATCTCCACCATACTCATAGTTATCCCGGGGGACTGAGAGGGAGGCTGCCACTTGGGACTAATTTCTGAAGAGTGAAGTAGGTGCCCTACTGCCTTCCTCAGTGCTTAAGGCTGAAGTTTAAGTTCTTCAACCACTACATAACCACTCCTGGAGGTGACATGCTTAAAATACAAAGAAAACCCCTGCAGTATTGATACCAAATGACCCTTCTCTACCCATATTTCACTTTTTTTCTCTCTGAGACAAGTTTATAGAGTGAGATTGAGATATCAACCATTTTCTGCATTACTACTTTTAAAATCCAGGCATATCTTCAGCAGATGTTGTAGCAAGCAACACACAGCAGCAGTGTCTCAATAGCACTTCCCAGCATTTCACATGTGCAGGCACATGCTCCAGAATCATGACTTTTAGGTCTAGGACGACATTCTCATTCCTTGATTCCTGGCTTTCTGGAAAGAAGGTCTGCTTGCCTAGGCTGTGGAAGAGCTAGTACCTAGAGCATAGTCTGGCCATACCAGTGAAGTGGGTGTCACATCCCTGTGTAGTTTTTCTACAGTATCTCAGCACATGCAAGTTCAACTGGTTCTTCTACTCTACTGGTAGGTATCATCCCAGGCTGTCTTCATGGTCAGAGTGATTCAGTGCAACCACAGGGGCATTAAAAAAGGGAAAGGTAAGGCTTTGCAAGGCCTTCTGGACCTGTGGTTTCAAATACTTCACAGGATCCTTCATGACAGTGGGAGGTATCTGTTTATATTCCATCGAGTTAACCAGAAATTTCAGAACCTGGTCAAAGTTTTTATGAATTTCATTTGATTTAATAGAATGAATATATAGCAGTATACTATATCTGAGGAAGATAAGTAAAACCACAGTGACATTTATACAATGACATACCAATAGCTGAAGGAAAGCAATGTTGAACAGTGGTGGAATCAGAAGCCATAAAAACTCATTTACTAATCAAGAAAGAATGCTGCAATAAAACCTCAACATGCTTATTAGTAAACATAGAATCATAAAATGCTTTGGGTTGGAAGGGTCCTCAAAGATCACCTAGTTCCAACCCCCTGCCATGGGCAGGGGCATCCTCCACTAGCCCAGGTTGCCCAAAGCCCCATCCAACCTGGCCTTGAACACTGCTAAGGAGGAGGCAGCCACAGCTTCTCTGGGCAGCTTGTGCCAGGGCCTCACCACCCTCAACAGGGAAGAATTTATTCCTAAAGTCTAATCTAAACCTACCCTCTTTTAATTTAAACCTACTACCTTGTGTGCTATCACTACACCCCCTGGTGAACAGTCCCTCTCCCACTTTCCCTGTATGCCCACTTAAGGTACTGTAAGGCTGGTATAAGGTTTCCCCTAAGCTGTCTCTTCTCCAGGCTGAACAAGCCCAGCTCTCTCAGCACGTCTTCTTAGGAGAGGTTCTCCAGCCCCTTGATCATCTTTGTGACCCTCCTCTGGACTCACTCCAACAGTTCCATGTCTTTCTTGTACTGGGGACCCAAGAGTTGGACAAAGTACTCCTGATGAGGGTCTCACAAGAGCAGAATAGAGGGGCATAATCACTTCCCTTGACCTGCTGGTCATACTGATTTTGATGCAGCCCAGGACACAGCTGGCTTTCTGGGCTGCAAGCATGCATTTCCAAATCATGTTGAGCTTTACATCAATCAACACTCCCAAGTCCTTCTCCTGAGGGTTGTTCTCAATCCATTCTCCGCCCAGCCTGTAGTTGTGCTTGGGATTGCATCAACCCATGTGCAGGACCTTGCCCTTCCTCTTGTTGAACTTCATGTGATTCACACAGGCCCACCTCCCCAGCCTGTCAAGGTCCCTCTGGATGGCATCTCTTCCCTCCAGCGTATTGGCCACGCCACACAGCTTGGTGTCATTGGCAAACTTGTTGAGGGTGCACTCAATTCCACTGTCCATGTCTCTGACAAAGATATTAAACAGAGCTGGTCTCACTTCTGACCCGTGAGAAACACAACTTGTCACTAGTCTCCATTTGGACATTGAGGCATCAACCATAACTCTGAGTGCGACCATCCAGCCAATTCCTTATCCACTAATTTCTTGAGAACAAGCTTATTTCTTATTAAAAAAAAGCAAAACAGGCCCTTAGGCAAACATTTTCATTGGAAGGGAAGCAATTTAAGCAAAATTTTGTGGCTATGAAAGCAGATGGCCATAAAAGGCTGCTAATATGAGGAATAGAACTTACCTCAAATAATAGAAAAATTGGTAACAAACCTGTAACAGAAATGGTAGCGTGTACTTTGTAAGCCCATGACAGAGGACCAACCTCAGGACACCAGTCTGGTGTTGGGTACCAGCCTGTTCTCATACAGCCTTGGAGAAGTGACAAGCTGGGTGACTTTAATGTCACATTCCAATGTTTTTAAACATGTGGATTTCTTTAACTTTTAACTCTTGAATTTCTTGGCTTTCTCACAATAGCCATCTTATTCCTTGTTAGATTGATTTTATTTATTGGTTTTTTTTAATTTCTATGAAATCTTAACTCTTAATCACTCTTAACTCAGTAATCTTAACTTTTAATTCACTGGAAAGAAAACCCACCCTGATCTATTCGGGGAGGAAAGGGGGCACTGAGGCAATGTCTGTTATCATTTACCAAGATCTTCATTTTAAAGTGTGCTTTCACTTACCCAATAAACACTGACAAAGTTAAATGCTTTGAGACAAGCTCAGTGCCAAACTTTCTCAGGCCAGTTCCTTCTTTCCTATTCTCCTTTTACTCTTTCATCCCCAGAAGTTTTCAATCAAAACCATCTTGTTTCACAAAAAAAACCCCACAAACCCACAGGAAAAACATATGTTTGACCTACACAAAAGAACCTCAAACATTTTATTTTATAACTTCAGGTGCTTCACTTGATTTTTGTTTCAGGAACCTAACTGATAACAAAAAGGGAAAACTTACTCTCATGGAGATGCCTCCTTCCATCCCTACAAAACTCCACTTGTCCTAATCACATCTCTTCTGCATTAAGGAATTGCAGATGCATTTCCCTTACTGCCAACGTGTGATCCAGATACTACCTGCTTGGTGACAGCTACCTGTAAGCATTTTGAATTGGATAGGTGTTTCAATTCCTCCTCTGTAAAAAGGAAATAACTCTCCACCTTGAAGGAATAAAGTTAGATAATTGTGAAAACTGATCCACCTATAACGTTTCCATACCAGACTGCTGGTGACCAACCTAATGAGACCAACCTCTGAGTAAAGCTCAGGTTCTGTCTTCAGAGTAGCTTGCAACATGGAACCACGTAGCAACCAGTGCTGAGAGTCCCAAATCCAGGAGAGTGCTCACTGTGAGAGAACTATCCCTCTCTGTACAGATGGTGGGGAGTGGGTTCCCTAGGAAAATAAGAATTTTGGGCCACTTTTCTTAAAGACTGTGCTATGCAGGAGAGGTAATAGCACTGCAGAGGCAGCTCTAATTCCAGTATTTCCTCACTGGGATCAGAGTCAAGCTCTGAAAAGTCAAACCTGAATTAGCCAGGATTAGCCAGTTTTATTTTTGCTTAATATATTTGGCAACCCACCAAAGTCCACAAGGTTTTTCAAAAGAGAGCTTTAGTGGGATTTCTGTCCTCTGCCCGTGCTAAGGAGGGAGCGGAGGGCTGGCCACAGCACCGGAACAGCCCTTCCTGCCAACCTGCGCCAGACAGCGTGGCACGGTGGCCACCTGGCTCACAGCCACTGCGATGCAAACAGGACACCAACGGCAAACGTTCATAGTCCCTCACATTTACATGAACCCAAACAAACTTCCCACACTTCTGAGGCAGGGATGTGCTCTGCAGTCAGACGTGTTGGACGTTTAGTGCACACTGCCTTGGAAAGGCAATGATACTTATTTTCTGAATTTATTAACGCTCCCCTGCTCCTCCTGCTTACATGCTGCTCTCAGACACAGAGAGGGGAGGTGTGCTGCACCCAGCTGCCTCTTTCCCCCTAAGTAACCCCCCCTCCCCTCATTTCCACAGAAACTGTTTCTGGGAGATAGAGATTTCCCATCAGGAAGCAAAATGCAGGGTTGCTGACTACAGAGAAAAGTCTAAGTCAGAACATAAGACTGTGATACTGCTCTGTATGCATATCTAATTGATTTTCATCACTGAAAGTCGAGTCTTTTTGTATGGTGAAAAGCAATGGTCAAGGGCAGAAATTCAGCTGCAAGTAGGGTCTGATAGTTAAACAGGAGTAAACTTAGACCTGACAGAACTATTAAAGAGGAATTTAAACTGCACAGGATTCCTGCCTTACTTCCCCTTAGCCAGGAGGCTTCAGTAGTCTGCTGCGTTCCTGGTACAGAAATAATTGCCATGGTTTCATCATGAGAGGGAAGAAAGGTCACATCCCTGTTCTACCCTGCACACTTATGGCATCATACATTGTCATAGTGCTTATCTGGGAAATCTGGACCATCCATTTCCAGCTGCAGCAGGTGACAACAGTTTCTACATGACTGTATCAAGCAGCCCCAAGAGCCAGACACTAATTCATTGGGATGCAGTTTTTGCAGAGGAAAGGCCACTTCTGCAGATGTTCATAGAACAGGGCGAGGGTATTGTTAGCTTTTTTTCCCTCAAGACTGCCCTATGGACATCATGGTACAGATTCAGCAGAGAGGTCCCCTCCAAAAACAACTTAGAAGGTAGCACTACAACCACTTTCAGCATGCTGGTGCACCATCAGGGTTATTAATCAGTAACATTAGCTGTAATATTCTGAGCAATTAACTTTATTTTTGCAGAACAGTAAAGATAAGAACAAAGATATTTAGCTTGCTCATCGATAATACCATCAATAATAGCATTATGATTTCAAACACTGACCTTGATGGGAACTGACTCCTGAGAAGCAATAGGGAAGAGGGTTTACAGAGGTGCTGCTGGACACCCAGAGGGTGGGATAATGCCAAGCCAAAGGGCAGTGGGTCCCTTGAGAGAGGTGGAAGTTTGTCATGGTCTACCTCTGATCAAAGGACCTGAGAGCTCCTTTTGCACCGTGTTCCCACAAGGCACTCTGTAAGAGCCAATTCATATATTTTATCAGGCAACTGGGAAACATTTCAAACATCCCTACATTCTGCTTCTCTTTCTATGTGGCCAGATGAGAATTTTAAAATTACATAGAATGGAAAAAGTCAAGAATAACTCTCAATTGGTCTGTTCCGGGAGGAATTGCTGGGTTAAGTAGAATTACTTTTACTCTATTGTATGACTGGATAAAATAGAAATAGATTGTCCTTAAAAATAGCCCTTGTAGGTACCAAGGTGGATATAGCTAATAACAGCTGGATGAAAAGTTCCCAAATACAATGGCAAGGTGTAAGCAATGAAATAAGAAAAAGAAACCCAGCAATAGCTAAAAGGATGAAGTTGAAAATCAATAAGTCTGTTGTAGCTAGCTCTGGCTTTATTTATCAGAATAATCCTTGTAAATACTGAACCTAAAGCGTATATGTAATTTCTCTGAATATCAAATATTAAGCATGCACACCATGTTCTAAGAGTGACAAGCATAGAAACAGAAAAGTCAAAAGGAACAAATGAAATATAGGAAAATAACAGTACTGTATCAATTAGTATTAACAGCAGAACTTCCTTATATTAAAATGTTGTAGGGGTTTAGTCATGAAAAGATGATGTTAAATCTAAAGACTTGCCGCATCAATCAGTCAGGTATTAAAAGGAGTAACCTTCGGGAAAAAAATAAATCTAAAAAACAAAGTTCTTTGTATAACTATCCCATATTTCACTTTATTGTCTATTGTATTGTAACAGTCCCTGGATGACTAGTTAATGCAACAAAGTGCCATAACAATTTTAAATGCATTCTCCCCTACAAGTCATTGACATATGTTCAGCATACATAGCATTTGCATCACTTAAGCCACGTACAGTAGAGCCTGTGTAGATGCCTATCATTGTAATCCAACCAAGCTAAGATTGTTTTCACTTGATGAAAACATTTTGTGTTACCACACAGATTTCCTTATCTTGTTAACTGGAGAGACAGGGAAGCGTGTACATGCATACATTTCTCACTTGTTCCATCTCCTTCATAAAGAAGGAAGGAAGCTTTCTTTGTTCTAGTGGATCTATGAAAAGTAAGACTTCAATCTTTTTTATTCCTGTACCCAGCAGAAATAGGACAAAACTTTAAAGAGGCTTTGGTGACCGTGCCTTCTGGCCACTCACAGTTACAAACAGTCCACAGTGATGCTGGAGTCATGGAAAAAAGTCAGAAGAGTTTTGCACCCTCACATTTTAGGACAACTGGCTTCTTCATCAGCATACAGATCTCAGTCTTACCTCACTGCATGTAAGTATGGCTATTCAGGATGCAAGCAGCTTGCACGGCTTCTCTGCAGTTATACAGCACATAGAGAAGCTAAAAAGTTACTTCTAATCCACCAAGTCACAATGCATTTGTCTGTAACAAATTATCTACCAGAGAAGACACAGATGCGGTCTGTCAGACAGCATGCACCAGCCCCATGAGATGGCTCAGAGACAAGCACACCCATCCTGACCTGGTCATACAAAGCTCGCATGGCAGCCCCCTGCTGTCCTGCACATCAACCTGGTGCTGTACAGGCTTTCCAAAGAGCACTCTCCAGTGAACTCAAAAACACCTTTTTGTCACCTCACAAAAGAGAGGTGGTGGCTCTGACAGATTCAATGGAAAACCAGAGTGAGTGGCTGTTAAGCTGTTCACATCAGCCTTCAGGAATGACCAGAACCTCACCTTTCAGCATGAAGAAACAGAAATGAAGGTCATTTGCCATTATCCTTCACAAATTCAAACCTTATTAAAGCAAGCTGTTGAGAGAAGGGGCTGCTAAAGTTGGTTAAATGTTACCTACAGCAGAGTAGGATTTTTTCTCTTGCCAGAGGAATGTCATTAAGGTGTCAGATCAGCTATGGTACCTCTCAGAAAGGGTTCTTCATGCAACCCATCATTTGCACCCAGAGAACTGCATCCACCTCCCATTAAATTCACCAATACATTTGTCACAAAGCACATGCCACTTCCTTGGAAACAGCAAATATTCAGTGTGACACACGCACCTTTTTGGGTTGAAAGTCAAATCCCTTTCAAAACGGAGTTGCTTAGCATTACTACATGTTATTGATAGGCAGCCTGCCAGAGGAAGTCCATCACACCCAGACCATTTATAATCTCAGGACATTGCATAAGTAGCATTTCCTATTTTTAATGCCATAATCAAACATAAAACCATCCTAAGCCAGGAGGTCCTGCTTTGCATGGAGGTAAGGTTCTGACCAGGTGCACATCTCCTCTTTGAGACTGAACTCTTACTGACAGTCTGTCAGCACACTGAAGCTCTGCTTGTGTGTTCTACTTAGGAAGAAAAAAAAAATGCAGTTTAGGGCTGTCCTCAAAAGCTACAAATATGGAAAAGCTGCAGACTTGTGGCCATGTCATAGGGACTACTAAAGGTCAAGGGAACTTCCAGATTAGGCCTGTCAGTACTGGCTAGCCGGCCTGCATCTTGGTTTTGAAGAGCATCGGGAACAAATGCTCATGAATCAGTTTAGCATCAGAGATGGGAGAAGAAATGCTTTCTTAGGCCCACCATGAGAGAGAAGGTGATGGAGGCTTTTCTGACAACTACACATTTAGAATTGGAGTTAAGTTCCTAATCACAATTCTTTAACTGGGATTTTCCTTTTTTTTTTTTTTCCCCCATATCTGAGACATTAAGCTTTTATGTCTGAAAGCACAAATCTTTATTTAATGCTATTTGGCAGTTTCTCAGTACAGCACTTTTCAGTGCTTTGGAAACATTAACCACTTTTAAAGGCACAGAATAACAGCTATGTAAGTTGACTGATATATTCATACAATCATGGGCAGTTGAGAAGAGGGTGGAAATGGGCACCTGGTTGCAATTCTTTAGTCTAGTGAAACAGATGTCTCACCTTCATAGAAACCTCAGCAAGCAACATAGAAGCCTTTAGAATTATAGTGGGAATGTGATAAACCAAAAAAAAATCTTTTTTTTTCTTTTTTTTAACCATGTGGCACATTTTGAGACTGTAGAACTGGTATTTCTTAACTTTGTCAATGACCTAGGTAACAGGAGAGAAGTACACCCAGCAAGTTGTTCAGATGACAGAGGGCTGAGTTGCCATTCAGAAAGCGTATGTGAGCTGGAGAAGTGGACCAAGAGGAACCACATGAAATTCAACAACAAGATATGTAAAATAGTCCATAACAACCCCCTGCATCACTACAGGCTGGGGACCTGAGTGTGAGTTTGTAGAAAAAAACTTGGGGGTTCTTGTGGACAACAAGCTGAACACAAGTCTACAATACAGCTTTGCGGGGAAGGAGGCAAGCACATCTTGGCCTGCACAAGGAAAACCATCACCAGCAAGTCAAGGGCCATGATATTTTTCCCCTCTTCAGACTCATGATACTGCATCCAGAGTCTCGTGTCCAGTTTTGGATTTCCCAGTATGAGACACCTTGCTTACCAGGGGCAACTTCAGCAGCCAGAGCACCAAGTCAGGGGCTGTGAAGAGAGGCTGGGGAAGCTGGGCTTGTTCATCCTGGCAAAGAGACAGGCAAGAGATCTCACTGCTGTCTACAACCATCTAAAGGGAAGGTGTACAGGAGACTGCAACAGATTCAGAGTGCACAGTGGCACTGTGAGAGACTGCAACACTTCTCAGAGTGCACAGTGGCAGGATCAGGAGGAATAGACTTGTTGCAATAAGGGAAATCCAGAATTTGTATAAGAATTTGGGGGGGGGGGTATTATTTTTGTATACCGTGAAGGTGTTCAAATCCTGAAAAAGGCTTCCCATGAGTGTCTGTGGAGCCTTCATCCCTGGAGGGGCTAAGGTCCACTGGGCATGGCCCTGAGCAATCTGATCTACCTGACCCACTCTGAGCAGAGTGTTGGACTGGACAACTTCTGGAGAGCCCTTCCAAACAGCACACCCTCTGTGCCTGGTAGCAATCTTATGAACCTCGCAGCACTCCTTTGAGGGAGATGTACATATATGTCACAACACAGGGGTTGAAGGAAACCATGTGAAACACAGTGGTATCAACAGTTTCATGGGTGTTCTGTAGCTGTCACAAACCTTCAGTTAATTAATTCTAAGTGCAGAAAAGTGTACATCGGAGGACTAGCAACCACAAAGGAATCCAAGTCTTCCTACTAAAAACTTCATGTGAACTTGAATCATGTCTCCCAGAAGACAAAAAAGAAAAAAGAAAAAAGAAAAAAAAGACATGCAACATGGTAACAGGAGATGCACCCCAACTCAAATGACTGAAAAGTTTCTAATTTCTTCTACCTAATGGTACCACTGTTATATTCTCCTAGATGTTATGCATGACGCTACTGTAATTAGCCCTTAGTCCCAGCTTCTCATTAACCAGACATTTCAAAAGTTTTAAATTACAGCCAGTTATGAAACTTCCCAAATTAGACAGTTTGTTACATTATTTTCTAAAAAGCCCGTAATTCATAACAACCTGCTAAGGTGCATTCAAAAGCTGTACTAGGGACAAAGAGAACTCCACTGAAAGACCTTCCTATTCACCACAAACAAAAAAAAACCCAACAAAAAAAAGGAAAAAAAGGAAAAAATGTATTCATCTTTTCTAAACAGAGTTTTTAAGCAAGTTGGGGGAGGTTTGTCATGGTTGTCTTACTGCACTGAATGCACTTAGCAACTCTGAAATAAACAAAATCAAGTCATCCTGCAAATCATCAGCTATGAAGTAACTGAGTAGTACATAGAGACAGCAGTTTGCGACCCTGACCAACCTTTACCCACGCTTGCTATGACATTGAGGAGACCTTTGCACAGTGAGATAGCACTCCTACATCTGTGTAGTGGAGCAATATATTGCTGCTGCTCTTGGGAGCCATGCCTTCCTCCATTTGGCTGAGTGGAAGAGGAAGCCCAAGGTCTGGAGGGGGCCCACATTGGAGTATGAAAGGAAAATGCTCAAAACAGCATGGAAAAACTTCAACACCTTCCCCCTACACAAAGAAAAAAATATATAGTATCCCATAATGGAATGAATAAGCTAAGGGAGAAAGGATAGAAGAAAATGTTTCAGAAGTAAGAATGGGATAGAGGCCTGCAACTCAAGTCCAAAGGATCGATTACACAAGCCATTTCCTAGGTACAAACCAGATAATAATTTCATGTGATTATCTCTTTCTTTTAAAAAAGAAAAGGAAAATTTAAAAAAAAAGAACATAAACCTCATCCCTACCTCCTACCAACACTCCCTCAAATCCATCTAAAAGGAGAAAATACATTAGACCCTCCCAGCAGCAGAGTTTGCCCTGGGAGAAAAGAGCTCACACCTAACAGAGAGATCCTCCTCCTACCAGAGAACTTTGCTTTTTCTTTCTCATTCTTGGAAAGTGACAGTAGCCATATAAGTAGTGAAACAGTTCAAGTAGGAAGGACTTTACATGCTCAGAATTGGCAGCACAAAGCGATCAGCTTAGACTGCTTCATCACATTTGTATATTAATAGCCACCACGACTCAGGAAAAAATCTGTTAGATTAGATGTCTGGTTAAGCTCTTCTCCTCCATTTGTTGATTTAGGATTTACCAGAATAGTAAGGGAAAGGGAAGATTTTTTTTTTTTTTTCCAATTCTTT
>VZTU01032674.1:27810-98216 GCA_013400835.1 Zapornia atra
AAAAAAAAAAAGAGAAAGCAGTTTAGCCATTTCCTTTCTATCTTACTGGAAGAACTGGCTGAAACAAACTCAGCACAGTGTCTTCCTTTAGGTGATGAATAAAGAAAAATTGTGTGCAAGAAAATGGTGAACTGGGATAGGACAAAAGGTTGGGAGTATTTCACAGGTGCCAAATTGTCTTTGCAACGAAGCACAGCTAGCTCTCTCAGCCAGTGATACTCACTCCACAATCAGCTCTTTCAAGCAAAATCATCAAGATGTAAATGTAATAAAAATATGTAAAGTAGAAGGATCAAGACTTGGGCACCCCAGAATAGGTGGACTTCGGGAACAACAACAACAAATCTTGTTTAGCAAACACATTTATGTTAAGAATTTTTTTTAAATGTTAAATACTGTTGATATGGGACAAATTCTGTGGTCATAAGTGTGTTGATACAGTGAAATTGAAGAGATTTAGACCCAGCACATAAGCTTCAAGCTGACTTACAACAAAATAAGTTGATCTTCCCTCCTGTCTTATTAGATAAAGTAACCCAGGTGATTCTCTTGGTGGAAATAAGCCAGTCACATTTCTTTTACTTTTGTAGGTCAGCAACAGCTGACAGAACCAGCTGTTCTCCATTCCTTTCTTCTTATAGGGTTTTCCTGGCAGAGCATCTAATTAAGTTTTTTCTTGGATGCACTTTATGTGGTGTTTAGTAAAGAAACCCCATGTATTTTCTAAAGTCAAAGAAAAATGCCATCATCTGGTTGGATCGTGCAGTTTGGAGACATCACTATATCCCATCTAAAACTGCAGAGAAATAAACATCTGAGACCTGGTGGATAGTGGAGCTAACACTAAGAAGTACATAAACTTAGCAATATATTGGAAAAGTGGATGAGAAAAAAATGGATTCTCAGTGGCTGTGAGTATTCACTACTGAAAAAGCTGGACTACATTGTCACCAAAATAATTTTTAGTCTCCTGTGATTAATCCCATGGTTTCTAGGACAGTAAGTCCAGTGTCTCTTTCATTAAGCTCATAGTCTAGATGTCTGGGAAGAAAGGCAGAAAAGCTCTAAAGCAGGCAATGGAACATGGTCTAACTGAAATCTGCCAGTTTATTGCTATTATAGCGGAAAAGGCCTTTTCTAGAGCCATTGGCACCAACTTACAATTTGGCATCTAGAGATCTGACATTCTCATCAAGAAGAAAAGAAGATTAAATGAATAAAAAAACCTGCTGACAATACAGTAGTAAATTTGCCATAAAATCTGAAGTCCGTGTTTTTCCCCTTCAAAGTCTGGCATGCTGGGAAACAACACAAAACTAAACAGGTAATAGTAACAATAGGAAAATGGCAACAATTGAAAAGTGGTGACTCTTGCCAGAAAAGAAAAAAAAGTTTAATATACTCAAGAAGAAAACGTGTAAGACAAGAATAGCCAAGCTTCAGGCAAGACTTAGAGAGACAACTGATGTTCACTTCACATTAAAATTAATGAAAACCAATTTCAAGTCACTCAGAGACCTGTACCTTTTAACCTACAATGACATTTCTCCTATTAAGTACAGGAGTTCTATTATAAAGCTCCTACTTGAAGTTGCAACGAAATGCAATAATAAAAATGTGTTTAAAATGCATCCAAACTAAAATGAAAAATAATTCTTCATGTCTTTTTATATATAAGAACATTTGTTCCTGCCAGTAAGTGTTTTTCCAGTTTCTTAATTGGATTCTAATTTTGGAGTGGGGTAATATTCCTTCACATTTGTTTCCACTCTATCTAAACACTATTAGTTTGGGCAACAAAACAAGGCTTTTGCTGTTACCACCTTTCTACATAAAGGCCTAAGTAGAGCATAAAATCTCATTTCAGTCAAACAACCCATTCTGTACCTTACTGAGCTCTATTGAACAAATGAACACACTTCCATACTCTGCAGGCTTCCTAAAAAGTTCAGACAATTTGAAGAATAATCCAGTTCAGCTATACCAAATGCCACAGATTATACTAAATATTTTCAAGTAAATACATTCAACCTAAAGCCTTGACTGCTTTGTAGCTGTGGCTGCTTATGGAGTTCTACCTCCTCACACTTCAGTTTTATTTTTGTTCTTGGAACAAACACATATTAGAACACATCCAAAATTTACACTAATTTACAGCAAGTTCTTATTGGCAGTCTAAGGTTGCCATCACAGGTACTATTTGTAGGCATCTGAATGGTCTCTGGAGAACTTCCAAGAGGTCTCATTCACCAATAACTTGTGAATCTTACACATGCACCCTAGGAGGACTGCACCACTGAAATGAAAGCACAACATGGGCACCAAATTTAGGCAGATGATATCCCTCTTTCCTCTTTTGCATTAATTTCTGTTGAAATGGCTCTGTTTAGCTTGGTCACCAAACCACCCAGTCAACCTGAGCAGTTGTATCTAAATGGGCAGATTCAGGCAGCACACTAAGCTCTTCAGTTTGGGTGAGTCCCCTAGGCACATCTATACCTAGACCCCTGTCAGGCCAATATCCAGACATGCACTTCATCTTTCTTCCCACCTTCTCCATCCTTAGACCTTCATCTCCACCAGAAGTGAACCCATGTACTCAAGTCAAATAATTCACACTCATCACAGGTTCAGACAGAGGTATTTGACCTGTATTTTGTCAGGCCTTTTCCTGAAACACAGGACAGACTGGTGTTGCTTAGTCAAGACTTGAATGATGTGATGGTTCAGCCCCAACCAGTGGCTGAACACCACTCACCACTCACTCACTCACTCACTCCTGGAGGATAAAGAGACACAACCTCCATGGGTTGGGATAAGGACAGTTTACTAACAAAGGCACTATGAAAGTAAAACAGTAACAGCCAATTACACTCACACCCAGTAATAACACAGAGTATCTTACCGACCCAACAATTACAGAGTGCTGCACAATGTAAGACCAAACACCTCAGCCACACTCAGACTACTCTGGAGACACCTAGCCAGTACCCTTCCCCAATGAGCCCCTTCTATGGGGGAGTGAGATGTCAACGGGTGTGGAAAACAGCCCGGGCTAACTCAGCTCACCTGTGCTGGCCAGAACCAGGACAAATGGCTTTTTAGAACTTTCTTAGCATGGTCCTCTTCTGCAGCAGTTCTTTCTCTTCTTGAATGCACACCAAACACTCATCTTTTTGCCATCCCTTCAGATGATGAGATGTAGCCACAGTTAATAGAGCTGCACAGAGTATGGTCTTTTTTACACCATTTGTGGGTGGAATAAATGATTAATATTATAAACCATAGCTTCTGTTACAAACTGGTTGGTACACAGAGAGAGACAATATCAGAAGCAGTGCTGAAAGAGCATGAAGGGCAGCTTTATGAGTGGTTTGTGTTGCCTTCTCTCTTTCCCAGCTGGATCTTCTGTTTTCACTATCTCTCTACTGTTGGCAATAAAGTAATGCAGTACTGCAGTATGACACATCTACTGACGGATTTTTTTTTTAAAATTCCATTTCCAGACAGATCAGCAAGATGATCTAACTCCCTCTGTCATAGTACCAGCACAAGGAAGGTGGTTAAGCAGGAAATCTTTGTTAATTAAATCAGTAAACTATTAACAAAAATATTTGCTGAGTAATTTTCTAAGTGCATCTTAGTTTTAGCTTTTAACTTTTGGACAAGTGTTTGGACTGCAGATGTGTGGGCAACTGGCAATTATTTTTAAAGAAAGAAAAAAGACATCATCTGTTCAGCCTATGCAACTTCAGAAAGAAAATGCTGAAAGGAAAAGCTTTCTAATATATACCAGATTAAAGATACAAATAACTCCAAGACTGTAAATAGTCCCGGTTTTAAACACAGGTACTGGTTCGGGTGCAACCATGAAAAGTATGGGGAGGGGAGAAGTGCAGGTAGGGAATATTTTAATATTTTTATAGTTTTAATTACCTGAAAAGCCTGAAAATTTGCTGGAGTTTTAAATACTGGATTTTTATCTCTGCCTTTCTTCACCCTGTGTTGCTTACCCCCTGAGAGGGCTCTAAGCAGAAAGCACATTAGAAGATCCTGACAGGAGCACTGAGTACTCTGTAATTTGGATACCTACACATATACTTGATTTGATATTTGAGAAATTGTTGGACATTCAATGTTTGCAAAAGCGCACTTATTCTTTCAGTCTGGGATGAGTTTTCAGGCTTAAGTTTCTTCTGACAAGGATTTTTAACATAACATTTTCAAACTAACTGACAAGACCCTATAAAAGCTGTTACTTCCCCCAGTTTTCCAGAATGACATAAGTTCATTCCACCTCAGCAAAATGCTTTGGTCTGAACTGATTTTCCATTTCCTTCTGCAGGAGTGCACCCTCATCAAAACAAATGGGTACTCATTTTGCAAGAGGGATCCAAAACCTCTGGGATACAAAATAAAGCTCTTCAGGTAGAACATCCCAGCTTCTTCACTACTTTGAAGCATTCCCTGGGACTTGATCAATTTCTTCCTTTCAGTTGCTTGAGAAATTTTTCCAACCTCAATTTTTAGCTGCTGCCTCGGACAGCAGAAGGCAATTTGTATCTCACTATCAGTTTCTAGCAACTCCCAAGAAAAGAAATGCTGATCTGGACCAGCCATGACTATAGTCCAGTCCCCAGTGATTTATCTAACAGAACATTTCTCTAACTCCCTCCCCCGTTTACATAGCTAGTAAGAGTCCCTTCATTTTACTACCCTTTCACATAATTGATTTCCAATGCAATGTCTTTACCAGCCTCCTCAAGTGAAGAAGCCTCCTTCTATGTGACCTGCTACTTCTTGATAAACTTCTTTCATTGATCATTTTCCTTGTGGTGACCTCTTAACTAGACTTTAAAGCCTTTGCTGCCCCACCAGAATGTTTAACCCCATATTCCTGCCTTTACTCCTTTTACCAATAGTAACACCCCTTTGGTCATCGGACAACTGTATCATGGAGCAGATCCACCTGAAAGAGGAAAAAAAAAGATTAGATTTCATAAGATCTTACTTGTAATAATCCCTCAACTAACTACCCCTTATGAGTAAAGGTGTGTGAAAAACAACATAAAACAGAGAGATACAGGTGGACAGGTCCAAGTTAAAGTCAAATTTGCATTCCTGAAATCTTAGGGGTTGTCAAGGTTCCTAAGAAAGTCTATAATCATCAGCTTACTGCTAGATTATGTTCTTAAAAAGAGTTCCCTATGCACAAAGCTACCATTAACCACACTTGGGAAGGAACATACACCCCACCTGAAATCTCTGGTTTCAATTAAATTGCTCCCTAAACCTTTAGTTAGGCCCTTCATGGAAAAACCCAAAGTAATAGAAGTTTTACCAGCTTTGTAACTTTTCTACTCGTTGAGCACATGCTTCTCAAGAACAAAAAAAAGATCTGTTGGCAAATTGTCATTTGTGACTTCACAGATTCTCAACTTTTCACATGTGCAATGCTAAATAATTCAGAGATACTGTGCAATTATGATAAATACAAAACTCTAAAGAGACTTACTAGGACTCCAGGCAGGTCTATGTGTAAATACACAAAAAAATATTAAAAAGGATTGAAAGGTTTTTGGGGAAGGGGTGAACTGCAGTTGACTCAGACAGAAGAGGCTTCAAAAACCCTTTTCTCACAGTGACCTTCCTGTCAACTTGCCAAGGACCTTTAAAATATATATATTTAGGAAGTATGGCAAATGGCAGAGTCTGAAATTGTAAGACCCTCAGTCATGAGACTAAAAATAGTTAAAAACAACATCAACAAAATGATCTTTTTTTGTTACTACTGTTGCTTTTGTTAGTGTTCAGCTTTCAATGTCTCCAGCAGCTTAACTCAATCTAGATGGATGCTTTTCTACAGCACAGAGCAACTGAAACATGACTTATCTTTTGTAAAATATCTGATATACTCACTGAATGAGCCAAAGACTTGGTTAGTATGAAAAAAGTCTATATCACAAGCCAGGCAGGAAAATAGAAAACAGTAGCAGTACTGCATGCCACTTCTTTCTCATCCCTCCCAGAACAGCAGAGACACTGACAATTTAATTGACAGTGAAAAGACAAAAAGCAAGGACCAACACCTACAAAGATCTGCTCCTGTTTCAGTCCCCTGGAAGTTGAATGTCTGAGAGCAAAAATGGTCCAAAGACTTGATTTGGTAGCAAAAAGCAACCTTTTGGTACTTTAATATTTTTGTGGTCCTCTCAATATCAATGCAACTCCCTCAAAATTGTAGAAGCCTTTGAGCTAGTTTAGTCTAGGTTTAAACATAGAATTATAGAATGTGTTAAGGACCTTTAAGGGTCATCTAGTCCAACCTCCCTGCAGTAAACAGGGACACCTTTAACTAGATCAGGTGGCTCAGAGCTTCATCAAGCCTGACCTTAAATGCCTTCAGGGATGGGGCCTCCATCACCTCTCTGGGCAACCTGTTCCAGCATCTCACCATCCACATATTAAAGAACTTCTTCCTAATATCTAACCTAAACCTGCCTTGCACCAGTTTAAAACCATTTCCCCTCATCCTGTCACTTACAAACAGTCCTATCATATCCTTACAAACAGCCCCTTTCTATCTTTTCTGTAAGCCCCCTTCAGGTCTCCCCAGAGCCTTCTCCAGGCTGAATAAGCCCAACCATTTCAGCCTGTCTGTAGGACAGGTGCTCCAGCCCTCTGATCATCCCTGTGGCCCTCCTATGGACCCACTCCAAGAGATTCATGTCCTTCTTGTGCTGGGGGCTCCAATACCCAGGCTGTGTGGCCTCATTAAAGGCATCCTGGGATTCCTCTCCACACTTGTATGCTGATTATCCATGTCTGTGCTAGGTATTGCATCTAATCCTCAAAACTAATGAGGTCTATCTCCAGATTCGAGGCAGGCTCATTGTTCTCAGTCTTCCTGAACTGACAAATCTCCCAGGGACGTAGCATAAAGGAGCTTGCTGGAATATCTAACAAAACTGCCAAACATTACTATAGCAACTGAGGAAAAACAGAGGCTAAGTATATATCCCAGCTATATTTTCTATTTCTTTTATCATTCACACTCAATCTTTACACAACTATACAGCAGTCCTTTGGCATCACAAGCCTTTATATTTACTACAAATAAAATAAAACAATGTTACTCAACATAATTGCATTTTCTTCCCTGGAGATTTGCCTTACACATTCATTGACATGCTAGCTGCCTTTCTCTGACAACAAAGAAAATTAAACCTTTCTGGCCTAAAGTGAACTGAAGAAGAGTAGGGAGCAGCATGACCGAATGCGTAATGAAAACGTTCTTTGAATGTTAATCTGAGAACTTCTTATTTTTTTAATGAGGTGTTTTGTAGTTTTTTTACTGTAACTCTCAGAACATTGTAAGGGGCATGAAGACCAGGACACTGAATTTTTCTGGTTTACCAGCTTTAACATTTCCCTGGTGGGTATTTGAAGCCTCATAGGAGATGGAGTGTTACTTGGTTGCATAAAAATATTTTTTCATTCAAAATTATTTTTTCCTTGTTGCATTCTTTTATACATCTAAAGGTCCTATGTTTGATGCAAAGAATTTAGTCTATCAAAGAGTATTCTAAGGGGTATTCCAATACCTAGGACTCCAAAACTGCCTGGGACTAGGGACCAGACCGCATATTTCCCCTTTACATGGAAGAAACTATGCCGAGAAATTGCACTGTCTGAAGAAAAAATCTCACGTTTCTCCACTATTGCTGTATGTGTTTCAGCACTGGATTCTGCTCACTGTTCTGGCAATTCCCTCTAGCTTCATAATACTCTGGTAAACTACTCCCCAAAACCCAGAAATATTCCCAGCAATATGGGCTAGGTGCTTGGGGTTTTGTGTTGGACTTCAGAACTCAGCAGGAGAAGATGGAGATGTAAGCTCTGTGTGGGTCCTGTACTCTTCCTGTGTAAAAAAAGCCTTTTCAGGTAATTAACAGTTTTACTCGATAATGTTTTGTGGAAGTGGGTGCACTTATCTCAGATGGCATTTGATTAAATAGTTCCCACTTTTTATCACACATTTTATCTGAGCTTTGGGATAGTTCTAACAATTGTCAGACACCTCAGGCTAGGTGTATATTCTAAAAGGATTTTGCAAATTTAACTTTAACAATCCTGTAGTTTCCTGTTTGGAGTCATCATTATTTGATCCACCGTGCAGAAAGGGTTTTTTCCCACTTTTATTTAAGGAGATTCTCTTAATATTAATCCTAATAATGTGCTATTCCACTTGCTATTTGACCAAGTAATTTGCTAACCGGAATAAAAATCAATTAAAACTTTGTTTTTCATAAATATTTATTCTTTTGTAATTAATAAACGGTAAGGTAATTTATTTTATAAAGATAATGTAATCATTCATATTCATTGGCTAAAGTATAAATCTGGAAAAAGACATAATAGGTTCATGATAATTTTGAAAAATATAATCTTAGCAACTGGAAATGGGTCATGAAAACTAATATAACGTGTCTATCTCAGAAAAACTTCCATTTTCTCTTGTATAGGTGTATGTGTGTTATATGTCATGCCAAAGATAATTCATACAACACCAAGAATAATCATGCTGCAACTCTAAGCCTGCCTTCATACTCAGGTAGCTTTTCTGTGATCTGCACTTTTGAGAGCAGACTTACATTTTAAATAATGGAAAATAACCACTGTTTCTAAGTGAACCCCGTACAATCAGCGAGAAAGAAAATGTATGGGTAAACGTGAGAGTAATTGGCTGAGGCAGTAACAAAATAAAATGCTCCACGAACAGAGAAACAGAAGAGGCCTGGAAACATTAATTTACTCTGTGTCTCTTACCCCTGTCCTGCTTCTCACCCCAGCTTGTCCACATGGACTTGTAATATACCCGCTGGGAAAAAGAAATCGGTGACTATGACTCATCTGGAGCTGGGTCCACATGGAGAGGCCAACCGGTTATGTGCATGCCTTATGAGCCAGGCGGTTGTTATGAGAGAGAATTACAATGACTGAGCTTTGCCTTCCTCACAGGGGTCATAAATTTCTCCTTTATCCTGATAGCTATTTCTATTAGACGAGTAAGAACATTAACAACCTCTACCAATTCTCAAACCTGATTAAAATTAGCCAGCATCAAAAATAATGGGGGAGAAGGGACTTTGCAAAGGGATAAATGCAAAAATTATATAGCAATCATGTTCTATTAGGAATTCAGGACTAAATGGATTATAACTTGAAGCATCCATGTTCTTTTTTATTATTAAATGCTTTTTTACCAATCCCAAATTCAGCAACATGAAGCGTTCATTAATTTCCAAAGTGACCAAATTTTTCACAGCTCTTAACTCGAGCCCTGATCTTGCAGTGAGTGCTGAGTCTGCAGCGACCCATGGGATTCAGCAGGGCTGAAATGTCCTGGACAGCGATGCAGACCTGCCTACCTAGGTAGTTTTAAAGACAGTATTTACTCAGCCAATATTTTCTTGGTAGCTCGGCACCTCATAAACAGCAAGTTATTTATTTTCATTTCTGTGAAGCATGGAGGCCCCTAGTTTGCACATCAGGCAAATCCTAAAGTTACTTCCACCAAGGGAGACAACTAAAAGAGGATTTATCACCATTGCAGTAAATTTTCAGATGTCAGGGTCCTAAGCCAAATATAAGGTTCTTCATTAGATCCTTGATTTCCTTTATTGTGCAAGGAAAAGCAGTTTATGCACCCTCTGCATAGATGAGATCAAAACAACTTAAAATAAAATTAAGGCAGGAGAAAAAAGGCAGGAGTATTAGACTAAATACTCAAGGGCCCTGAATTTGTGAAATCTTTGAGGGTTTGGGCATGAACCGAGTGTGTTCCACCCACCATTCAACAGGACAATACTGCCAGCACTGAGACTTGTGGTCATGAAGAATTTGGTAAGACTTTAGGGTCACTGCCAAGCTAAGAAACATCTGATCTTCAGGATCTAGATTTTGACCTTGACTGCTTAAATACCAGACCTATATATTCTAGACACTAACGTGCTTGTGCAGAAATTATCTGATCTCTCATAAAATCTGGAGGATAGCGAAGAAATGGGGCCCCTTTCCCCCATCACATAAAACACTGGCCCACACACACCCATATCAGGACACCCTCTTGTGAACTAACAACCTAACAACTCCAACTCTGTCCCTATTTGCTTGATTCTTAATTCTGTTTTGATATTTTCTGCTCTCAAATTCTGATTCTCAGAGAAGTCTAACCTGAATAAAGAGGCATGTTTAAAGCAGTTGAAGAGGAGACAGACTTTCTGGGGAGGGAAAGGCAAAGCCACTGCAAGGTTGGGTGAGATTAAGCTGTACTCAGTTGTGCAATTGGAAAGTACCGCTTGAGAAAGGTCTTACCTCCTTTAGTTCTGGTACCAGAACTGATGAGTGTTAAGTGCACTGGCACCGCAGGATGATTACTGAAAAAATTGAGAAGCAAAAATAAATGGCAGTCCTTACTCTCCTAATTAAAACAGATTAGTTACAGCAATTTACCCTGAGGATTAATGCAGCACCAGCCAGGCAGATGTGATCTGTTAAATAGCTCTGCTTTTGCCAAAAGAAATTCATTCAGTACAACTGGATTTTATAAAATCTTCATTACATCTAAACATCTGCATCTGAATCTTTACAACTTTATGGCATTTTTTACATTCCCTTTTCTAATTGTTTTATCACCAGAGGACTTTATAAGCTTTAACAGATTTATAAATACTCATTCCTTTATCTGTGTCCTCTACTGAAAACAGATATGCTGTTAAGCTTTGTCGAGATCATTGTGGCAATCATTTCAACCTCATCACTAACAGGAAGAATGAAGAAAGCTACATTTTTCACGGCACTGGACCTCCATCTAGTGAGAAGAAGAATAGTGCATGTTTCTGGGGAATAAAAATGGCACATTTCTTGTTTCCATGTTAAAAAATGTTTTCATAAGGGGACTGGTGCTTAGCTGCCAGAAGAGATGTGGATATATTTACATAAAATACAAAAGAAAATACTCTTTTATATTGCAAAAAACTTCACTAATTCGAGTTTGAGTTTCAATTAAATGTCAGTGATTGTTTACAAATCTTAGTAAAGGAAACAGACCTTGAGAAAACCCTGCTGCAGTCAGGCACATTTCACAGCTGATGCTGTGTTGCAATGTCACGCTCCACTGTTAATCCAGCTTGAAGACTGAGAAGGGCAGACTGCAGTCCCTCTTCTGAGCTGAGGAGGTGTTACCACACCATCACATGGGTAGAGAAGAAACACACAGACGGAGGGCTGGATTTGTTTAAAGTTTTAAAACTTCCAGAGGTGTAGAGACAGGCACCTACTGAGATTTTCAGGTATGCCTAAATCTTTCTCTTTAAGTCAAAATGTTACGCGCCTCCTCCTAACTATGATGACAGATGAACATGAATGCCTATAAAACAGGTCCTGACATGCCAGACTGATACCCTGCTCTTCATCCCATCTGAGGGCAACAGAACTGCAGCATCAGAACCTGCCGCACTGATACACCTGGAGTAATGACACCTCAGGATCATATGACTGAAGAATCACAGTGCCATGGTTTAACCCAAACCGGTAACTGGTCTCCGTGCAGCTGCTCACTCACCTCTCCCACCCTCAAAGGGAGGGGGAGGAGAATGGAAAAATAACAGAATGGCAAAGGAAGAGAATAATAATAGTAATAACAGTAACAATAATAATAACAACAAGGACAACAAGAGATATACAGGTGTTGTTGCTCACTATATGCAGAAGGAAAAAAAATCCCAACTTAGTGCCCAGCCTGTTTCCAAGCCTGTTTCCTGCCTCCTGGCTCACTTCCCCAGTTATATCCGGAGCATGATGCTATGTGGTAGGCAATATCCCTTTGGTGTGTCTGGGTCAGATGTCCTGGATGTGCTCTCCCAGATTCTTGCGCACCTGTCAGGGTGTGGGAAGCTGAAAAGTCCTTGATTCAGTGTAAGCACCAGAACCACCTAGCAACAACTAAAACCATCAGTGTGTTATCAACATTATTCTCATACTAAGTCCAAACAATAGCACCATACCAGCCTCTAGAAATAAAATTAACTCTGTCTCAGATGCAACCAGGACACTTTGAACTGTTTAGTTTAGAAAAGACTCTTAAGATCATAAAGTCCAGCCATTAACCCAGCACTTCTGAATCTACCACTAAACCATGTCCCTATGCACTACATCTACCTCCCTCAAGGGTTTGCATTGAGGAAAACCTCAGACTGTGCTTCCTGAGATCACTGTAAAAGTTTCTGTGACCTTTCTACACATTGAGCATCCGAATGCCCAGTCTTCTCTGATTTTTTACCTTTAAAACTGTCCTTTTGATGTCCTTTTTTCATCTGCCTTTTCCATATTCAAGTATCTGGATTATTGCTGTGAGGTGCTATGCTAGAGAAACACCTTTTTCAAGCTAGGAAAAAAATCTTTGCAACAGCCTGCATCAGGGTTTGCAGGTCACAGACAAGCAACAGGCAAGAGTTGTTTTCCATGAAGCGTAGGTATTACCTATAAATATTATGACAGATAATGTCTTCAAACAAGCAGTTTGTTTTAAAAGTAATTAATAAAAAGATAGGACATTTTTGAAAGAGTTTTGTGAGAGAATGTAAAGCACTAGTGTTGACATAAATCCACTCCTACTTTTCAAAGCTGAAATTTCACACAAACACAGATTCTGTTTTAATGGCATGAGGTGATATTTTTATTTCAAAAATACATCTTATTTCCCAATTCTGTTAGACGATATAATTTCCTACAAATCAGATATTTTGAGTACTTGATAAAAGCAATAAACCTAAATAGTATGCTCCACATCCCTGAAAAATAGTGTTGCATACCTAGGAAACATTCTTCACACTGTATAAATTTCAGGTGAAATAAGTTAATATCTCTGCTTTGATATATTTTTCTAGACGAGACTCTAATATTTCATTAGTGATCACACTGGGCTTAGACATTCAGATCCCTGCATAGGTTTCATTCACTCTTCCAGTCTCACCTTAGTGAAGTTCTTTATAGTAACCATTTCTGCATCATTTACACCTTGAGGAAAAAAAATTTAAAATTTTTAAAATCTAGGACATACTAGCTATGGTGGACTTTGGTAGTAGACCTTCCCCTATCCAGAATCTAGTCTTGCTTTCTAATATGCTTTAGAATGAAATGCCAAAGAAGAACTGAAAAAAAACACCCCATAATAAGGAAATGAATGTCCATACTCATATTCCCAGACAAGCAAAAAAAACCCCACAGGGTAAGGGAAACAGGGTTGAGAACAGTAACACTGTACAGTACAGTCAAAGATTTGGAGCAACAGGGATCCTCTGGTTCTATTTTTCAGAGTGGTTAACCAAATCTTTGATTTTTCAAAGGTTATGAAACTGTGACTGAATTGATGTTCACAGTGTTTTGTAATATGGTTCATCAAGATGCTTATGCTGTTCACCTGCATTCTGCGAGACAGCTTCCTAAGATGAGCTGTTACCAGAGGTCTGGCAATATCAAACCCTCACTCCACATTGCTCCAATCAGCTTTTTTGGGCCACAGATACTGCAGTTCAGTACCTGCTTGTGAAATACATTCATCTGTATAGAGCCGAGTGGTTCACAGGCAATAAGAAGTTGAAAGAGGTACCCAAAATCATCCTGTGGTTCAGGAAAGATACATTAGAGATTGGACAACCTAAAAATGGAGCTGTGACTTCCTACATGAATCCCAGGGATGCCACGGAGAACTCTTCATTTGATTCCATAGCCCAGACCTCACTGTACTTTTAAAGTTCTTGATTTTATCGTAAAATCAAAGGCAAGAGCCAAGCTCATGTTCAAAGCAATGCTCAGTTCTCAATTTAAAGGTGCTGTCACTGGGAAAACAGGAGCTCTGGGTAAAGCAAAATTAAGTCCCAGGTAAATCCTACAAAGAGAAAAAATAAATCCTCAAAAAAAGAACCGGCCAGCATCATTTGACAATGTTAATGAATTGCAAATTACGCATCACTGAGATAGGTACATCCACACTGAAACGCTCTTAAAAAATCCCAACGTAAAGACACCAAGCATTCACTGAACTACATCCAGCTACAGATGCAGCTTAAAATACCCTTTAATGGGCTGAGTTGCTAAATTTCAGGGTCTGTATTTGGCACACAGATCGATGCATTCAGCTTATATCACATAGAGTCATAGAACCCTACAATGTTTTGGGTTGGAAAGAACCTCAGAGATCATTTAGTTCCAACACCCTGTCATGGGCCGGGGAACCCTTCACTACATCATGGATGCTTATTGCAAAGTCCTGCCTAATAACTACATCCCCTTCTTTTTCTGCATTAGCAAATTAGAGTCTGAGAGTCTGACATTGGTTCTGTGCATTAAGATGCTGTAGACTGGTTTTTTTCAAGTACTGGAAAATTAATCTTTTTTCTGGGGAATTACCTAAGGACACTGGAGAAGTACTGGCTTTCAGATAATCCTACCTTATATGTTCCTAAAAACCAAGCAGCATTTGGAAAATAGGATATTAGGAATTATTGTAGAAGGAATTGAGAAGGAAATGGAAAAAATCTAGTAAATTCCTCCTGAAGACTGCATATGGTTTTGGTCACTACATCTTGAAAATAGCAGGAAAGGCTGCAGGAAAGGATGTCAAAGATGATGGAAGATAGGAAATGGTTGCCTAAGAGCTTTGGAATAAATTCTTGACAAGGAAATACTGCCTAAATTAGGACACTATGGTTGAAAGGATACAACTGAGAGAGGATACAAATGACTATCCTTTAAGACAGAGTGGGTGAACCCAAAGCAATTCTTCATTGTATCCCACTATCCAGAATATGGATGGCACTACCTGAAACTATTAAGTAAACGCCCTGGAGGGAATGCTTGTTCATATCATGTGGTTAAATTGGGTTCATCTAGCGCTACTGGAGACCATGTTTCAGATGTAGCTTCCAACAGGAGTTGTCTTTCAATTGCTGGTACCAACAGCTGGAAGAATATAAACAGGATCATTTTATGCATGCTCTCTGCTTTGCACTTTTCACGAAGAAATGCTCCCCAGCTGGGAAATGCAGGCCTAAAGGATGAAAGCAGCTTGTTCTGTGAAGAAACAGAGAACCTTAGCAGCTAGCTTGACAGAGCAAAGGATAAGTCCTCCGAGATTTCAGCAAGAGACGGTATCCTGCGTTTGTGATACTGCCCCTGCTAGAGGAACCAAATGACAAACACACTGTCATCAGGCACATCAAATAGTCTTTACCAGAAATGGGAAACAGACGTGGAAGATAATTCTGGGATTATAGACCTGGATATAATTCAACATTGCTATAATTTCCTGCACTATGCAGACAGAAGAATTAACCAAGAGATGATGAATAGCCTGACAGTTTGGGGTTAGTGAGCTCTCGACTGCTCTTTCCTACCTACTAGACTTCAAAAAGGATTCATGCTTACAGCTTCAGACAATTTTAACAGACAGTTCATCACCTGAACTCTCTGGTGAAGAAAATCCCTCCAGAAGGTGTTAGTTTAAAAACCATTGTGTACCAAAGTAATTATGACTTCAGTTGTTGTTGTTTCTGGAAGTTTCGGGGGTGGTATTTTCCTCCCTGCAGGCAGTTTGAGAGATGTGACCTGAGGATTAACTGAGATAGCTCTGTGCAAAATGCTTGTGATTCATCCATCCACAAGTATTTAAAATACATCCCTCTGCAGGTTGTGCACACCTCTTGTATACTGCAGCTATGACTAAATTAATACAAAGAAGGAATCTGCTGGAGTTGCATAACATTCATCAAAACCTCCTGTTTTCTCTCTCATCTTTCCACACAGCATAGCTTGCTTCCCTCTGAGTTTAGCAGTCCTGTGGTTTCCCATTTTCAGCTGGCAGCACGAGCCTTGCCATGCCATTTTGTTGTACCAACAGGAACTCTAAGGTTTTCTGCTGTGTCTTCTTGAGTCAAATGGGCTATACACTCTTGCATTTCTGAAGGAAACTATGCATTGTGGTAACCTGGGATAGCAGAGGACTGGGCTGTTTTCCTGTCCTGTGTTACTGATTTCTATTCCGGTCCGTCTGGAATTACTTCAGCCTAAAGGCCACGCTCACATTATGCTCACACCATATTGCCCTTCCCTTATGTTTCTTCTAGCAGCTGAGGCTGCTTTCTGAGCATGCCATTTGACTTCTACGGTGATGGCAGGTTGGAAACTATGCTGTTCTTCATCATCTAGATCATCCCCTCTTCATCCCCTCTTCTGCCTAGGGGATGAGCAGATTGTTCACAGTAAAAATGGGTGCAAGAAGGCCATAATCTGGGTTTAATATATCTATTCCTGAAGTGAGTGGGACTTTGTTAACCACTGGCAACCTTCTCACCTTGGGGTGAAGGAGGTGGTCCACCATGGCAGCTGGAAGGCAAACAAATTGCAAAAGCTGGTTCCTGTGTGAGAGTGCAAGAAAGCTCCAAGGGTTTTGAGAACAATACTATGAAGTTTAAGGCTGGGAGATTAAGACAGGCACAAGCCCAATGGAGTGCCAACAGAAAACAGAAATGCCATTCAGCATCATCAAAGCTGATCCCTCTTCTTGTGCCATTCTTGTGCTGGCAGAGATAGAAAGGCTCCACGCCTCTTGGGGGTCACACCAGCCCAGGCAAGGAACCCTCTGAGTGCATTCTCCTCATTGGAACCATACAACAGCAGCCGATGCTTGTGATGAGAGGCCAAACCTTTCACAGGAGAGACATTGAGCAAAAGCATGGTGCCAGGCTGGGCACCAGTGGGCAGGGCTTTACAGGGGGGTGGCCAGGCTCACCATGTCCCCCAAGTATAGCTGGAGTTCCTCCTCTACACTCTCACCAGAAACCTGCCTGGCATTAGAGAGTGCTCATTTTACAAATCCTGAAAGTGCTTTTCCAAATCAATGGTATTTTTTTCTGCCTCACCCCCATCTTCCTGATGTAGAAATAAAGTCTGGTTGCAGTTCAATTAGCTCCTGGTTGGTATCAGTCTCAATTTTGAAAACCAGCACCGCAAGAAAAAAAATGTAAAACCTTAATTTTGGGGAAAAGCAAGCTGGCATTCTTCTTTCTGACGCTCTAATTTTTCTTCAGTTGTCCTAGGATTTAAGGAGCTTTTGCAACTCTGCTGCAGTTCAGGAACAAAACACAAACATGCAGCAAAAGTAGGACAGCTGCAGCCAGCTTTAATACATTCCTTCAGGTGTTATAATCTTATCTATTTACAAAATATGTAAGAGAAATTTACAGAATTTCTTTATGTAAAATAAAAGTAAGATATGTATGCATATGTCATTAAAATTGCCCCTTTAGCTAAATAGCAGCAATAAGACAAAGAGCTACTAAATGAGAACTGAGACTAGATCTGCATGCCAGCTGGACATAGGAATACATAAACAAAAGTCAGATGCGTCATTAATGCCGTGGTAATGCTTTTTTTCTCTCTTAACACCCCGGTTACTATGAAGCATAAGCATTAAGAAACTTCTTATATTATTGTCAGTCAGACTTGGCAACATCACTCAGAATAAAATCACAGAAGTAGTGTGCTTCTGTTAGTTGAAAAGATTCTCTGTATTAGCAGGACTTTCACGCCACCAGATTTGTGCTACGAGTTGCCATTCATACCTTCCCTGCTTCCCTATCCTAATTTAAAGCATTACTTTTGACAGCTTAACAGAGGTAATAGATTGACAGCAGCTTATTAATTGGCATAATGCAAAAGAAATACAAGGCTGGAAACGGTAGAAATGAGATGCAAATGCTGCAAGAACACAAAAATCATGTACATGAAACTACTGATTTCCCGAGGCTGCTTGCACCTTGCTGTCATTTCCTTTTATTGCCTTGGCATGTCTGCAACCACCACTACAGCACGTAAAAGGTATATTTAATAGAAGAAAAACAGTGTCCAAGGCCAGGTTGGATGGACTTTGGGCAACATGGGCTGGTGTAAGGTGTCCCTGCCCATGGCAGGGGGGTTGGAACTAGATGGACTTTGAGGTCACTCCCAGCCCAAAACAGTCTGTGATTCTGTGATTCTATGAAAAATGTGCTAAAGTCTGAGTGCTTTATGTAAACAAATGCATTCAGACCTTATCTTGAAACTCAAAAGCCCATGACTGCAAGGACTCACTTCTTATAGAAATGGTTTCTGAAATATGACAGTAAGACTACAAGGCTCTCCAGCCATATGTACAATCATATTCTGCCTTCCTCTATGTATGTTTGCCTATTCAAATTTATCTGATTGCTTTGCTATCTTGTGAAGTAGGGAAAACTGGCTGTAAATTCACACACATACATATACCCACACAGACACTTATCACTGGTGTATTCAATCATTTCTAGTACAGCTGTCATACTTCTTAAATCCAAAATAAAACCAATTATTATTCCTTTCCTCTAGTCTGAATATTTATTTATTGGCTTTTATTCTACGTGAGTGTATTTTTCTTAATTATTATTGTTTACTATTTAATTTTAATTTCTAAATCATGTATCTGTGTATTTACTTAAGGCAGAAAACCACTGGGTCTTTTTTTTTTTTTTAATAGGCTCTTACCTTGTTCCCAGCATGTACAGTAGATTCTTGTCATATGTTATTAAATTCCCCACTAGATTTCCCTTGTCCCATTCAGGAAAGCCACTCTGAAAGTACAGCAGACTCAGGTGTGGATTCCTCACAACTATTTTTAGGACGCGCTTGCGCTAAGATTTATACCATTCTCTGGAGGCGTCTGTCTTTCTTCGCCGATTAAATTGGCAGGCTGTGTGACTAAGTGTCTAATTTAGGAATCTCAAGGCTAGTTTAGGTACAGGCTGTTCTCTAGGTTCCTGACATATCCAATACTGTTAGGGAAAAGCACTCTCCTTCTTACCAAAAATCCTCACCAATGCGGCATGGTCAGAAAGTGACAAGTTATTTTGTCCTTGGCCAGGAAACAGCAAAATTCAATGCTATCTGCTCTTCATGAGGAGACCTTGATAACGTTGAGCAGGCATCTCAAATCAGCTGCCTTATCAGAGGTTGTAGAGAAATGGGGGTTGATCTCGTCACCCAAGCGACAAGTGATAGGATGAGGGGGAATGGCCTTAAGCTGCGCCAGGGCAGATTCGGATCAGACATTAGGAAAACGTTCTTCATCACAAGAGTTGTTGGGCACTGGAACAGGCTGCCCAAGGAGGTGGTTGAGTCACCAACCCTGCATGTATTTAAAAGACGGATAGTTGAGGTACTAAGAGATATGGTTTAGTAGAGACAAGGTATGGTTAGACTCAATAATCTCAAAGGTCTTTTCCAACCTAGTGATTCTGTGATTCTGTAATTTTCTAAGTCCCAGGTCGGCATCTCCACACATCCTGACTTCAGCCAATAAGCCTTTGCATGTGTGAAAAGCAAACCTCTTACAAAGCCCACTATGTAACACAAGATTCCCCTTCAGGCATTATGAGTCAAGAGGATGTTATTGCTAGCACTGCCAGGAGCTACTCTGTGTTCTTCACTTCTTTTATCCCAGATCTTGATAGTAAGAGCCATCCATCATTTCTAATTTTTCTCAGTTTATTGCTCATAACTGAAATTCGTAACGGATTTTCATCCTGGATTTCTTAGATGATTTTCAAATATTGCAGAACTTTGTAATTCAGGTAAGGATGGAGATTTTTTTAAACCCGCTGTTTCAAACATAAGGAGAAAAACATTTCTGATCCCTTGCTTCTTAACCATTGATTCCTTTCACCAGTGTACATTCAAAAAACCACAGATTTTCACTTTCAGAGGAGCAGCCTGAAATATTTTTCTTTACGTATTTTTCACACTGATTTCTTCTCATATCTGTCTAAAAAAGACAAAATAGTTAGATGAAGCACTTGTTTCAGTATCCCAACAAGGAAAATACAGAAGTAGACAAAACTTCAGTCCGTAAGTGATACCCCTACTGTATTTTGTAATATTCAAATATTTATACCATACATACTGTTGCAATTGCTAAACATCTGTCAGGGTGACACTTCTGTTTTTCTTTTTACAGCTTGTTTGGCAGATTCTCTGGATTCTAAGAGGAATGATCTGCTGGCCTGGGAATCTTCTGCTGCATGTATTTGCAACAGTCCATTCCCTAGCTTTTTTCTTTTTCTTATTATTTTTACTTGTTTCTGAAGTTTCTTTTCCCTTCTTTTCTCATCTTCAAAAGGTCTGTATGAACAACAGTCCAGTGTTATAGTTACTGCCCATTGCCCTGGACTGTGCCTGTCGGTCATTGCTTGCTGTAATGGCATGATGATCTGTTGCATCAATATAGCTTGTTGCTATAATAAATTGTTGGACAATCTGGATGGGGCTTTGGGCAACCTGATCTAGTGGATGGTGTCCCTGCCCATGGCAAGGGGCTAGAACTAGATGAACCTTGAGGTCACTTCCAGCCCAATCTATTCTGTGTTTCTAGGATTTAATGCACTTTTGCTTGGTGTGTGTGGCAGGGCTGTGCTGTAATTATTGCAGTGTAAGAAACTAGCAGAGAAAGCTCAAACTAACGTAAATCAGATCAGCCTCACCTACTCCACCTCAGTATTAGAGGTCCACAGAAATGAGGGTCTCAGCAAAAGCTAATACATGGATTTCTCTGGCACAAAACCCAGTTGCAAACTGTAAAAAATATAATAATAAAAAACCCGCCTCACATGGTGCGTCTGAACAAATCACACACAACGCTACATGGACAGTATGTTCATTGCCATGAAAGGCATTCTTCTTAATACAGCCCCTTGCTGACTCCTTTAAACACTGTTATTATTCCTGCAACACAAAGCTACCAAAAAATAGCATGAACTGAAAACTGCTGTATCATTCTCCTCCCCCTCTGAAGCTTAAAGTTCTCTAAATTTGGTTAATTTACACTATGTTAGACTACAGCATGTTTTGAAAGCTTAAAGCCTTTAGGAGAAAACCAATGGCTGTGAATGCTAAAAAAGCCCTGAAATAATAAATCCAGCTCCTGCTGAAATACGGACATTCAGTGCTGCAACTGCGCAAAAGCAAATCAAATAATCAGTTTGGATCGCCAGCAGATCAGAACTCCCCAGCAGCTGCCTTTTCAGTTTCTCAGTGGAGACCAACAGATGGAAAAAGGCTGAAGAGAGCAGGCCTGCCTCCTCTGCCTGCTGAATAATTTCTTTCTTACGCCTTTGTGTCTATCTGTAGCTTATAGCTCTCCTTACCAAAAATGATTAGAGCTTTCTGTGAAACAGAAGCTTGGAGGAACAGCAGAAGGTCATGTACATTCTTGCTGATACAGACACTCGTATTGCCACATACACCATTTATTTACTACTGACTCGCTCAACCTTTCTCCCTAAGCCCAGCAGTGCCAAAAGGGACCTAAATTTTCTCTTTACTGTTTTACTGTAGCAAGTAAATGAAAAGCCAAAAGCTGTCTGTCCAATTTTGTGACCTTTCTGAAGCGAAATCTCCCCTATCTTCACCAAAAACCTTCACAGTCTTACCTCCAGCCACCTGCACGCACCATAGAAGACACATGATGGTGGCATGAGCTTCCAGACATAGGAAATAACTTTGAGTCAAGCGTGAAGCCAGAGAGGCATGAGAGAGGAAGCAAGCCAGGATATTTATAATTGTTGATGATGCTTCACAACGGCAAATCAGCTAAGCCCCTGGTTTATTTTCTGAAGCAACTTGGCTTTGCTAGAGGTTCATTTTCTCCACAGGACTTTTGGCAATGTTGTTAAAGCCTGCTGAGACACTCTGGACTGCCAAAATCCACACTAGCAAGGATCTCCAATATACTGACATTTCTAGGTCAAGCTGGTTCTGAGATAAGATTTTTATAGAAAACATCAGAAGACATTTTTAAAAAAATGAAACACCTAGGGAGTTTTTAGAGTCCCTTGTCTGCAAAATAGACATTGTCCAATTATGTTGAAACTTCTCCAGAAAAATGTATCTCTGGCTACTGCTACACTCTACCTTTTCAGATGGAAAAGACTTTAAAAGACAGAAAAAAAGGGAAAAAGGGAAAAAAAACCCAAAAACATCATTTGTTGATTGGATGGCAATGAAGCAGCCAGAATTAGACTTGTAACAGAAAGAGATTCATATTTATCTTTGGACTTAAATGTGCAGATCAGTAATTTCACCTGGTCTTTTCGCAGGTAAGTCTGGAGCAGAAAAAAGTACGAAAGACTGGGTTGGAGATTAGTTGAATTAGACCACAGACACATGACTCCAACTTTCAGGAGATCCCAAGGCAAATGTAAATAATTAGTCTGATGGCCTTATGCCACAGTCACCATACTCTGGTTCTCAAAGATGTTGGATAAACTAAGGCACACATTTAAGAGATTTTTCCCAATTGCTTTCAAACTCTAATCCTTCAGACAGGTCATATCTCTAGTGGACTTTTTGCACGAAGAAGCCATGTTTATTTTCATTTCCAATCAGAAAGGTTTTGTTTTCATCGTTTTAAATGTTTGTGGGAAGATACAGGCTTTAAGCTGCCAATCTTCTTTTGCTACTGCTGTCCTTTGGTTTATGCCTGGCCTGAAAGAGAAATGGGACCAGCACCATTTGTCTGGGGTAAACTTCATTAAAAAATACTTGCACCGGGAAGGATTAGGCTGGCTTTAGTCCACATTTTATTTCAGAAAATCTCTTGCACAGTCTCTCAGATTATAGTCACTCTTTGAAGTTCTTTTAGGAAGAAGGACTCAAATCAATCTCTCAGATATTGTAAAGCAGAGAGAAATGCCAGAGAGGAACCCAGAAAAAAAGAAAAACCCACTCAAAAGAGGGTGAGGAGAGCTCAGATGTGCCATGCTTTTTGGGCTGGTAGCAGCCCATGCACCACTCTAGCTTAGCCAGGGTATGTTCTGGCTGGCATTTAGACCCAACACTTCACACAAAGTGGGGGCTTCAGCTCCCAAACAGCTTGAGCTAGCTCCAGCAAGCTTCATGGTTTCATACATGCTCGGTTTCAGCTCCCTGCTACTTGAGGAGAACTGCAGAACAACACTCATTTATTTTCCCATATTACACTGGTTCCCCACAAGGAACCCATCAAGAGCACATTTTTTTCTGCTCAGAAAGTGTCTGGAAAGAAGTATGAGGTCACGTCTGTGATAAATCCAGGTAGGGCACACCAGGACATAGTGACAAAGGAGATTTAAGTTGTAAAAAGAAAAATCATACCTTCTGTCTCAAGGGTTAGGATTACATTTCCTGTTCTGAGATTGCACACCATGTCTACCCTCCCATTGAAATCTCCATGAGAAGTCTTTGACTGGAAATCTACTTCTCCCAATAACAAGATCTCTTTAAAACTGTCACTAGAGAGAGAAGGTTTGGTCAGCCCCTCTGGGCACTAGCAAAGCTCCCTTCCCCATCCAGACCTAAAATTCCTAAAGACACACAGCATAAAGGATATTTAGGAGCTCATTTCCACTAGCCTTCTAGCAGAGACTTCTGCTGTGGCCTAGGCTGTAGGTCCTGAGCAGACATTTCAGTAGGCATATATGGAAGGCAGGGAGCAGAAATGTGAAGAGACTGGCTCTGCATCAGTGTACTGCTGTCTGTGCTAACATCCAGTATTAATTCTGGGAGAAAGAAGAGAGTAACCTTATCCTTGGATGATACAAAGGACCCTCATGGGACCCTGGCCCTAAAGGGTGCCCTGTGCTGATGGGCTGGTTCTGTGATGGCCTGTGTAATGTTCAGGGCATCCAGGGCATTAGGGAAAATCCATCAACCTGCAGGTTGTTCCACACTGCAATGTATTCCACATTGAGGAGCTGATACCCAGACAGAGAGCCACCACTTTACAACAGGAAACCAGGCAAAAAGGATGGGGAATTATGCAGCACTTGTAACACCACAAGCTGAGAGCCTGGCTTTGTCAGTGTTCCTCTGCTGGCATGAAGAGGTCATTGGTCTGCAAAGATTGGACTCTCATGTTTGTCCTGGCAATGTTAGTGCTCATCCTGATCAGTGCAAACAGGTCCTGATGTTTGCCCAGCTCCTGTGGTAGCACTGTAAAAGCATCTCTTTCTGCTTGCGTAATTGAGGCATCCACCCACTGGAGAAGGCTTTTCTAAACCGGTATCTGTGGCCCTTGCCCATTTACAAAAACTTTGTTTGACAACAACTCTCTCCTCACCCTGTGGGGATAGATGCTGGCCTCCAGACAACGAGGGCAGGCTCCTGAAGTCTCAATGGATGCCCCAAGGTTGGCCACTGCCTCTTTGCCTTGTAGCTGAGTACCAGCCCCCCTGAACAGCGTGTCAAAGACAAGAGGATCTTGCAACCCGTGCCAGCAAGAGTAGGCAGAGTTGATACAAGAGCTGTCAGAGAGGTGATGCAGACAAGCTTGAGGAGATGTGTGGGCAGAGAAACCAACGTTGGTGAGACGCGAAAAGCCAGTGAGACAGCGAGATGGAATTTACTTCTGCAAAGTTTTGCACTCAAGCGAAACAAGCTGGAGATGGATGGCTGTGCCTAAAGTGAGCGGAGGCCAGAGTGAAAACCAAGCAACCTGTAGTGCCCCCTTCAATGAAAGAAAGCTTTTTAAAGTTTATGTCAAATCCCTCTGCTAGAATAGGAAAGTACTCGAGCTTCCCAGAAGCAAGGGAAGGGAAATTGAAGAATTCAAGCTGTAGTGTAATGAAATGCGCTTTCCACCCACTTAGATTTAAGATTGTGATTCACTACTGCGTTTATGCAGTTTCTGGGATGAAAGGGCATTGCGGTGCATCTAAATCAAATTTCTGAGCCAGTGGTAGCAGATGGACCTCAAGAGAAAAAACACACAGTCAGATAGCTAAAATAAGCAGATATTTTTCACCGCCTGCATTTCAGTGATGGTGTCACCCTCTGCCATTGCCAATTCTGACAAGACTAGTAACCACTTTTAAAAATGCAACACATGGAAGATAAAAATATCAAGAGCAGAGGTTAGCTAATTTTGTAGCTGCACAGTTTTCATGCAATTTGCATCATCTGTGTTATCTGTCTGACACTTTGACACACAGTGTATATAGACACTGTACATGCAATCCAGGAAACCGACCATTAAAGGCTATCTCACTGTCGTAAAAGATTACATTAATAGACATCATTTAGTACTGATGGCGGCATACCTAGTAGTGAACTCAATTTTAAGGAAAAACTGTAACAGATAGAGAATTTGTATAGTTTTATTTTACCATTAATTTCCTTTATTAAAAGATGACTCTATAATAAAATAAGCAAACAAGGGATAAGAAAATCTGCTATGCTCCTAACAGAGAAAAGTTTCATCATCCACTTTAAAACCTGTTCAACCTTCCTCCAGACTTTGCTTAATGTTTCCCTGCTTTGCTTGGGAAGTTCTGCACTCTCACTTGCTACTAAAAAAACCCCAAACAAATGAAACCCAAACAAACACCACTACCCTCCACCCCACCCCCAATTTGCAGGACAGTATGACTGCTTTTACTTGATTGGGAATCTGATGACAATCCACTATTCGCCTAAAGTATGCAGTTTAATCTGAGGGAGATAAATCACTCCAGCATAATACCAAACATTGCCTGTGGTTTCAAGCAGAGGAATAATTAATCCTCTCCATGCCCATCCTAGGTGGTGATATTAATAACAAGTTAATTTAGAGTTGCATGTGAAGCAGAAAAGTTCAGTCATCAAGAGGCAAACCAGAATAGCTTATGTTAGGAATATATACCCACTGATTTAACATTTTTTGTGTCTGAGGCCTCCAATTACAGAAATTGTCGTAGTCAAATACGTCATTACCATTTTATTCAACACTTAAGATAAAATGTGGCAAAAAGCATCCATCTGTTCCTCTTTAGCACCCACCCAGACAGAACCTACAGTGCCAAGTTCTCCTCAGTACACTGAGGTAAACCAGTAATAACTACTTTGACAGTAATGTATTCACCCAAAGTTTAATATAGAATAAAATTTATTTCCTGTTTAGTAGTTCTCAGGTAGGCTAGAATATCTCCCTGGATCCCTAACTAATACTTCTGAAGACAATAGTGCTCCTTATCTACAGTAGTGATTAAGTCATTGTTTGGCAGATCAATGCCCACTGCTTTACTCCTGGGCAAACTACTTTAAGGTATCATAATTTCGAAAAGGATTGTGCAATGCCACAGCCTACCGAATACATAGGGGAAAAAAAAAATACGGCCTTCCTTTAATATTCAGTTCTCTAATTCAAAAATGTAACATCTGCAGGATATTGTAGGAATTTTTGAATTGAAAAGGCCAGATATCAAACAATGATGTGCTGCCTAAGTGGCAGGGCATGGAAAGCTCTGCTCAATGGAGACCGCGAGTGCAGTAACATCGAGAGACCTTAAGGTATGGCAAAATGACCTGTGATCATTCGCACGCTCCAGGCAGAGCCCATGAGAGGTATGTTACTTAGTAGAAACATATTAAAGTGTTTAACTAACAGTACGAGTTGACTCTGTCACCCTCATCAAGTTCTGACAAAAACCCTAGGAAAACTCCATTTGAGGATATTCTGATAGAAACGATCTTGCTATCAATTTCTGAGAACATTAGTAGTTGCTGAAGGCCCTCCTAATCTTCTATTTCTACACCTCTAGTCTAAAGGATCAGTATGGGTTCAAATCTATAATCCTAGTGAGGGTTTTGATTCACTCCTGTAACTTTCAGGATTTCTCAAAGGCAATGACGTTTTTAAATGTTAAAAATAAATCTACCACATTTGTAGTAAACGAGTGCATCTCAAGTTCGCTGATGTATTTTCTACTTGGCTGTAGAAGCTATATATGAAATGAGTATCAAAAAAGGATTGATGTTGCATTTTGAAGGACCACCTGTTATTTGAGAACTTCAGAAATCTACTTTGAAACCATGAAACATATCCACTCCGATTCATTTAAAAACTATTAAACTCTCTGCAGCCTGAGTATTACAAGCATGCAGAATTACAGTCACTGTTTGCTGATGCAACTGTACCCAATTGAAATGTATGCCATAACCCATTGCAATATGCAAGGTTAAAAAGGCAATGGGATTGGTTAACAAGGCTCTTTGGTTCCTCATCCCTAGAAGCAAAATGAATGATGGGTAAAATACTTGACAGGTAAAGAAATAGCTGCTAAAGTTAGCAGACAAGCTGTTTGCACTACACGTTATGAAAAACAGAAGGACAGGCTTATGAAGAGAGGGGTTGCATGGAAAGGGAGCTGTGAGCTCTCTCTCGCCTCTGATAGCTGTTTTTCTTTTTCTGGGGTGAGCTACCTGTCCAGAGACAAGCTGAACGATGACCATTTCACTGCCTCAGTCTGTTGCCTTACTGCAGATGCCCTTGGCTTTTTCTCTCCCCTGGATTGCAAGGATTTTATTCAGATCTAACAGTTTGCTTAGAAATTTAGCAAAACCTTCCTTGTTGCACTCCTGCAGTGGGGGATATGAGTTTGTCTTTGTGACTCTGTGGGTTTCACTGGGAGTTACGCAGCAATATCTGAGCACTAATGAGTTTGTCTACATGTTCCCGTGGCTGACACTCATTAATAGGGTTGTGTCCACAGAAACACAGCAATCCTTTCTATTGTGATTCTCCCATATACAGAACAACATTTGTTTGTGCTTCTGTCCACCTTCCTCTTCAGCTCTGCTCAGACAGCAAAGTCACCCTGATGGATCAGAAACCACCCTCCTTATGCACAAGCAGGTTGCTTTTTTTTACAAAAAGCCTTTTTGCAGCTCCAACAATTATCAAACCAACTTAGCAGTTCTTGCACTGGCTAAAAAAAGGTTATCCCTATAGCATCTCTCACAAGGAAGAAGTTTTTGCCCTGCAGAGACCTTGCAGAAACCTTGCAGTTCCTTCAGCGTCCTGGACAGACCTTGCAGAAAACCCTGCTGATGAGACTGCAAACACGAACACCAATTAGCAGCAGTGTTGTTGGCAACTTGTTAAAGCTTGGAAAGAGCTCTTAGAGATTCATCTCGCCTAGCCCACAGACCTGCTGGGAATAACACCATATGCTGTGACATTTCACAGTATTTCTTCTGCCTATTTAACACAGCACTAGGTTAAAGTAACCTGGAGTGTGTACCACAGTCCCATAGTACATTACAGTAACTATTACAGTAATCGTGTGCCACAGTACATTGCAAGCTGTGTTGTACCTATATTTAGGTCCCAGACTGTGAGGACAATTCTCTGTAGGTGGAATTGAAAGGCTGATTTACTGAAGGTATTAAAAATATCTTTGGATGTAAGGGAGAAGTGCTGCTGGACACAGTCTGGAACTAAGAGAAAAGCCTTTAGACAAGGTCTTGCTGCATTTCATACTGTTAATTTTTTTTAAAAATAGCCAAAATAATATCCATAATACAGCAGGGAGTTGTATAAAACAGTCTAATAGAAACTAATTAACAGTAACAGAACAAGTAGTACATTTAGGATTTGATGGCAGCAAGATTAATACTAATAATTTGATTGAAATATCTGCCTTAACAAAAGCTTTGACTTATTTTTTTTTTTAGCATTTGAAAGTCAAAATCTTTACAGCAATGATGCAAACAACACAGTTAAAAACAAATTTTGCCAGCAGCAAAATTAACGGGGCAAGTTACTGGAAGAAAGCAAAACAGGATGAGTCCTGATAAAAGGGTGAGGGTCAGAGCCCAGGAGATCTTTCATAACAATGACACTGGAGAGTCTGAGGACTGTCACCCAAAAAACCTAGGGTCATCTGGGAGCTTTAAGTAATATCACACAGGAGAGGAACAAGGCGCTCATTCTTTCTGTTGCTCATATACTTGCTTCAAGAAGCAAGATGAGACAATGCTGGCCAGCCAAAATTTGAACTAAAGCAATCTACTGCCTCTTTATACCTGATTAGAGACAATTGTTACACATATTCAAAACACAGCAGGAATGCAATGAGATACCTCGTTTCCCTGCCCACATAGGATTTGATTCAGTAAAATCATAGAATAAATACCACGGAATAATCATGGTGTAATTCTCTGCCTCTTGCTTTTTAAAACAAACATGAGCACAGTGATAAGTAAGTCACAGCTGGAGAGGGAAGGGAAATAAACGAGCCACGTCGTACCACATTTCAGAGATGCAAGTTAGCCCCCCAGTCTAAGCTTGCCCTCCTTGAGAGTCGCTGGAGGCAGGTGGGCATTTCTGGAGAATGACTCATCCTCCTAAAATAATTTTTCTTGGATAGAAGGGATGATTCACCACCTGAAGGTACCTAGAGAGCACATGGGAGTAGCTTAGATTAGATGCCTAATTTACTGGTGCTGAAAGTTCAGTAAAATGAATCTCTAACACAGTAACTACCTGATTTTTCTCAGAATCCAGAAAAAAAATTCCAATGGAAGGTGCATGAATTTGCCTCACCCTGCTATACTTACACATTGCTTTTCAAAAGCTGACAAATAGTTACAGCTTGTTCTTGACCAAATTCAGAGCAAATGCCATTAAAAGACATGTACCAAGCAGGTAAGTGCAGTATCAAAGTACCATTTTACTGTCCGTTTTGTTTCTCACATTACCATTACAGAAAGGAGACAGAAAGTGTTCTCAAAGTGTAGTTCTGGTCAGGAAACCTTAACAGACCCCATTACTAGCTTTCAAATACGGGCCTGTTAAAGCAACGTGCGTTTTAACGCAAGACATGGAAAACCCCACAAAATCACACTAATCCATGACAGTAACAGCAAGAACTTTAAGAAACATCCAGCCTGTTTCCTTTAAAACCCACCAGCCTATATTGACTGGAGATTAAAAAAAGCCAAGCTCAATTCACTGCCTTGTTAAACACGTGTTTCAGTGTTGTGGAACTGGATGTAGCTTCCACAGATCATACAAGGGTGGACGTTTCCCAGCTCCTAGTCCCTACCAGTACCTTTTCTCTAAAAGTATAATATATAGACACTGGAAGTAATAGGCCATTATTCTCAAAATGAAGCTTCTTCTATTTCCCTGCCCCATGAGGATATTTCATAGCAATGTACGTCTCCAATTATTTCTTCAGCTGGAAGAGGCTTTAGCTCACTTCCCCCTACAACTCTTTTGGTGGGACAGGAGTGAATGAACATTGATTGAGGGGCTGAAACAGTCCTTGTGCTACATGAGTCTCAGTGGCAAGGAAAGATCAGCAAGGTAAAAAATTTGCACATTTGTTGTTTTCAATATTCCCCTGAAAAAGAATGATCCGCATTTCTGGCAAATAACATTGAAACTAATTCCTCAGACACAGGGGAACACAGGGAATAGTGTGAACCTCTGGGCATCTGCATCTTTCTGACAGGCATATATAGAAAATAGTTTCTTTTTTTCCAAGATTTAAGCACATTACTGCCTAAGCCATGATTGCATTTCCTCTGCATTTGCAGTGATTGATTGCCTCACTAGTATTGAGTGAATGGGTCAGGGAAGCAATATAAAACCCGATTTTACTGTACATAAGCAAACTTGTTTTGACTCAAGTAAACCAAAGTTTTCTATTGCACTATGAGCTCGGCGGGGTATCTTATTCTTTGAGGCACAGATCATGTGGAAGACTGATTAAATACCCCTGACTAAAAATAAGTTAAATTAAAATACCACTGGCATGGAGAAGTTCATTGGAAAAAAAACCAAAAAACCATAAAAATCTGATTTCTCAAGACTTGTTTGCTAAGCTATTTGAATGAATTCTGGATAAGAAAGATGACATATAGGTCATCAGTGCATTGCAAGTACAAGGGCTTGGCGCCCTACAAGAGCCATTATACTTCCTTGTCCAAAATATGTACCCAGGTTTGTATTGTAAGCATTCTTGCTTCTCCTCCATCTGTCCAGGTCAGCCCTCAAGCAGAAGACTGGGTCTAGGGGTTCAGAGACCTGTTCCTGTATCATGATATTATATGATAAGGACTGACATGATACAATGATTAAGACTCCTTCATCCTCCATTCCAAAACAACTGGAGTTTTGCAAGGCAGGTCATTTGAACAGGGTACCACTTTGGGACAGCTTTGTCCTTTGCCACTCCAACAGGGAGGAAGACCAGTTCCAAGGGCTACAGTCATGCCACTGGCATCATTTTCATATATCTGGAGTGCAGTAAGAACTCTGTAGCAGGAGAGCCTTCCCTTTTCTGACATGCTTGTGTCTATCTTTGAAGACCAATTCCAAATCATAACATTCGTTATATGGAGTTGTGTGTAGATAGGTCTGTAAGCACACATGGATGACATTAATGACAATGACAGTGATAACGACATCCAAGTACACATATACACACATGAGAAATTTGTGCCCAAAATAGACTCATCCAAAAAAATATTTAATTCTGGAGAAAGGATAGTTTAATATTTTTAATGTTGGTGTCTGCAAAAGCCCAGAAAAAACCCTAACACATGCCTGCTCTTTGACTGAACGCACAGAATTTGCTTCTACCCCAGACTTCAAAGGGAGAGCACTTGGAACAATGGACACAAATCATGCAATTTTACTGTTAATTTTAAATAGCATTTTAATTTAATCCATTTCTTCAGAGATCCGTTCTGTACTGATCTGGTAGAGCCAAATACTGCAGGATTATATTACAAAGTCTCTTGTGAGCAACCATATTGAAATGAATGGATTTATTTCACATTTACAATTGCTATAATGAGATCAAAAATTGGCCCTGTGTAATGAAGCTGGTCCAACTTTGGAAGTGAAGATACGGGAGAGGGAGTCCAATAAATTTTGAGTATCTGAAACGTTTCCAAGATATTTTTTTTTAACAGCAGTAGCAGACAAAAATTGACTGAGGCACTATAGAATGAGCTGGAATATATAATTTAGACATAAGCAAGGTCAGTTTTCTTTCTAATCATGTTTGTAAGCCATCCTTCCTCAATACATATAGTTTTGTATTAAAATACATGACTTCAGAAAAAAAGTAGTTTTTCAAATGCTGTATGGTTCCTTAGAGTGAACATAGATATATATATATATATATTTTAAGCCCCCACCAAATGTAGAATTTCTTCAAATATCAATGGATATGCCACAAAGGAAAAATTATTCTTCCCTCCATTTCAAGGGCTGGCAGGTGAGAACTTGCCCTGATTGGTGGGAATTAGCAGGAATTCCTAGATCCCTGCTTACATCAGGAATGAAACAAGCCCGGGATTCCCCTCTTACACCAAATATGGCTCAGCGTGCATTTGCCCAGCCAAGATCTCCCTTTAAAATACAATCTCTTTGCCTGGTTTGTACTAACCTGCAAGAAGGCTTAATGGCCAGTGAAAACCTAAGTATGTTAACTATTTAAGAGCAAGGACTGTGTTCAGTCATGTTGTCTCAGATATGCCCTGGCCCATTTAGTGGTGCAGATGTCTCCACGCCTGCAGCTCCACAGCTCCCTCACCATGACCAGGGCTAGGTGACCTAGGGTGTTGAGGGTCTGCAGCTCTAGGTGGCCCTAAGGCAGGCACTGTGGGGCTAAGAATACTGGGTCTCCGACTCCCCCAGTACACAGGTAAAACGTTTTGGGTCTCTGGAGCCCCTGCTTACCTGGGGTTTGACTGCTTGTCTAGGGTATTGCAGCAGAGACCCTAATAACACTTAGGGAGTTGGCAGAGTTTTTAAACCTCCTGATGCTCTTCTCACAATAGGACATCTCCACACCCTGGTCTGACTCTCCGGAGGTTTCCTGGAATCCCAGGTTGTCTGGGAGCCTCTGGAACAGCGACACACAGCAGTGCCTTGTTGAAGGAATAGCAAAACAGAAGATATCTGCTTTTCTAAATGACTCATTTCTTTGTTTGCAGAGAGAATTTTGAACCCTCTAACTGGCTCTCTAAGAATCAAAACTAAACCACTCCCAAACTGCCAGCATTTCCCACCTAAAGGAAATCTAGGCTTCAACAAGCTCTACCTTTCACCAATTTCAATCCACCTCAACCCAATACAGGACTTTCACATGCTGGGTCTGAGCTTTGTGACTCAGATTTTTCTCTAGATTGTTCTGGCATCTTCACCATGTCGCACATGTCTGTGGAGCTCTGCCTGCTCAGACCTACTGCAGACATATAACATGAAATTTTCCATGCCAAATTATTCTTGAAAATAGTATGAATTAACCCACTGGTAGAACTAAGGAATCCTCGTTTCCCAGTTTACACATTATTTATATTTATACACCTTCTCCCACAATAACCACATATGTCTTTGTTCCTCATAGTCCAGGATGTAACAAAATGTCCTGAAGCCAGTATAAAATATAAGTAAGTGCTCTATGTCAATCTAACACAAAATTTTAAAGTAATACTAGCATCAAAATCTTAAAACCCCATAATTTTCTGAAGGTTTGTGACTCAAAGCACTGAAATAAAAGCATCAATCCAGATAAGAAATCGACCTATGGTGACACTGTAAAATTCTTAATTTGCTGCAAGACTGAGAGCAATACTTTCTGTAATTAATTAATCAGATTTCCTGAAACTTTATTCCAAGCCCCTGCTTAAATAATTCAGAGCTTGCAACATAAAATGAGGATATAATTAAAGAACCTGCTTCTAACAATACAGTCATTTTTAAAAGCCATCCAGTCACTTGATACATGTAATGTAAGCAGATCCAGCAGATACAGGGGGGAACTTTGAACCAGGCTGCAAAGCTCCTACACAGCTCTACACAGAAGAGAAATGAGGGATTCAGATTCCCATGCATTTCCTCCCACCCCCTATTACTTAATTTACTCTGGCTGAGCAGCCATGGGGAAATTGATTCTAAAACAATGGTTCTTTGCCCTCACTAAAAGCTGGATCTCTTAAAATTGGGTAAGGTTTAACATTCAGAATCAGCCACACGAAAAAGCACCCATCATATAAAATTTATGTTCAAGGTATTGTATGTGCTGGAAAAGGTCTGAGCTGAGTACAGGCCTGAAGTTGAACATAATCCTTATCTGCAATTCCAGGTCAGTCCAAGTCTGTTTTCAAACTATTTACATGTTTGAGTATTGAGACAGGGCTTCATAGTGGCATCACCGTTCTCATGTGATAGAGCATCTTCCAGAACAACCAACGAACCATGAGCTGCAGAGCGTTCCTGAGGCAGTACTGGGCAGTGTTACAGAACACTAAAATACTCACTTGTTCAAAACCAAGTTACTGCTATGGGGTGCGACAGCTATAAAGGCTTTCTCTAGAGGAGGAGAGACCTGGATTCGAGTTTTTCTTTAATGAATAAAGATATTTTATTCAAATCCTGCATTCTTGTGGAAAAGGGTGGGTGTAAGATTACTGTATTGGCTCTGTAGGCAGAAGACTTGCATTCAATGCCTGGACAGTAACAGACAGGGCTTTGGCATGACCAAGGCACCCACAGCACTGCAAGATGAGGATGCTGATGCTGCTGGGCATGCCCAAAGAACAGACCTCATGGAGTTTGGAAGCGTAGACACCTACCGACCCTCAGTACCTCCAGGAAAGCATCTAACTGGAGATTCGGGGCGGGGGTGAATTTTGTTTGAGTTTTTTGTGGGTTTTTTAATCACCTCTTTTCTGCCTCATTTCTCACTTTATAAAAAATTAGTTAATGTATCTTTCCTTTGCAGTTACAGAAGATACATATCTTTGGGGAAAAAATCCCCATGACATTGGCTAACAATGATTCTAGCCTTACCTTTGAGAGTCTGACAATCTTGACCAGATACAGTTTTTAACTCTAATTATTAAAACATTTTACTTATTACCGGATTGTACATACCCCATGATTAGTGAGCTAAGTTGTATGGTATTGTTATTTTTGTTACTGTAAAGTTTGCAGACTCTACTGAAAAAAAGTTGAGACTCACCTCATGCAAATCTTATGCCAAAAAACTGCATCGTTGAAAGTTATTCAAACCAAACACAAAGAAAAGGACAAATGGAAGGAACTTCCTCAAATGTTCAAAAGATTATTGAAAGTAATTGTGAGGTTTGGCTGGGTTGTTTTTTTTTCCTTTCACCTGTGTCATTTGTACCTTGTGTTTAGCAAATCCAGTGGGTAAAGCTGAAGAGGACAGAGTGAAATGGCTATCCTCAGAAAGCTGAGTAACCAGGTGTGCTTTTTAACTTAAGCAAGCTGCAAATACCTATTCCTACTCCAACACAAAGCTGCATAGAAGGAAAGACATCATCAGCTTTTATGACTTAAGCAAGCACTCCTGTATGTTATTTCACTCTGTCCTCACAACTAGAACAACCGTTCTTCTTTTAATATGGCTAACATCTATTACAGGAGATTGCTTTGCTCAGATGAATTGAGTGTGCCAAATTATATTTGGGACTTTTCTTTTTTTCCTTCCTTTGTGGTGCAGCTCTACATTTGAGCAGAGGCTGAATCTCATGTTACATTCACAGTAGACAGCAATACAGTTTATGCCAACCTTTTGGTCCTTTTCACTGGTCAACAACAGGTTTCAAGGAAAGAGACTCTGAAACAAGCCCTGTACATGGCAGTATATTTGTGGCCTTTCTGTCTGGGAATACTATTTCATTATTTTTTCACTGTGTTTTGCTTTACTTTTGTATGTACTGTAGTTTCAGCCCCTCAAGAGACACTCCACGGAGTCTGTTGCTTAGTAATAGTAACCTTCATGGAAATTAGCTTGAACTTCAAAAGAACAAAACATCTTTCGTTAGTCACAGGTTTTCAGTTAATGAATTCCTCTGAGAAAGTTGATGAGAAAAGCCAGCCTTCCAGAATCAAGCAACACCGATGTTGACCTAAGATAAATTACAAAGGTTATTAATGCTTTTGACAGGGACATTGCTTTCTAGCCCTTAAATTATGTTCAAGAGCCTTTCCACCAATACCCAGGCTTACCTTGACAATGCCATTAATAAAATGAAGTTTTATATAAGTGAAATCGTCCTCTCTTCTCATACAGAATAAAGCTGGAAAGAATCTGAACCCCTGTGTAATACTTCACAAATTATTGTCCTAACAAAAGTACCTCAAAAAACCAATCTTAAATATAACATGCTTTTTGCGCTTTTCTTTTTCCTTAGAGACCTTCGTTAGTTAAAAGAACTCCTGTTGTGTGCTAAGGAAAGAGGAGTTAAGGACCAGAGAGGCACCAGAAGAGCTGCAGCCTCTTACCAGGTAGCCACCACACCGTGCAGGGAACAGGGAAAGCTCTGAGAGAAGAAGAGCACACAAGAACAAGTGGGATTCTGATGTGTGGAGACCAGGACACTTGAAGCCTCAGCTCCCACCTCTGTTTTACAGGATTGTTTATGTGTTTCACATCAGGTTATGACTGAACAAAGGCTACAATCAGCCAGGCAGCTAGGACCCCCTTTGAGGTTTGCAACTTGCCCAAATTAGTTGGCTGCAAAGTCAGCCACCCTGCAGTGAGTCCCTAGGCTTCTTTCTGACTTTCCATTCAGTCTTGTAAATCCCAAGTTTCTCCCTCTATCTAGTCTAATAAAATAGATAGGAGAGCAGCTCAGTCTGTGGAATGATGCCCCCAGATTTCTAAATTTGAAATAACAGAAATAGAATAATTACCAGTACTTTAAAAAGTCACACTAGAAGGCTGGGTAATTTGGGGAGTGACTTGGTAAAGACTTGTCTATGCCTGAACATGAGAAATCAAAGACTGAGTATCTAAAGGTACAAAGGTAATGCATTCCAGTTGAACACTAAATAGCTGTCTAGAAGCTCTCACACAGAAGCAGTGGGCTAATTCCTTCACAAAAATTGGACCAAACTGAGTCTAATTTACTTTAGCACGACAAAATCCACATAATGGGTAGAACTGCAGGTATCTCAAGCCTCTTGTCTACAACGGAGCAGTGGAGAAAGTGAATCAATGCACATTTTCCCAATGCAGTTATCTCCAGAAATCACAAAACAGATTACAGGTGGATTCAGACACCTTAGAATGACAAAAGGTAGAGCCTTAAGGTCCTGTTTCACCTGCTTTTGATCCAAACATTCAAAGGTGCCCATGTTTCTCACATTAAAATTCTCTAAATGATTAGGGGTGAGACTGATGTGACCAACTGAGAACCTGTATCTCTCAATGCTCCAGGTTTCCTTCTTAACCGGTGGAGAGACACCAGGTTTTCTGGGCTGTTTCTCTCACTCTTTAGCAGGTAAACTTTCATACCTGAAAACACCCCACTCATATCCACTGACTGTGAAGGAGCCTCAGGCGTCCACTGGAGCTGGCTATGCTATACACAGCTAAAAGACCACAGATGTATCCCATCGTATGTATCTGCTTCTACATATGCCCAGAGGAGCTGCCACTCACTGACAGCAGTGAACAGTGCAATTGTCCATCTCAAACCAGACAGAAGGTCCATCTACAGGCATATTCAGACATCAGCCAACAGCTAAGGCTGCAGAAAAAAACATAAACCAAGTGAAAAGTCCTTTTAGACCATCCCCTTAACCTAATAATTAAATGGTGAATATATTTAGGAAGGAGATAAGATTTCAGATCCTCTCAGGATCCCAGAGGATTTGAAACCACAGCTTCTCTCTCTCCTGAATGTTTTAATGTTACGTGAGGTAAGAACAGAGAGGCCACTCTCCCTGCCTCCTATAAAAGCCGTTCCACTTTAAACAGAATAATTATTTACTGGGAGAGACACCAGGGTTTGGGTAGTTACTGCATGCAGCAGTGATGGTGGAACAACTGGTCTCTACTGCTGCTCTTCCAGGAAAGCTAACCATGAAGCTTCACACTGCCTTGTATCAAATGGTGGCTGGACAACAGCCTCCCACTACTTTCTTGCAAGTACACTCAGCCTTTCCCACTGGCCTGAGTAGTAAGTCAGGCAGCATTAAAGAGCCAAGACAGTTGGACTAACAGCATTTCCTACCTCCTCTAGAACACACCATGATATAAAGGCTGATATAGGGTGGTTTCTAATCTTCTCCAGTTAAGGAAGAGAAGGAAATCCAAGTCCAGGGAAGCAAATTCAGAATTATTCTTCTTGCAGTTATTAACCCAACTGTTAATAAAGAAGCAAGAATTCATCTAAGAGATGCTACTTCATCTCCCATCCTTTGAAAGGGGTAACTTTTTTCCCCCCAGGAAGACAGCACTGACCTGCCAAAGAACAAGAAGGCTTAAGCTACAGCACTGAGATTTTCCTGTAAACTTGTCATCCCAGCTATTCTGGACCCGCTCTCAGCCACCAAAATCTCCTGACACAGAGCCTAGGCCTGCTAAATTGAAAGGGGACTGTTAAATTGATCACAGCAGTGATTACAGCTCCTTTGGAGAGGAGATAAACCCACTCTTGGGGGAATTATTGTCCTTTATTTGGCTAGACCTCCTCTTCCGAGAGACAGGGCAGCATTAGTGGAATTCCCTCTCTTGTTGGCAAACAGGCTTAATTTCATTTCAGGTCAACCAGAGGCTTGGATTGCAGTACTCTATATAAGGCAGAGCACCAGTTCAACAAGGAGTATGTCTCATTATCACTATGTTCCACACCCCCACACCAGCAAAGCTGGTTATCTACACAGGAGAATAAAACAAAACAGGAGCAAGTTCTACTCAGGTATTTATGAATACCAGGTCACTTATGTGCATTACTGTTTGGAACTTGGTATGAAGCTGCATTCACTGTCACGCTATAAAGCAGAACAACCCAACCCAATATTCTCTGCATAAAGTATCCATTACTTCAATTTAAAAACAGCTGTCAGTAGTGTAAGGAGCACCTGTTACAACAATTTTACTCCACCACACAGTGCAGTCACTGACTTACAATTCTTGCCCCTGCCCCTCGCATCCAAGAAGTTGTGGTATCTTCATGAATGCTACTTTTGTTTGAGAGCAAGCTGTAGGAACTTGTTCTGGAGGATGCTCACCAGCAGGTCCTGTGCCTAGGGCACTCCCAGACACATAAGTCAGCTAAGGGATCCTTACTTAGCCATGACCTGGCTATAACCATTGTAGCTCAGCTGCCACAAGAGGATGTTGGAGCAAGCTGTAATGCTACTGGAGATAAAACAAGCATCCTGCACTAGTGGCAAACATATGTACTCCCATAACAGGTTGTCTCTGACAGGTCAGCCAGATGTGGTAAAACTGGCCCTCTGCCCATCACCAATGGTCCAAACTGTAGTCAAGACAGCAGGGAGCAGCACTGGGTGCTTGCTGGCTCCACAGCTTCTGCAGGTACTGCCTCCTGCCACCAGCATCAGTGTCTCCTGCAACCACCATACCTGCTGCAGCACAGGAGGTGCTACCTCTAGGAGGTTGGGGGGGGACCAGGAGAGGGGAAGGGAAGATGAAATGGTTGTTGCGGAAATGAGGCAAGTCTCAAAAATAGGGGTGTGTGTGGCTGAGCAAAGCCCTACCCAACCCGCCCTCAGGGACACACCCTGACTCTCCATCATTTCGAGAAATTACTCTAACAGAACTTCTGCTAAACCATTAGCAAACTGAAAAATTCCCCCCGAACTGGTAAGATGCCAAACATTTTTTATTCTACTACTGTAGATGGGGAGTGATCCGTCACGTACAAAGACGCGGCACTTGAATCGGAAAGGTCTCCATCTGGTGTAGGAACACATCATGCCACACAGTGCCACTGCCTGGTCTATTTCTTGCACAGTTCAGATCATCTTAATTACTCAGCCCTGGCTAAAAGGTAGCACACCCAGTTCAGGTAGTATTATTTTTAGGAAGGTATTTTCTTTTTAGGCGTTCTCCCTCTTTTGCTGCACAGTGTGCCATTTGTTTTGGGCATCCTGACAGACTTCGACCCCAGTGTATCAGACCAGAGTAATCTGTAAACTCTCTACACAGACATTTTGACTTGGACAAAACCATCTACGTCAGGCAAACAATCTTTGTTGTTCAACATACCAAAAAAAATACAAGAGCTTGAAACTAACAAGGCAAGCATTAGATCCAAGAAACCTGTGAATGCAAAGTCAGAGCAATTGTACACATTTTTGGAGAAATGTTCATGTTTATTTTTTCCTTTTTTTTGTTTTTTGTTTTGTTCCTCAGATATTTTCACAGGTGTAATATGTACAGAAAAGACAATGCCATTCTACTTAATTTGTTTTAAAACAGTAATTCAAGATTTCTCCACATTACTTGGAGGAATTACTATTCCTCAAAAAAAAAAACCAAACAAAAAACCAGTTTGTAATGGCAAGGTAGTGGCTCCCAGAAAACTGGACTAATGAAATTCCTCACCATTCCAACTGCAGCAAACTTGTGCTCTGAATTGTTAATTTTCACATAAAAATAAACCAAAATCTCTTTCAAGGAGGGCATTGTGGAACAATTTCAGAACTAAAAATCTCAAATGGTGTCAGAAAGACCACTGAAATCTGGCAGTTTATGCATATGCCCAAATAAAATATGGAAGCATGAACATACAAGTTTAAAAGAAAACATAACAGAAAGGAATAGGAGGCAAACCAATTTTCATCTCTATATACAGAAATATTTTTACATGAGTAACAAGAAATGTCAAAAAATACACAACCGAGCACAAAAGAATAATTTTAGCAATAAATCTGTACAAATGAGACTTGTGTAAGCAGAATGAATTAAACTGCAACATAATTCAAAATACATTCACTTCAATCCTCCATACCAAATATTTCTGAAAAAATAACATGAGGGCATACAGTTGAGTAACAAGTGTTGTTTCTGTGGAGAGGAAGGTGATTAGAATTCTCCAGCAGAATGAAAAAGCATCAGTTTCAGTTTTTAAAATCCTTGGTCTTGGTCAAGGTCAAGCCCACCTAAATGCCTCAGTAGCCCCAATCCTGCCAAGAGGTGTGTTTAACATTACAAATCTTAGGAAGGTTATGCTGATCTTGGCAGGATCACAGACAGCAAGACTGGGCAGTTTACCAGTCTTCAGTTTGGTCCTAGTATGTCACCTGTAATTATCAAGGCACTGCTCTAAAGACAGTATATTAGACACAATAGGCCAAATGGTTCTGTAAACATATAATTACCCTGGGGATACTTCTATGCTGCCACCTTGTTTTCTTTTTCAACACCCTTTTTGTTCACTGTCTGCTCTGATCAGGTCTAAACCTGCTAATGTGAATACTGTATCAGCATATACGTCACCTCTGAATTTGGGTCACAAAATTCAGGTCTTTTCCACAAGTATCAGCAGACAGCTCTGAGCAGAACCCCTGTTATAGGCAGTGTGAACAAACACTAAGTTATCAAAACAAATTAACTTCCTTTGATGTTTGCAATTTCCACTTCACAGCCAGTCCTAGTCAGAGCTTATGAAATTTCCCCCAAAATGTTTTCCCCTCCCCCTTCAAGAAAGCAATTTCACTATATTTCCTGTATTACTCATCTCCTTTCTTTCTTGAATTATTATGTTTTATGACATTCATTCAAACCTCTTACATTATAGTTCTGGAAGACAGCAAAAATACCTGTTCCTGCCATCTTAGACAGTGTATGCTCTCACTCTATTACATTAACTCTAAGCACAATTTTGCTGCTTGCAGAGATAAACAGCCATGACAGCTCCAAAACAGAAAATCCATACTAACCAGGTAAAAACTTCCGCTATCAATGTAAATTTAATTGAGAAATAAAAGCTATACTGCAAAGACATGCCAAAACACTCTGTTTTACAGCAGAACTCCTTTACTGTCTGTCATTTTGATCAGAAAAATCTATACCATCATCAGTGAAGTTGACAAGGAATGGTGAGCACAGACATCAAAAGCATCACCACCATCTGGGTGCCTTCACCTGTAACCCACAACCCTCAGCCAGCAGACTTTTTTAAAAAAAAGAAAAGTTACTAAACTCAAAATTGCTTCTTTTATACTTCTAAAACTTAAATATTGGCAACATTTTTACCAAGAGCTGTTGTTGAGAGAAAGAGTGATAACTGTTAAATTAGTTCTTCCCTGAAGACCTAAATAAACTCTGCGATGTAAACGTGTAGCAAGCAGTCTGCAGACAACCACGAAGTACAGGGCATCTCCCTCATATACTCAGTTCAATATTTATGCAGAAATAGATAAAATTGCTATTATTTGCTCCTCAGGTACAGGAACAATGAAGAGGCCCCCATACTCTGGGGTACTGGAACAGATGGAAGAAAGAGAAGCCCAAACCCTAGCCCTGGTCAGTAAGTTTGCTGCACATTAGTCCTCCTGTACTTGGTCACAGACAGCCCCAAAAAGCCCACTGCAAGGGCACACATTCTGTGGGCATTCTTCCCTAGCTTCACAGCAACTGGGATCCCACTTCAAAGCCTAATCCTGTCTTACTTACCTCACATTAAATACTTATATAGCTTATTAAAAATAAAGTAACATATCTGAGTCTGGATTGCAATCATCAAGAAAGACCTCTGCCTTTTTGTTTTCCAGGTAGGTACTGAGACAGCCTGACATTAATCAGAAAGGTGGTTTGGTATTTCAGGGAGAGAAGCTGATGCTTAAGGTATGAGAAGAGCAAAGTAACCCTTGCGGCAGCAGGCACTACAGGGGAAAAAAGACAACAAAAAAATCCATGTAAAGTAGTATCAGAGGGAAAAGGGGAATTTAACTTGCATCCCTAGCAAACTCTGCTGGCCAACCATTACTCATCATGGTAAGTTTATGGTTTCTGTCTAATATTTAAACTGGAAAAGCAACAAATTCAGGTGTTTTTTTTCCTCAGGCATTACTGTGTAGACTACATCCTAGCCTCAGCTATGGTCCATGTGCTGCTCGTTTGCTGGCTGACCCTACTATTCCTAACTCTATCCCAATGAACACCTCACAGCACGATTTCAGCACTGCAGAGCACACCCTAGCCTTACACGAGCTCCAAGCAGAAGCAGCATTACCCTAAAACAGTGTCAACTGTAGGCCCAAAGTCACAATTTCAGATAGGTTTTTGGGCAAGCTGTCAGGTCTGGATAGCTTATAACAACATAAAGGAACAACTACGGCCATGCTTTTACCACCATGACAGTTTTTACATGACCTCTGTTTTTCTAAATCCTGTGTTAGCCTACACCTTGGGACATGGTATTTTCATTGCTTTCTTTCCCTTTCATCCCTCCATTTTCTCCTTCCAACATCCCTGGTAACTGAGCAGTAAGCATTACTTTTGATCTTGTTAGAAAAACAGCGAAATCCGTAACTGTATGTGCAGCTATACCAACACAAATTGCCCTCCTAGAGCTTACATGGGTCTTTCATTGAAATTCACCAACAAATAATAATAATAACAACAACAACAACAATACCCCTTCAATACAGAACAAAATAGTCCAATGAACAAACTCTATAGTAAATTTTGTAAAGTGCACAAAAAAATATTCATGGAAATATTTTTTTAAAAAGAACAAAGTTTTCTAGTGTGACCATGAAAACTTGTGAAATATTGTTAAAATTAAATAGAAGTCATCTAATGAGACTTTTTGGCTCTAGTATATTGGCAGACAGCAGCAACATTTTTCAGAAAAATTACACCAACTAAATATACTGTATCTTAGCAGCATAAAAAGTCCCTACAATTAGATGCAATTGCAGGCCTAGTAAGCATAAACCTGACAAAATGTTACAAGTGTAGTTTTCATTTAAAAGAATGGATTTCCATGGAATCCTAGAGGTAACATTTGTTATTTTGTTTACATTGTATTCTGGTAGTAAAGCCAACTATGACAAAATCTCCTGCCCTCCCCTCTACCCTTCCTCACAAAATTGCACAGAGTACTGGCAAATGTCATCAAGTTGTAAGATACGGCTGCGCTGAAGCAGCCATCTATTAAACAAACCAAAATTAAACCTGAAGCCTAAAAACAAACAATCCCAGAAAATGACAATCATTGTCAAACAACTGTGGTTTCACACAACCGACCGATGCTCCCCGCACACGTAGATGGCACTGGGCCGAATGCGCCGCCTTGTGTGGCCAGGTAGCTGTGGCAGAAACTTGAAGTATTTGGGCATCAAGTCCAAGCATGCATCATGAAACTTCTTTATCCTCCAGTAGTATATCAGTGGGTTCAGTGCAGACTTGAGGTAGCAGAGCCAAAGGAGCCAAGTGCTTATCTCAAAAAAGTTGTGCTTGTAGTAGAAGTGGCTGTTGAATGTGGCAATAAGGCTGTAAGTGGTGAAGGGCGCCCAACAGACTATGAAGACAAGGAACAAAATCAAGATGGTTGTGAAGGCACGAGTTTTAAAGCTCATATCAATATTCATCTGAAAAGGTCTCTGTAAGCTCATGAGACCAAGTTTACTGGCCTGGCTGAGGCATATGCTATCAGGGTGGCTATGGATACGAACTGCGTTGTGGCGGACGGTGTTGAGTATGCCCATGAAAGAATACAGCATTACCAGGAATGGAATAAAAAATGAAATTAGCAAGATAACTATCACGTAGGCTCGGTAACCTGGGCTTGTAGAGTAGCCAAATACACACTGAGGTGCTCTTGAGGGTATCTGCAGATTAGGATTCCCTACTGATAACGGAAAAGCAACAACAAAGGATGCTGCCCAGGAAATGACAATGAGAATCTTTGCACGGTAAGGGTTCAGTTTATCTTGCCTCTGAACTATGATAAGAAATCGGTCAATACTAATAATAAGAAGAATGGCTACCCCCTCTATGACAAAAAGCCAAAAGAACATGGCAGAGACTCTGCAAAATATATCCCCAAAAATCCACTGAGTGGTAATGATTGTTATCAGAGCAAAAGGCATGTTCAGCACTGCCAGCAGCATGTCCGCAAAAGCCAGGCTCGCTAAGAGGATATTAATTGCAGATCGCATAGCTGCCTTCTGGTAGACCATGAGGCAGACAACAAAGTTTCCAAGGAAAGAAACCAACAGAATAAATATCATAGCAGCAGAAAGAATGATCTGGAGTGGCAAACTCAAGCTCCTGAAAACTTCTTGCGATGGCAGGATAGCTGTGGTATTTACCAGTAAAGTACTTCGCTCCGTGGTGAGCACAGCACCTGAACTGTATCTCAACGGCTGCGTCGTGCCGCTACGAAGCGAGAACTGGGGAGTGGTAAAATTCGTATAGGCGTTTTCATAAACAATAAAAGTAGCATTTGAGGCCCCAGAGTGGGCTAGCGTCAACATTGCTGAGAAAACCATTGCTTCAGGATAAATGAAAGCAGAACCAAAGGTCTTCAAGGCTTTCCATCTTGTTCAGGCAGTATCTTATTCCTGGGCATTTAACAACTCAAAATTCAATGTCTGAAAGCATCAAAGTTCTTAAATTCATGTCAGTATTTTGATCTGAAAAACAAGAAAGGAATTTAAAGAAACAGAGTAAGACTCGCTGAAACCAATGGGAAGCAAATTATTGCTCTGCTTTCCTTCATCACAAAAGGATCCTTAGTACCTATCTACACTTTAGGCTGACACAATTTCCTTAAGGTCCAGTCACAGGAGTCACATACTATTTGGTCTTTTTCTTATAGATCCTGCTCCTGTAGTCTTGCTGACACTGTACAATATACTCACTCACTAAGCTTTCTTCTACTATAACCAGGACTGGAAAACTTTTGTGTTTGAAAATAAACTTTATTGATCAAAAGTGAATAAATCACAGCAGTACCTTCATTTAAATCTCCTAATTTTTAAACTACATTATTTTGTTTTTAAATTGCTTATAGCCGGAAACTTTAATAACATTTCCAAAGAGCTTACACAGTATCAATACTGCCTATTTGCCTGTTAGGTAGATTTTTCAGTGCTTACTAACCTGAGCTATCCTACATAATACAGAATCCTTGGTTCTGTGTCAGTTATCAGCAGCAGATGCCTCGGGAAAAACATGTAAAACATCTTAACCTGTTATTAATTATTAAATAACTTGTCCATAGGATTAAAGCATTTCTCAATTTGTTTCATGTAGTGACTGACTCATATCAAGGTGCAGGAAACTAACTCTTCTTCAGTCACTACAACCCATCACCTTGCAGCAAGCTTTCCTGCTTTCACTGGCTTAGACATGTCTTTATTAATTCATTTCAGTAGCCCACACAATTTAACCATGTGCACCCTCTTCTTCCCCTCCAAATCCAATCCTTAAGACATTCTGCTGAACTTCCTCCCTCATCATTATGCTGATACAATGCCACATTTACAGGTACCATCACCTTGTGCTATTACATGTAGTATATTATTGTGTGTGCTGTTTCTACAGACAAATACAATGTAAAGGAGTTGAGAGCTGTCCCCCCTTTTCAGTGCTAGCTCTTCACAGAGCTCCCCCCTCTATCTTGGACTATGAAATTAAATGCTCCCAGAGTACTCTGGCATCTGATCAAACTGGAAGCCAGAAGGATTATATGCCCTTTTAAAAGAACAGATCCCCATAGTCAGAAACATGAAGTGGGATTCACCTCATTCATTGTGGATGACAGCAAGAGTCACTTCAGGCTGTTTTCATGTTTTTAAACAAAAGAGGGATATAGACACCTTCAGAGGGCAATCTATCTCCTCCATCTATGCACATGGTGACAAGCTTGTGCTACCAATGTGAGAAGCTTGTTTGGTTTATCCTGTCCTCAGTATTTAAGCGGGTTCTGTTTAGTATCAACATTGGGCAGAAGGGAGGAAGAAATGCTTGTACAAATTTATGCAAGGATCACGTGCTTTGTGGAGGATCAAAAGTCCCTGGGAAATACTTCACCAACAAAGAAATGAACAATAAGGCAACAAAGTCTAACTTATGTCCTCAAGTTTGGACTTCTAGCAATTCATATGCAAGCTTGCTCAGGCTGTCGCCAAGGATTCATCAGGGAACATCAGCATTATGACCTGCTCCTCTCATTCCACAGCTCAGTATCGCTAGATGATTTCCAGGGTAAAACCGCCTTCAGCATTTTGTCCAAGACAAACAATTAACCTCTCTGTCCCCTTTAATTTTCAATGGTATCATGAAGGGTTATTATTATAAACATCCTAATTTCCTAGAGTCATACAAATTCCACTTTCTAAAGGTCTTCCTGCTTGAATTGGAGGGAATGTCATCATTTTCTACTGTATCCAATTATATTTCAAAGACTGTTAAACTCAGCAGGGGTATACTAAGCTATGTATATTGACATTTTGCAAAAACACCAACTCTGTTAACTTTATTCCAGACTTTCCTTTTCTCTCCATTCTGTCCCTTTTATTTTTATTTTACAGTAACTTTGATAGAGCAAAAAATTGCAATTACGACAATTACGGGCTAAAGCACCTATAATATCCAAAATTCTTCTTTCTTTGGTCTCTATATACCTTTCCTTTACTGGTGTCTTTAACCTGTTTGTTAGAATAAAATTTATAGTCAACATCAGAACACAGCTTTCCAGGATAAATATGCAAGGTTTTTAGCAATGAACATTAAAATCTCACCCAAAGTTCCACCAAGGTTTATGACTCCACAAGCCAAGAACACAGAAGAGGGAAGGAAGCTGTAGCGTTCCACAGGGACTGCAAAAGAGCAGAAACTCAACAAATAATTCTCAATTTAACATCATAAGAGTACAGACAATTAGATCCCCAGGGAAGTATCTTTTAGAGCTCTGTAAGCAATAAAGGTAACTTGCATTTCTGATTTGTTTGAGAAGGTCTCTCCACCAAGGCTCTGAAAGAAACTAACCTGCCATTAGATAAGCATAAAGCCCTCTCACAGACAAGAATCAGTTTAAAGGAAGAAACCAAAGAAGGAGCAGTTAATTTTGCAGTGAAAAAAAGCTCACTAGAAGGATTCTACAAAGCAAGTCAATACTGGGGTTCAGACTCTTCAACCTATACGGCAGAAGGGGGAAATATGAAACCATGCCATTTGCTGCTGATGGACATGAACTGTTTTTCAGAGCGATTTAATAAAAGCAAAGGTCAACTATAAAGAGGTACAGAGGGATCTCACGACAGTTAGTGACAAGCTAATACAGTGCCAGATAAAATTCAGTGTTGCTAGAAGTAAAGCTATGCTTACATAGAAAACCAAAGTTATCTGCACAGTAGCAGATGCTAAACCAATAACTACCCTCCAGCAGAAAAACAGATCTTAAAGCTTTGATAACTTTGTAAAAACATCGGTCAAGTGTTCAGAATCTTTAGCGAAGAAACAGAAGAAAAGCAGGAGCTAACGACACACACTGGATATACACAAACACACTACCTGCTACAATACACATCCATGGCACCTCTTCAGTACTATGCTCACTTCTGCTCCAACTGATTTCCATTTGAAAGTGACTGAAAAAAAGTATCAGAGGCCTACAGAATTATTAGTGGCACAGGGAAAGTGAATGACTGCTGTATCTCATAATGTAAGAATCAGAAAAGTCAAAGGAACACAAAATTCCAGAATGGCTGAGGTTGGAAGGGACCTCTGGAAGTCATGTTGTCCAATCCCTCTGCTCAAGCAGAGCCATCTGGAGCCAGTTTCCCAGGACCATGTCTAGATGGCTTTTGAATACCTCCAAGGACAGACTCTACAGCCTCTCTGGGCAACCTGTGCCAGTGCTTGGTCACCCTCATGGAGAAAAAAATATTTCCTGGTGTTTGGGGGAAAAAGAAATTTCAGTTTGTGCCCATTGCCTCTGGTCCTGGCACTGGGCACCAATGACCGTGTCCTTCCCTACAGGTATTTATATACATATATTTGCACCTTCCCTACAGGTATTTACCTCCCTGACCCTTCTCTGCTCCAGTCTGAACAGTTCCTACTCTCTCAGCCTTTCATCACAGAAGACATGCTCCACTCGTGTCTCTCCTGAACTGAGAAGCCCAGAACTGGAAATTATGATTTCACAGTTATTTGTGAAAATACTTGCCACAGGGTGCTGCAGATGCCATAGAGCTTCTGTGGATTTAGAAGGCAATTTAGGACATATTTCACATGATCTTTATTCAGATGATCATGTCAGGAAAAGGTGAATCAACCTCATGAGGTACCTACCTCCCTCTGCTGAACGCAGAGTACATGGCCATCTGACTTGAATACAGACATTGTGAGCACATACATGCAGTTAATTGACCAGCTTTCAATATATACAACAGAATTTGCTTATTTAGGTTAAGTTTACTGTTCTTTAAACATACTTTTGCCACACAACTCTGAAGTATGAAGTTCAGCAGAGCCTTACATGATAATGTGGATGTTTTCTAAAGAAAAAAAAAAATCAAAACCAAACCCAGCAGCCAACTGGAAACGTTTCAAGGTAAAGAGTTAAAGTTTTAGAAAACACTGCTTTATCACAAATTGTCCTTCTGAACAGAAGGAACCAGACAAGGCAAGTAGGAACAAAAAGGCTGTGGTACCCTGTATTTCTCAAGCCAGTGCTATCCAGTATATAGCAATGGACAAAGGGCTCAGAGGAGTCAATAAACTTATTCCTAACAACAAAAAGCAACTAAGAAAACTAACCTCACGTACATTCTTCTCACCGTCACAGCTCTCTAAGTAAACATCTACCTCCTACTTCATGCCTTCTCGCCTTAGTTTGAGGCTTGTATGCTTTTCTGTATAGTCTTAAAAGGAGGAGGATGACCTCATACAAGCTGTTGGCTGGACACAGCCAGGTTTCTTAAAGTGGAAGTGAGCGTTAGCCATTTGGCTGTTATATGTAAGTCATTAGTCATATCTTCTTTTCAACTTGGAGGTTGTGATCTGTAGCAAAGCCAACACCTAACTTAAGAGGACTGAAGGCTTTGGATCCCAGATAGAAAGAGACTCTTTGAGTGTTGCTCCTGCTCTCATTGCTTCCTCATGATTGATTCCAGGCAATCAGGTTTATCATGCTGAGGTATGAAATCCCTCTGTGTACCACACACTGAATCTGCATTCTCAAATGTGTTTTGGAGTTACACTTATGTAAGCCAGTTAGCTATGCTGTTTCTTGGACATCATCCTTTGTAAAGGTGACTGGCATTTCAGCCAATAAACTGACAAGGATCCCTTCCGTAGCAGTCCTATATATATTATTTTTATTTACTTAAACGGCTTCTACCAGAAGCACTCACATGATTTTTAAACATGTGCCTCCACCTACCCTTCCAACTTCCCCAGAATTATGTAAGTGTAGACATTTAAGCTGAACGAAAGGGACCAGTAAGGTAACTTCACAGCAATTTAATTTCAACCGTCTCTCACTCTTTGGGAAAGACAGATCCTGTAATTTCAAAGCCAGAGTCACTGCTGAACAGTAATCAGGCAACTTGTGAGAGCTGACCGTGCTTTGGCAGTTTAAATAGGTAAGCTTATTGATGGTCAAAGTACTCATGGCAAGAGACAGATACCTTTTTGTCACAGCATTCTCACTTCTGGAACATGTACTCTCACTGATTCTTTTCAGATGCAAAAAAGCTCCCCACAATCACTTTTTTCCATTTCAGCACTGAAAATTACTGGGTGTGCACATTTTCTCTCAAGTAAGGTTCTCACTCATATACAACCTTCTTTTTATGGAACATAATAGACACAATTATTTCAATGAAGTACACACTTAAAGCTAAATACCACACAAATTTCATTCATCAAATATAATTATTGTTAGAACTATGGTGTCTGCTTTTAACAGCTTTTGAAGCTAAAAGGTTCCTGTTCAAAATTTGGATAGCATGCTCAACCAGAAAGAAAAGATTGTATCTTGCATGCAAAACCAACATCAGTCCAAGCCAGCAACTCCAGCATAGCCAAAACAGGGAACATAACAGTACCATAATAACAGCTACGTTTTGTGCAGACCAGAACACACTTATGAACAGCTGCCAAAATATTCAATGATTTATCAAATTTCTCTGCTAAAATTAAGCATATTTTCAGTATTGCCCAGCACCAAGATTTGGTCCAGCACACAGAAACCATTCTTCAGAAGTAGGACTGGCATACTGATACTATTCCTTGGGTATGCTTTACGTGATCAAAAATAGGAAGCTTCTGCATGTTTTACAGCTACTATCAATGGCTTTATTTTGAAGATGAACTTGGGCAAAAAATTTTTTCCAACATAAAAAAATGTTACAAAAAAGCAAAATATTCTTAGGGGAAAAAGGATGAAGTCAACAACTAACATGAAGGCTGGGGGCTTATTTTGGTTTTTTTTTAAAAATGAACTGAAAGAAAATACTGAAGTATGTGTTTTCTGTCACCCCATTATGGTATGAAGGAGCACAGGACATACTCCCCTCTTGGTACGAATCGAGCATTGTTTCCCATGCTATTAAGCAGAGGCAGGAACATATTGCAACGGAACCCCTTCTGCTAAAGCCAGTGCAAAGAATGAGTCAGAGCACAAATCAGCAGGGACAATGTTCTTACTCACCTAACTGTTCCTCCTAAAAGGAACTGGTAGTTTTCAGTTTTAATACCTATTTACATATCCTAAATTGAAACTAATCAACTACACTGCATGAGCAGATGACCCATAAAACTACTCACAAGAGGCATTAGCTTAATTTAGGAAGTTTTCCTTTATTTCCACTCTATAAACACTACTGTGCCAATTTTCATAAGAAAGTATTGTGGGAAACAGCCACCTCTGCTTTGGGTCATTAGGTACAACTAATTGCCCTCTTGAGGGTATTTCTTTCTTAATTCAGAAAGCCATTAACTGTCAAGAAATATCAGCCATGGGAATCTTTATTACTGTTCTAAACCACAAATACGCAAAATGTAAAGAATAATTTTATTTTCTCAGCTCTTGGGGAAAAAACATGTTCTCAGTTTGCAGATCATGCAAAAGAACTTACACAGTTCAAGGTTCATTTCTAGTAGTGTCACAATACTCCCCCGACTTCTAATTTTCCCACTAATTCAATGTTCACATTAACCATATTCATGTTGAAAAGCTAACTGAACACTGTAGTACCTAGAAGAATAGGAAATATTGAAAATATGATTGAAAACACTCTTAATTCATAGTCTCCACCTAGTTACTAACGTACAACCAGCAAGGTGGAAGCTTCCTAATTTTTAAGTGGACCTTTGGATTACACATGGAATCACTATGTGACAGTTTGACCAATTAAAAAGAAAAAAAAGAAAGCATACCAATCCAGACAGGCTTCCATGAAGAGTGAGTACTGTAAGTCATCATGAGCTGTTCTGTTTAGTAAAGTATTTCCTTTCCAAATAACCTGTCAAAAAAAAAGAAAAAGTTGGTGACATTTACACACAAGGAAGAACAAGATCAGAATCACAGTTTTTTACTGTAATAAAACTTAATTTTTATTGGAAGTAGAATACACCATGTCTCCTGGCAAAAGGCAGATCCCATGTTCCCTTGCTGCAGAAGGTATAGCCCTTCAGCAGGACTAAGGCATCTAAGTGTCATCGAGCCAAAGAGCTCCTTGGCTATCTCACCTGTGGGAGCATAAGAACCTCACCATTTAGTACTAATATTTGCCAGGACTGGAGTTGCATGCTGGTTTAGATCTCATTCAGATGCATTTATTCAATTTGTAGACAAATAAATACACAGCAGTTAGAAGTCATACTGGGCCTGTTAATATACATGCGTAGATTTAAACATCAGGGTCCTGAACTCAACACCCCAAAGACTCCCAGAAAAAAACCCACAATATAATTCCACAGGGTGCTACTGAACTTCATAAAGAAGCTGAATAAATATTCCCCAAATGGCAAAGATATTATCATGATAGTACTGGAAAAACAAAGGGCAAGAAAACAGGTCTAGAGAGGAAGAAATTTTCAATGCAAGATCTTAGCACTTCCTCTACGTGGTCTTGTACCAATCAATCATCAGCACGACAGTATTATACCTCAAGTAGTTAAAATGATTTCTGTAAACAGAGCCTAACATAGGTAAAAAGCTGAGCATTTCCATCATGACATACCTGCTGTTAACTGAGAACATAAATTTTCAATGTAGGTTTTTCATATACTCTCAGCAGGAAGCCTCAAAATTTCAGTAAGCCTTGATAGCTAAGTTTATGTCACAGTAAGAGATCCCGGTGACCCAATATATTTTATAAATATGTTTATATATAAAAATCAAAAGAGCAAAGACATTAGAGACAGACATGCTGGTTTTTAAAAGGTTTTTAATTTCTTCCAGAAACCACTTTTGGAACATCATTAGACACCTCCACATTGGAGCAAAAGTTGTCAGAAACCTTCAGGAACAAGTTTCTAAATAAATGCTGTACAGGGGAGTTTGTGGACAAACCAGTCAACAACAAGGTGACAATGACCTCCTAACAAGGGAAGCAGTAAGAGCTGGACTTTAAGACCACTCAATCTTCTGGTTCCTCCAACCATTGGAGTGCTGTGTTTCTGTACTTACAGCCAACTTAACACAGACTTCAAACACCCAAAGTTTAAAAGCCTGATTTGCCAGACTGGCACCTGAAGAGAAATCTGCTTTCTGCAAAACACATCTATTATCTAACCACAATGGAAGTCAGTATCACAAAGATTTTTCTGATAATCTATTTATGGAAGCCAATTTCTAGTATCACAAAAGTTTGATCCTTACATTTATTCCACAGAAAAAAGTAGGAAGGAAAATACATGTCTCAGATTATGTATAAGAGAGGAAATGGACTCATTAGATTATTATAGACTTTAACCACTTGGCTTGTTCCCTCTTTAGAGAGGTAAGTATTATAAACTGTTAATCTTCCCTCAGGCTTTCTGAAGAGTCAAAGAAGCAAACACGTTTTCAAGCAAGCAAGAGATTCTGCCAAGAACTTAGATAGATTAAAGGTAGCGATGACAACCTCTCAGATCTTCCCACCAGACAAGCACATTCTCTGACATAAGAACCACTTCTTCTCTCTACTTATGGGTTTATAGAAAGTATTTTCAACTCTCAAAAGTACCTTTAAAATCCATTTAGAAAAACTTCCAAAATAGCACCATAAATTTCTTCCACTTCAAGCCTCCAAGCAGGGAAAAAAATAAAAGCATGTTTTAGTAGAATTTTACTGATTTACTTTTAGCTGAGGGCTTTGCAGATCTTGCTCTTATCTGGGCAAGATTGCTGTGAATACTTTGCTGTCAGGAATCCAGGGTTAACACTGTTTCCAAATGATTTGTCTTTTCTCCCCTCCTGTTATAAATGGTCAGGCTTTTTTGTAAGAACAGAGGGGAAAAGCTCTGTAACCCTTCACAATACTGCCATGAAATTTGAATGCAAGGATACCTGTAGCTCCAGAGAGCCCTACTTTTGGAACTGCAACCTCAATATCAGCATTTAGAGTTGGCACAGCTACTGAAAAGGAATCCTGACCTCCTTCTCATTCACTCAATTCTGAAGCAGGATTGACACCAGGCTCTGGCAAGTGAATTTAAAAGCTTCACATTTCTGGCCTGGAGCTGAGAGGTGTTGGGGTACACAGATCAAGGTGTAAGATCTCAATTTGGATGCTACATATTAAGAGGTATTTACATAAAAGACAGTGCTGTGCCATAGGCAATTACAAAAATTTGTAATTTTTTATTATCTTAGACCTAATAAGATGCAAATTCCTCTATTTCAATTCCTCAAACCAGGAATGGTTGTTTCCAGAGAACTGAAATAGTGCAACTAAAAATCACAGAAATCTTAAATACCATTAAACTTAAAAATATTTCCCACAAGCATTCAGATGACATTGAAGACTTAGCAACAGGCTAGAGAGAGTCTCAAAGATACTATGAAATGCTTTCAGTGTACCATTGCTTTATGAATGTGTCATAACTTCTCTTGAGTACTTTATCGACAGCTAACTACATCTAGTTACACCTAGACCATACTCCTATTTCAGCAAGTTTTAACATCTTCTTGGGACATTAAGTCAAATCATGGTAAAAAAAAAAAAAAAATCACCCTGAAAACCTGAAAGATTCTTTTCATCACCAAAAAGTAAGTCTTTCAGAAGATAACAGGCAAGTAAAAAAGCCTGCATCAAGTCAAAGAGCTTCAACAGAGTTGTCCTAAGGCTATTTCGGCTTTTCAACTAGTGTAACTTCTCCAGTATATTCTCTGAGTAGAAGACTTGAGTTCTGTGAAGATGTTTCACCTTTATATAACATAAAACAAAGATCTAAAGGACCCTTGTATTTTATCATTCTTACTTTGCAGTGCCCTGTACACCCAACATATACTACTATGCTGCTTTCTGTTAAAACAAGGGAAGATGGATTTTTTTATTCATTAGTAGTTTTGACAACAGCTGTTAGCACATTATCTTTAACCAAAATGCAAGGGCTTACAAAATTAATCTTGTAAAAACTGTAAGCCCATCATCAACAGCATGCTATATTGATGGAATTTATTAAGCTCTCCCACAAAAACATACCTGCTTTTTAAAACAATATTAATTTTAGCAAAAAATACTATTTTTATGCAACGATGCAGGGATGCTAATGGAAAAGTGATTACAGTGGCAAAATGTTTACTCTCTTCACACAGAGTGCTGCCCACAATTTGGTTTACTTTCCAGAGTGAAGCCATCAATCCTGATTTTGCTGTTCCCACAGGGATTCAGTTCATGCTACAGCCAAATTCTCTTGCTGCCTAAGAGTCTTGCGGCTGTAACACAGATGTTACAGATCTTCTTGGCAGTTGGTTCACAGAGAAGAGGTGCTGGTACCAAGTGAAACGAGGTGACTGCATTTCAGCAACAGAAACGCTGCTGTGTGCAGCAACCTGCTCTAAGAGCACTTAAAGGCTGCCAGGGATTTAGCTGAGAACTAAACACATACTTAGTTAATATGCATATTTATGTATTTCTGTTGTACACTCTTATACATGCACGTGTCCACATTTTCAGTACTTTCTAGCATCTCTATTCAGCCAAAACCAAACATGAGACCCTAACAGTTGTTTGTGTTCCTTCAATTTTTTTCCCAGATTTACCCTATACTTTGTTGTTAGTCTACATTAATCTATTAAATATCAGATACATATTACAATAGTAACTTATTTTTCATAACATAGAAATGGGCACTAAGTAAACTAACTACTTCTTAATAGTTAGCCTTATTATCTAATTAATAGCTTCCAAATTATTTTTGTCTCGTGCCAGCCAACTGGAATAACACTTTCAAGATAGCAATTGTTTCTGAGAAAACAATCTTAGTTAGAAATCTGTTCATACTGAACTGAAAGTTCCAAATTGACAACTCTCAGGGTGAGATGACACATTACAGACATCCAGACCCTATACAATACAGGCACTAACAATTTCTGTACAGACATCAGGCAGGGCTTGGAACATGCATCATGAACAGATAAAAAGATATATTAAATTTACAAGTCAAAACTATTTAAATGACTCAATCTGGTGATTTTTAAAGCACAATGTTTAGTTTTATGTAATACAAGAGATCACAGCTTTAATTTGGTAGGGGGGGTGTTTGGGTTTTTTCATTTTGTAAAAATGCAAAGCAAACAAGTATGCATATCAACTGGAGGATTCAAATCCTTTGCAGGAACAATCTTTTTAACTATCTTTAATTCCTGGTTACAAATAACTTGACAGTTAATTGAAGGGATTTTGCACTGCTCATGCAGTTTTCTGCTTCTTGAAACTGTTAAATCATAGGCCAAATCAAATGTCTCACACAGTTTTTTATACACACACACACAGAGTTACAGCAGTTCCCCGTTCACAAACCCCACTGAAGAACAACTTGTTTCCATGGAAAAGCCCCTTCAGTAATAAAAGTGGGGGATTGGATTTTTACACTACTTAAAAAAAATAATTTCTATAAAAAACTCCACCCAAAAACCTACTAAAACCCACCAACACACCCTCCACCAAAAGAAAAAACAACCAACGCCAACCAACCAAAGAAACAAACAAAAACTCCATCCAACCCTACAAAGAAAAGCTTTGCCTTACCAGGAAGAAGTCACCCATTAATTCACGTTGCCTTTGACTTCGGTAGGTCAAGATTTTATTTCCCTACTTAACCAAGAGCTGTTTAATTATGTTCAATTAACTCAATTTTCAAATAATATGAAAGCATTGCTTCAGTTATAGAGAAGTTTGTTTGGTCTCCATTTCAATATGAAACTGATGCTGAGAAAATACTCTATGTAATTAATCTTATATGCAGTATAACTCTAAATTTAATAAATGCAACACAATTTCTAACTTGATTGCAACTACTCAGCAACAGCTGACTGAAACCAAGAGACTTGTAGCATTTTTTTAAAACACTGAAAAACACTTAAGTCAGTAATGAATCAAAGTTATGGGTAAGATTTATAGGAAAACAAGTGTAATGAAATCCACCATAAGAGATCAGAAAATTAAACCCTTTCTTCTATCTCTTTATAGACCCTAAAATACTGTTAAAGTTGAAATTAACATTACTCAGCATAGGACATTAAAAAGAACACACCCAAAAATCAGAAGTGATGCTTCTCCTGCATTTCAGAAACAGGAAGAAAAAATTAAATTTAAAAAAAAAAATTGTAAGCTACTGTGGAAGGTTTGCAGGTCATTTTAAAAGAGGTATCAAGTTTGTCAATAAAAATGTAATTTTACTCTCGTCCTCTGGGTTTCATTAAAAGTCAAGTATTTTTATCTAGTCTTCTGATTATTTTCTCTTCATTTCTATCAACACCACTTTCCTACTCCAGACAGAACAGTCAAGCTTCTGGAAGCAGCCCCTTTATACTCACAGAGTTGCTGAAAGTAACTTCCATAGTATTTTTTGCCTATCAAATCATTATTGTTTTTTCCAATCTTGTTGGAAAAATCTTGTTGAACTTAACATATTTCTACAAAATGTCTTGCATAAAAGCCAAAACTGTTTGTTTATACATCATGATGGTTACTTTGTTTAAAAAAAAAAAAAAAAATCATGCTAGCAAGGTTACTTGTTGCAGCACACCTAGCTACAGCACTGTACATATACTTTAGTTCCCTCTGTATTTCTCATCCAGGTTCAACTAACAGTCCAAGAACCACAATTAACCCTTTGCAACATTTTCATCCAGCTGGCCCTCTTCTACCTGCTATCCCTTTCCCATGGGTATTTTGCAACAGTTAGCTTTTTGCTGTCAACCTTCTTAGGGGTCCGACAGCTCCATCCACCACACAACAGGCACAGTCTGTCAGAAGATGAGAAAGAGACTTTCAGGAAAGATGCAAGGCATCTTTCAGGGAAAACAGCCACCACAGCAATTAAACTGGCTCAATCCTTAAGTCCCTCAGCAAAGGGGTAATTAAGAGACAAAGTATGATTTACATACTGTGACAACTGTAGCCTGCTCCTGGCTACTAATTTCAGAGATAAATACAACAGTAACATCCTGATCCATACACAGACTGACAGCACTCACATCCATGCAAAAAAATCCAGTCTATAGCAAACAGGGAGGGAAAAGTTACAGTGCACTGAATGCCACCTCCACAACAACCTCTGTTGCCTATCTGGCTGAAAAGACCAGAAAGAGTTCTCTGCAATGTACTCTAAAGAACTGTTTAAATGCTGCACTTTGAAGAGGTTTAACACCACTGGAACACTGACTTTTTTTCCAGACTGTTTTATTTAGGAGTCTCACTTCAAAACATGGGCAGCAACTACCTGTAAATACTTTAAATCCTCCCTCGGCCTTCCCTTTCACACTGAGCTCAGAAACTACCTTTGCTCAGCGAGTTCTTACCACTTCCAGTCTTACAGAGACCTTTACAGATGTTGTCTTTTTGTTGCAGAAGTAGCTAGGGCAAGTTTCTGAAGCCCTACAGACTCAACCATTGCCTGTTTTCCTCACAGCCCACTTATATTCCTTTCCTTCTTAAACAAGCATAACCTGTGAAACTCACGCATATTCAGTCCATATCATTCTCATTTTGAGTAGATATGCCCCATAAATAATATATCTGAATACAGTTATAACCACTTCTCATATGCTTGACTTTACACCCTCAGAAGTTTGGGATACAAGTTCACAACTGCAGAGCAGACTCTTGCTTCAGGCTTTTGTGTTGCCCTTCACCATCTATCTGTCAGGCTTTTTGCAAATCATTGTAATTCTGAATATAGAATCAGAGAATGGCATGGGTTGGAAGGGACCCCAAGGATCATAGAGCTCCAACCCCTCTGCCACAGGCAGGGCCACCAACCTCAGGCCTGGATCTACACAAGGTTGCCTAGGGCCCCATCCAACCTGGCCTTGAACACTTCCAGGGACAGGGCATCCACTACTCCTCTGGGCAGCCTGTTCCAGCACCTCACCACTCTTTCTGTAAAAAACTTCCCCTTAATATCTAATCTAAACCTTCCTTCCTTTAGTTTTAATCCATTCCCCCTTTTCCTGCCATTGTCTATCCTTTTAAAAAGTTGAATCCCCTCCTGCTTATAAGCTCCCTTCAGGTACTGGAAGGCTGCGATGAGGTCCCCCCACAGCCTTCTCTTCTCCAGGCTGAATATATCACATCTAGATATGGTCTAATCATTCCTTTTATCCTTAGCCTCAACTCACAAAATGGTGAGAACCTGGATACCACTACCTTCTCTAGCATTTTGGTTTCCAAGACCATCAAGCTGCAAAGAAGGGACTTTTAACTGCAAGAAGACCAGGCACTTGAAAGTAATTCAAGCATGTTACTTTACCTCTTATGTTGGAGACCTTGGTAAGTGGAAAAGGGAGGATCCACATCTATATGATTTAAAATGTCTGAGTTTTTCAGTATTTCAGGCTATTCAGAACTCTTGCTGCCTTCTCCTTGTCCAGTCAGTCCATCTTACCAAATGTAGATGCTGCCTGTCCTCTGGGCCCAGCTTACTTAAGTCAACTCTTTATCCCTACAGCCACATGCTTAGATAGAATGGCTCAGCTATGCTTGCCCTTCTCTGTAGGAAGAATAAACAATATTTAAAATAAAAAAAAAAAACCATATCCCTGTTCTAGAAATTGGATACATTTTCAGCAAAAGCATTAGGGAAAAAAGAACCTATGTCTCTTCTTAGGCAGAGCAACTAAGAAAAATGCAATACAATTCACTTGCACTGAGCACTTCCATATATGTAAATCAAATAAGTCATAACATAGATGTTAAACAGTGAATACACGATGCTTAAAATCTGTAACTTCACCAGGTCTGTAGTAGCTCTCTTCTTTCCCATGTACTTTGAAGTACATGGACTTCCTAGTCCCAGTTTTTCAGCAGGGCCATAATGCTGCCAGGTGTTGTATCTATCCACTGAGCAGTAGTTTAAATTATTATTTGAGGATCATTTTACTACACAGCTTTTGTCCATTTTCTAATTTTAATAGCAAATTTTTGTTCAGTGCCCCACACACCAGGTGGTCTGAATGGGAGTTTAAGGTACCTTTTGTAAATACTAACAAAGCAATGAAAATTAACGAACCATAAAATACAGGAAATTAACTTCTCATCGCATCATCAATTTATCTACCCACCTAAATGAGTTTAAAATACCAGCTTCAAGCAGTCTGATGTTCTAGGGACATTCAGCTGCCACTTCATTTATAGTCTGTTTCCTTAGCAACACTATAATCCATCTGGCTGCAGAAAGCTAAATTCCCAAACCATATCCTCCTGTACACCGGAAATAGGCTCAAAAACATTTATATTTTAAACAGCATACAGTCACCGTGATTAGTGAGTGTATAAATGAATCTGGGAAGGCAATAATCTTCTTAATGCACACACACGCAAACCATCCCTGCTCTAGCTTGAATAAGTGATTCACATACCGAGAATGACACAGTCTTTTCAACTTCTAGGTGTTACATACAATAGCATCTCTTTCCCAACGCTGCGTCCTAAGCAAAGCAACTCAAGAGCTAAGTCCTGACTCTGAGAGGAAGAGATCTTTTATATCCTCTTCCTCCAAGAGTTTCAGAAATGAAAGCGTTTCTCTTATCTTTGTTCCACCATGCCCAGCTGAAGGATCCTTCTGAACTGCACAAGGTCAATCTGTTCTCTTAAGACCTTTCTAAGAGAAATAATAGCACTGCATCCCAGGTCTTTCAAATTTACGGCAGCTAAAAAATTCTGATGAAAGCTAATCACATTACAAAGCAGAGGCACTTGTCTTAAAAATACTTATTCTTCAGGTTTTTGCATCTAAAACTGCAAATATCACCTGCATAAACTAAAATAAAAATCCAGTCCCCCAAAGCAATGTTTATACATCATTAAGAACATAAAATCACAAATTCAAAATATTCAGGAAAGCCAATTCAGAAACTGGAGAGTAACTAGCAATGCCCCGAGGTGGCAGCCACACTAGGATGGAACTGTGTAACAGCAGGCCTCTCACCACCAGGATGAATGGATACAGCGTAAAAATGGCAGGATGCATCTTAACCACAAACCATTTCGCCTGCATTTGGAAACTGCTATCTGGCAAAGGAAATCAATCTCTTTTCTAACAGACAAATTAATCTGTTATGGAGAGTGGAACAATCTCCAGACTGCCTACATCCCACAAAGTCCCATCAACAGGAAGCCAGGATTAAATCCACAGAACGATTCTGCCACGCAGTCAACCATTTCAGTGACAAACCTGCATAGCTTTGCCTGACTCTACTGTAAAGCGGTGGCATACAAGTCCATACTGCCTGACTTGCTGACAGCATCTGAAAAGAGGTTTAAGCTTTCCTAAGTCAGGAGTATCCTCAGGCAAGGAGCTGAACAATGTTTCTCACTGTTTGACTAGCATCCCTCTAGGAAGTAGTGAATACAGTAGCACCTACTGTAGACACCTGATGCTTCCCTCAAACAAGTCCCATCTGACTGTCGACTACAGCCAACATTTCTCAGAGGCTTTGGAGGTGGTTGGTTCCAAGAAAGAAGCAAGCTGACTATATCAGACAGAAGTAACAACAGTTCTTCATGTCATCTCCCCAGTGAAGAAAGAAATGGGTCAAATTCACAAATACTAGCCTAAAATCACTTTTATGTCTAATCATACATACATTTCCATGATCACAGCAAGTTCTCAAGAAACAGGCTATTAATTAACTGATACAAAGGGTTGATTACATGCATTTTGGAAAAAAATTTCAAAGAACTGAGTTTAATCTTTTTCATGATGTAGACAACAGCTCTTTGAAATACTTAGTGGTGTTGCAGTCCCAGACTGGCCAAGGAGTCAACTGGGTAAGCCTTTTGGCAATGTTTGGCAAGTTTAGTAAGCACTCACCAATATGAAGCCCGAACTTAAGACCTTAAAAAGGCTGTTTCCTTATTATCATTTTGGTTTCACACACTCGCTCTATTCCTACTAGGGCTAAGACCAGGCTCACCTCATTTCAACACAGCTCTGAGGTAATCACATACGCTTACTCAGCAGTTAGATACAACACACATTTCTGGAAAGCAAATTCATCTACACTGTTACAGATATCTATTTTAATTACCTTGTTTCTTACCGGGACTGTATATGAACTGCACAACTCTATGTACCTACAGTGATCTGCATACTGCCTTAACAACCCATTCAGATGTAGGCTTCTATATGAAGAGCTGCATAATGCTTAATAGGGACATTCCACAATTCTCTACTTTCAGAAAACTGCAGGAACTGTCCTGTTAATAGCTGACACCAGCCAACACCAGAAATAATTCACTAGCCCCTGCCTCTTCCTGGAGTTAGGATGCTGGGATCCTCCATGTGCTCTGGAGCTTGTCAGGAGTCCAGGAAACACCAGAATGGAACTGAGATCATCCATCTTCCTCATCGCTTCTCAAAGTGGGAAATCATGGAAGTTAATGAAGTAACTTATCAGTCCCTGAGCCAATGCCTATTTTGTATTCATGTATATTGTCATCAAGAAATAAAGAATCTGATAAATTATTCAAATAGCTGCATATACAGGAACTGAGAAAGACCTTGAAAACAGTGGCAAAACAGAGAGAGTATACAGGGGCTATTACAGTTTTAGCCTTGCTGTTAGTAGCTCAAAGCATATCACCATATTGTCAGAGCACCGTGGAGATGCTTTTTCAAGTCTAGCATTTCTGGTGGCCTTGAAAACACACTTTTAATCCAGTTCATTTGGATCTAGCAGTTTAACAGCAGAAGTGCTATCATCTGAGATTTCGTGCTTTGATTTGGTATTTCCAGAAAAGATGAACGCAGTTGAAACTTGCCTTCTTATCTTATCAAAATGAAGGGAATGGGAAGGGAAAAGGCTCTCAGTTTCAGTTAGCAAACACACTCACCCTCTTCTCTATCCTCATAATACATGCAACAGATGCCAAATTTTATGGCAGATGCAGATGTCCCAATACCAGTAAGGCATAGTACAACCTCTCCCTGTTATAGATACTCTGAACATGGCTCTATGAGTCAGCATTAAATATTGCCAAATTTCTTTCAAATGTCACCTCCTTATCATAAATGACACACTTGGAGCCTGAGCAGACATGCTGAATGAATTCAGTAGCGTGAAGGATGGAATTAACTTCTCAGCTCTACCAACTCACGAACCTTTCAAATCAGAAATAAGGCAAGCAGTGGGAGGCCCCGTTGCTACTCAGTTGATTCTGATCCAAAAATAAACAGGTAGTTCCTCTCCTGGTCACACACAAATTTTCCCAGAGTATTCCATCCAAGCATCCAATAGTCTGGGGTACCAGTGTGCAGGTGTGCATTTTTGAGAGAACGAAAGTGCAAACATAACACATACTCCTTGAACATTTCATGGCATGTCTTTGGCTAGATGTGGGAAGTCTGGATTTTGGGTTGGAGACATTTTAGTTTGTTTCTTGATATTACTTTGTTACTGTGACAAAGCACAGGAAATCTGGATAAAAATATACAATTTGAAATCATTATCTATAGTTTGGAGTTCATATATGCAAAGCATATACACATACAGTTAGGGATATAGCAATCAAAGTATCATTAATACACAACATGTATACATTTCTAAACACATCCACAAATACCATGTAGGACTCCAGAAAAACGTCTAAAGAACATTCAAAAGTGACAACTGACAGAAGAGCCTAAATCAAATGATCAAGTAATAAAAGGCTTGTTGGAGTATTATCTACTGAAGGCAAGAACTTAATCAACATATAATATCATGTCTTTTCAAATTACTTTTCAAGTCTTTGACAAAAAGAAAAGTTGTCTCTTTCACAAAATATACTCTCTTTCTATCATTATACACAATGAACTTTGTACAATCCTTTGAAAGGGATAATTTTGTGAATTACACTACGGATGCAGAAAACATGTAGCAATAACTGTTTCTACGTAGTATCAGGTTTTGAAGCTTTAAGACAGCTTGAGAAAGGCAGAATTATTATTTCACAATTTGCATTACAAATATATTCTTCTTCTCCTGTTCTGCTGCAGTTTTCTCCCTTCTGCTCAAAGCAACTGAAACTGGATACCTCTCTGTGAACTTTTTTCTCTCATTTTTTTCCCCTTTTCCTGTTTTTAAAATGAGGAGATAGCTTGCACAAGACTGAGGTAATGAACACAATGTCCTGAAGAACTGAGATATTATAGGGATGAACACCACCACAGAAGAAAAACACACACTGAAGTTAATAATTAAGCATTCAGAATGGGTGGTAAATAAGGCATATGACCATATATTGAACAATGATGATAAAGCATTGCAGAGATGCTCAGTAAGGATTAGCCTTGCTACAACATAGCTGTCCTAAAAGCTGGATAACAGGGCTAGAAGAACCACTGAAACTCTCGTGACACAAAGCAGTGAGATACCGAGCAAGTAATTTAGCCATAGGTGGGATAAACCGCTTTTTGGACAAGCTTATTTTTCTCTCCATTGACCGTGCCTGGAAGGGTAGTTGAGACTACCTCAAGAGTCACCATAGTCCTCTGCAGATTACTTCCAACAGATTCCTGAAAGGTAGCCTATTGTCAGTGGGTTTAAATTTGCTATGCAGGGGTCCATACACCTAATGAGGTTCTTAGAAAAAAAAAACCAAAACAAAACAAACCACCGATCACAGGACAAGATAGCTAGCTTTCAGAAGCACAAACTGAAGACTTCAAGATTTACCTCAAACCAGCAGCATCCATTCACTGCAGATAATGAGGCAGGCACCTGCTGGAAAATACAATCCATGGTTATGTGGGAGAAAGAAAGGAGAAATTTCAAAACACTTCACCTGTTTCAAAAAGCAAGACTAACAAAAGATTTTTATTTTGCCTATTTTTTTTTTAAAAAAAGCAATTCAACTAGTTTGATAAGCATGCTACTGAATTAGGCCTGCAAGACTGGCTGGTTTGGTTTTTTTTTAATATGTTTGGCAGAAGTTATATATATTCCTGACTGAAAGTGTGTTATTAAGCATCTGAAAAAATCTGGTTTTTAATGATTCTTCTTGGAGGCTCACAGCAAAGGATGAGGGACCATGCACACAATCTACAGTATTGGTAACTTCAATTAGGCCTTGGGGGAAAAAAATAGATCATAGCAAGAGTGGTCAAACACAGGAAAAGGGTATGCTCGGAGGCTGCAGGATCGCCATCCTTGGGGATATTCAAAACTTGGACACGAACCTCATCTAACTTTCTGTCTGGCTCTGTGCTGAGCAGAGTGTTGGCCTGTGCAACCCCCTGAGGTCTCTACCAGTCTCAATTATTCTGTAGCTTTATGCTCCATCCTTGGCCCACTTAAGCTGTAACAGCAATTATTCCTTCCCCACGGCCTCTTAAATCTGAGTATTGCATCTGAAACCCTTTTTCCCCCTTTGCTTTCCTGCCCTGATCTGCCTGGCTAGCTGACCTGGCCCATGCAACTAGAGGGCTACAAGCTACATAAGGGTAAAAATTCTAACTGGCCAAACTAAAGTGACTAGCAACTGAAAATATGCAATCAACCAAGAGAAGGATATAGCAGAAAAGTGCAAGAAGCAGCTGGGCAACAAGATGTCCCAGAAGAAACAGCTCAGTAAAATATTGCAGGGAAAACCACAGCAAAGTCACCAGACAGCATTGACATGTAGACAACAGAATGGAAACTAAGGCCCATCATCTACTTTGTACAATATAAAAATTATGAGGTAAGTAATATGGGTAATTTCATAATCCATGTCTAAAGCATGCTATTTCCCTTGACTGTCAATCCACATATGGATCATGTCCTACTGTTACAGCTCAGATAGTTACAGCCTGAACTGTCATTTAGAGGTTTTAACTCTGCTAAGGATGAAGGAAGTGATCAAAAACATCCTGGGAAAAAACCAAACAAAACAAAAACTATTAAGATTTGAAAGTCAAATCTTACTTGAGAAGTTACAGAACTGTAATTAAACACTATGACATAGGCTTTACCTAGATGACTAAATACTACTTATCCTCACACAATCCAGCTTCCTTTAGAAGGCCCAGTGCTCACGAAAGCTAAGAACTGTTCAAAACCTTGCTTTCTCCACAATTCTTACGTGCCACCACATCATGTTTAATCAAGACAATTCAAGTCTTGCTTTAGTAACTGAGAAAATCAAGGAAGAGATGCAAAAAACATAACTGTCCAGTAATTTTAGTTACCTGATTTGAAATGCTAAGTGCTCTGAAGAAAATCAGATCCTAGACAGTATAAACCACAGCTCCCAAAGGCTGCATTACCACCACTGCAAAAGCTTTAAATTTCCAAGCACTTCTGTGCTTATGTGGTCTTAACAATATTCTTTTAAACACAGCTTGTGTATAATATACATCTCAATTGAGGTAAATTAGGTTACAGTTATGCAAGAGATTTCTCCAAGTGCCACTCAAACCAGTGGGAGTCCTCAGACAACTTCAACACGTGCCTAAGTGTAAATACCTTACTGAATCAGTGCTTTTACATCGAGCACAAGAAAAGACTAGCTCACCTTTCTCCTGAAACACACCTTGACAAGTCTCAGTGTCAGCATTTGTAATTTTATGAGGTCTCGTTCAAATGCAGTTGACAAGAATTTCACTGAGACACGCTGCCTCAAGTAAAGCATTTACCAAGTCCCAACACATACATATGATTTAGTTTATTATCTGTTATCTTCAACTAGAAAGGAGGCGTCTAAACAGCTTTCTTACTTAAGTTCAAACTGCTCTACTAGCTAGGTTAGCAAAATAACAGCTGCCAGCAAAGACAGAGAAAAATATACACTGTCCTGTTAACGTATTTTATGTCTATGAGAAGCAGTGTGACCTGACAGAGCTGAGATTCCACAAGTAAGATTCCTTAGATAGTTACACTTCTTGCCTCACTTTCTTCATTTGAAGCAATTGTCCAACATCCTTTAGAATTGCTTTGAAATTTATGTATTAAACTATTATGTGAGATTAACCCAAAAAGCAAGCACAGCGTAAACCACCCTGTACACTCACCACTTCCTTATTATGGTTTTGTCCATAATTTTGGTAAGAAAAAAGATAGCAAGCATGGTGAGAGGCCACAGTGATTTATTTTACATCTAGTCTAATGTTTTAACAGGCTAGCAATCTCTTCAGGCACTGAGAAGTAAATCATCTTCAGAGCAGTAAAAATTCAAACCGAAACTTGCTCTGCCCAACTTGCTACTTATAGAAAAATAATCAGGAAAGAGGCAAACCAGAAGAACACATGCCATGGATGCATCTGCATCTAGTCATCAGGATTGCCTGTTCAGGACATGTGCTGCATGTTTGGGAGAGTACTCCCAAAACAGTGCAAGTCATGTAAGCCCTTCCCTGGTCCTGCTTACCTTTCTCTCAGAGGCAAGTGGGAAAACCACCAAGCCTTCAGCTACTGCTCTGCCACTCACCTGCACAGAGAAGAAAGCAGCCCTGACAGTTCTAAGCAGCTGACTATGAAAAGCAGCATTTTACTGTCCCCAAGACCCTCAATGCAAGGAAATTAGATCACTGTGATTGAGCACAGTGTTAAGAGAAGCAAGAGAGGCTACTTACAGTGTTACTGATAGACTATGTCGATGCTAGTAAATCAAGTAATGCCAGGAACCATTCCCAGGAAGAGGAACTCAGTCACACAGACTGCTGAACTGGTGCAGACTGGCACAGCATCCTTCTAACCCAGGCAAGCCACAGCTCTCCCATGCATTTCTGGGGCATGATTTTGGATTAATCACTGGCCAGGAGCCAGTCCTAACAAGTAGCTCGTATTCAGCTATCCCATTCTAGAAGGCCGGAGAATTTAGCAGCATTGATAAGGACTAATCCATGTCAGCTGGCCTCAGGACCAGAGCAAACAGCCTTAGGTACATTTAACTACCTGGTAGAGAAGCAGTCATAGCCTCTCCAGGCTTTGTCTGCCATTATTCTTACTGGAAGACCTTAAAAGTAGCACACGCAATGAAGTATCTGAGCATAACCCATCCAGAACCACCACACAAAAGTAACCTACACATTCCAGTATACAAGAAGTAAATTAGAAATGAGTAGAGCTCATCTTGGCTTCTTCCTGTTTCCTCTGAGCAGAGAGAATTGCGTATCAGATCTACAGTCTCATTTATTTTCTTAGTTTAAAAAAAGTTCTATACATTTAACATGCACTCTTACAGTGAGGCCCCTCGTTAATAAATGAGTCATGCAAAATAGCGTAAGAAGATGAGTCTCTGAGGGCTGATCATTTGGTAGTAAACATTTCAAATGAAAGTTTTTCAGAAATTCTTACTCTTCTAATTTCTAGTCATTACCAAATCTGCTACTGTAGACTAAAAAAAAAAAACCCAATTACTAGTGAATCTGTTATCCTGGAAACGAGGTTACAGCAATGCTGGCAAATACATTTTTGCAATAGGCAACTGCAAAAACGACAGTAAAAATACATTTGAGAACTAACAATACACAGTTACTCTGTGTTATCAATACTCTTTGAAATCTCCTTAGAATTTCAGAGACCTAGAAATGGTCTGTTTAAAACTGTCCCTTTCATAATCCGATGCCTTTGCTGCAACGTCAGGACGCAAAAGATGTCCCACAGAAAAAGCCTCGTGCAAAAGCCATTTGCCACTGTTGAAGTGTTTGTGTTCTCTGCAAGGATAAAGAATTTTCATTCTTGAGCACGAAGCTGACAAGCAAGACATATCTAGCTCTTACTATTTTAAGCACATAGATTACCTGTATCTCTAGGCAAATCAAACGTCTTCTAGGAAAAGTGTTTTTACAAGGGTAAAACTTCATCCTATGCTCTGATATAAATACATATATATTAGCCTGCAGTGGATCATCTTTTAAAAATCAAGTATGAAGAAAACCGTGCGGACACCTCAAAAATGACACCCTCATTTTAACAACACCAATCGCTTTTCATTTTCTGAAGTGGGACACTTCTGGCTCCCAGCGCGACTGCCCGCGTCAGGGGCCACACACCGCACCGGCCACCGGCACAAGAGTTTTGCACAAGCCAGAGCCCGCAGAGCAGGTGGCGGAAAGCAGCCGGCCCCCCGCGTCCCGCCTCAGGGAGGAAGGGGACGGGGCCGCCAGCCCTCCGTGACCTGCGAGGCGGCATCACCTGGAAGGCATCAAAGAGCGAGGCCAACTTATGGGGACGAAGCCGAAGCCGGAAGCGCGGCCCCCGCGCATCGCCTCCACACCCGGCCCCCACAGCCGCCGGAGAACAGCCCCCCGCAAACACCCCGCGGCTCGACGGGCGGCCGTGCCCGACGCGGCTGAGAGCTCCCACCCGGGACCGGCAGCATTCCCGCCCCCGGCTCCCGCTCTGCCCACCCGCCGCTTCCCCTCAGCCGCCGCCGTGTCCGCGAGCCGCTGCCCGCCAACAGCTCCGTCGGCTCCGCCCGGAGAGAGCGGGGGCGCCCGGCCGTCCTGGGCCCACGCAGCCTCCTCAGGGCGCGGATCCCCGACCTGGCCTAGCCCACGGCCACGGGGCCGGGGGCGCGGCAGGAACCCTGCGGGTCCGTCCGAGGCTGGAGCGCTCTCCCGGCCGCGGGACCCCGGCCGGAGGAACCGGCATAACCGTGAAGGGCTCTCGGCCGGTCCTCGCTGCAACTCTACGCCCGCCTGCTGCCCAGACCACCGCCCCCCTCGAACCCGTAGTCCAGCCCCGCGGAACTGCCGCCGGCGGATCCAGCGCCGGCCGCGGCGCAACGCGGCGCCTCGCCTCACCTCACGGCGTGGCCGGTGCCCTGCGGAGCCCAGCGCAGCATAAGCCCAGCCCGAGCCCATCCCTCCGGGAAGTTTCCTGCCATCACAGCGGCCGGGGAAAACAAAAGCTCCAAAGCCGGGAGGAGGAGGAGGAGAAAGGGCAGCGCAAGCAGAAAAGTGAGGGGCATTGCTCGCCCGCCGCACCGACCCCCCAGAGGGCAGCCCGCTCAGTGCTGCCTCCCCATTTACTTCGGCGGCGCCTCTGCTGCACGGGCAGCGCCACGGAACCGCCGGACCGAGGAGCAGGGAAAGCTACCCAGCGCCGCCCTCCCTGCTGGCCGGCAGCCTCTCCCCGCGGCCGCC